>WEIT01032587.1:114670-139246 GCA_013389985.1 Dryoscopus gambensis | reverse complement strand
AGTAGGGCTCAGATGTGCAATAGCCTACAGATCAAGCTCCATGTGGAAAACTGCTTTAGCCCAAGCTGCGGTAGTTTAAAATCACTAAAAAAATGACTAAACTGATGGCTAAAGCTGTCTAGTGTTTTCTCTTGAAATATAATGTCATTATTAAATAAGTGTGTAAGAGGCTGGGAATTTCAAAGTAAAGAGACAAAAAGACCAAGTATGGAACAAAACTCAATGGGAAAAGGGGCATAGTGGGAAGTCAGCTTGGGTTGCACCAGTTGATTATTCTGGCATTTCTGTTAAGATGTCTAGAAGATAAGTTGAAAAAAATGGAGTAGATCTGATCTCTTGGACATCAAAAATGGTTGCTACTGTCCATTTGTTGGGGAAAAAAATCCACCTGTATTTGGAGCAGTGTGATTACTCCAAGAACCACAAGGCAGGTAAAAGCCAATAGAAAGGAAAGTAGTGGTGGTGAGGATTAGCGTCTAGCTTCAGCACTTTCCTTTTAATAAATAATATGTCTTGAAGCAGATACATTTTAATATTTTTACTAGGCCCTTGATTTAAAAAGTTTGGGGTCTGCCATTAAAGCCCACAAAATTTGGACATGGCAAAGTTGAATGGCCTTGATGGTTTGGGGGTCTGGGAGAACAAAAAGAGGGGGTCAGGTTTAGTAGTTCAGTGTGTAAGACATTTAGCACTCGGGATTAAATAAGATTTTTGTGCCTAAACTGGGGCTCATCAGTTAGAGGTGAAAAAAATTAAAATGGATAGAGGATGCCTGTGATCCATAGCATGATGGGAAAGTCTAATACATTCCCACGGTCTGCCAGAACATAGAAGGGGGACAGTTGTAGTAGAAAAAGAAATCCTGACGCCACTGTATCTTAATATTATGTCACCTAGGTCACCTGAAATATTGGTGGCTTGTGTTTGAAAGAGTAACTCAGGCTGCAGCAAAAGTGACGCAACGCCACCAGCGTGATCAAAGACGTGATGTGCTAGCATGGTATGTGGGAATGTGGGATCATGGAGCAAGCCTTTCCCAAGGAATAGTAAAGGCAAGACATATGTTGGTTCGTTAGATGGATCTTGGTAAATTTATGAGCGTGATTATGATATGCCTGCCTACAAAAGCAAGAAACAGACTTGATCTCTTAAATTCTGCTCCAGCAATGTGTTTCTAGGCAACCCAGCAGATAGGGATGGGAGAGGCCACTGTTTATTGTTATTGGAGCACAATCAAAGCCAGAGCCTAAGTGGACCCTTATTTCACAGAGAAATGTTCCAAAGGGATGAAAGTCCACAAACCTCTCACCACAGACACAGGTCATCACCACATATTACCATCACAGACAGTGAAGCTGTAGGCAGGAGACACTGAGTGATCTAACCTGCTGCTGAAGGCTGTAGAGTTGTCTGTGTCTTCCCCTTTTATGTTTGTTTCTGGTTCTTCAAAATAAAAAGTTCAAACAGACTAGTATCTTAGCCAGCAAAAAAAACCACCCAAAGAGCAACCTTCTCTGAGGATGTGTCAGAACTTTAAATGATAAACCAAAGGGGAACAAGAGCATAAATACTTAAACTAAGTTTGAACTGCAGCCAAGCAATGTTCTCCTATATGTAAGCACATGTTGTGCTGTACCAGGACTTCAGCATTTTGTGTTCAGTAGGTGTCAGTGTTGTTGAATCTTATAAATCATAATAATGCTTTCAGAAAGTTAAACTGTTAATGAATGCAACTGCAGAATGATAAGAACTATTTGGCATTTCCATGTGCTCTTGGAAGTAAGTTTTTATGGCTACTGCCCAAGATCACAGGCATTAAAAAATAGAATTAGTGGGTGTCATGACCACCCAGTTGAAAATTTTTAGGGGTTACTAGTACAAAACATATGAATGATGAGCCCAGCTTTCTGATTTCCAGTGCATATGGAAACTGCCAAGCAGAGCAGGTGCTTTAACAATAGCTCTAGATCATCCCTTTTTCAGGCAAGAAGGCTAGAGGCAAAACTGCTGGAAAACACCATCTTTCTTTCTCCATCTCAACCAGCCATTTATCCAATCCAGGACTGTGAGTTTTCAAGGTTTTGTTCCTCAGTTAGTACAATTAATTGATTTTGTTAGCTCTATTCTTTTTTTGGTCTCTGCTTATCTTTTCCAGAAAATTGCTGGTCAGGGTCATATAGCTTCATTTTTCAAAAAACTCTGAAAGACTTCTCATGGTGAATTTACTATTAGTGTATTAAAAGTGGGTAGAAGCATTTGAGAAAGTTCAATGTTCATATACAAAATTTGGGGTCAGCCAATTTTAAGAAACTGCCATCTGCAGTCTAAGAATTTGAAATGCAGAATCAAATTCAAGGGAAAAAAAGTAACACTAATGATTTTTGCTATTGATGTAGGTTTTTCAGATGATCAATAGCCCCTTATAGGGAAAGTTGTTTTCATTCTTGAAGCAATGCAGAGCACACATTGAGGTCTGGAGACCCCAAACTTCAGTATGGGATTGCATAACGGTAGAAGGGATCATAGAACCTGTCTGACATAGCCATAACTAAACAGTCTGTGAAATAAACTGGAAAATAAAAGACAAGAAATAGGCAATTCTTACTCTCTCATTGGGTCCTTAGATTTCCCACTGATGCCACTGGCACCTGGTGTGCTTTGCTGGGTGCAGTGGCACCTTTCCTTCTAGCTATCTCTGCCAGTAACTGCTCTGCGCTCCATTGTGTTGATTCTTAAATCCCTGTAATAAGCAAGTCTGGAGAAGAAAACATTGACCCAATTTGTGTCCTTTACAGTAACGATTATCAGTATTGTGTCTCCCTGTCAAGCAACATCCTCTTTAGAGTCACTCTTCTTTTTGAGTAGTAAAAGCACAGCTTTTCTCTGGCATCATTAAGTAGACTTCATAACCTACTTCTTTCCTTAAGAAGTACTGGTGTGTAGTTTTGATTGAATCTTGTGTTTTTCCTGTGCTCCCTCTGTGTGATTTTTATCCTTAGCTAGGATATTTCCATGCAGGCCTGTTTCTTTCATTGCTTTGCTTTCTTCTCTATTCCCTTTACGATATCTCTCTCCTAGAAAAAAACATTTTAATATGTTTAAGGGATGTCTGCTTTAGGAGGTCTTGACAACTATGCTTCCCCATTCATTTGTAGTATCTGTACTTCGTATTGCTAACAATCCACCTTTGCCAGCATGGGGATTGACCAAGCTCATCACAACACAATAAAATAAATGAACAAAAGCCACCACACTTCTGTTTTGTAAGCACAGTGTTGTTGGCAGGCTCTTAACAACAAACACATGTTCTCCTGCTAGCTTTTATGTGTCTTCATTAAACTCATCATACCTACACCAGAAACTAGCTGGCACTGTTACCCTGCTTTGCTGTGCATTCCTGCTTGTCTCTTACCCATTTGGATATTTTTAAGGCTATGTAATTCGACAAGATGTTTATCACATGCCTCCTGCACATGTGCTCCACGTGCCAGAACTCCTTCTTTCTCGCCACATCATCGCCTGCGACAGTGTAATGTCATGGAGAGAAAATTAATGCTGGTAATATAGAACTTATTTTTGCAGGGAAATACCTTCCATTAAAGAAGAGACAGCACCTGGCTGAAGTGAATAAAAAAAAAGGATTTTGTTCTGAGGCTGGAGAATGCAGAAGAATTCAGCCTTCATTGTGGGGCACCTTGGATCCCAGATGAATAAAAAGTCAATGAATTAGTGACAAAACTGCATACTGCACAGATCTATGAAATCAGGTACGTGACTGTGTCCTTGCTTGGTCTAACCACTATTAAAATTTGGATTAAGTATATCATTTGAGCTCTGTTAGAATACTTTGATGCACATGAATTAACAAAGACAAGCATGTTGACAGCCAAGATTTATTACCAAAGTATGTTGAGTCTTTACAGCTTTGAAAGTTGTTTCTTTTTTTTTCCACAGTGTATCAAGCCTTTTTTAAATCTCTATCCTTTCCAAAAGGCTAGATTGAAAAGATTTAAGCCTTTAGGAAGTATATGAACTTTTCTTTACAAACCATTTATCTTCCTATTCTTCCTTTATAAATCTTGAATCGGAGAATCATAGAATGGTCTGTGTTGAAAGGGACCTTAAAGATCATCTTGTTCCAACCCGCCTGCTGTGGGCAGGGACACCTCCCACCAGACCAGGTTGCTGAAAGCCCCATCCTACCTGCCCTTGAACACTTCCAGGGATGGGGCATCCACAGCTTCTCTGAGCAGTGTTTCTGTTCCAGTGTTTCACCACTCTTACAGAAAAGAATTTCTTCCTAATATCTAATCTAAACTTCCTACCTTTCATTTTGATGCCATTCACTCTTTTCCTATCACTCCATGCTCTTGTAAAAAGTCCCTCTCCAGCTCTCTTGTAGGTTCCCTTCATGTACTGGCAGGATCTCTAAAGTTTCCCTGGAGCCTTCTCTTCTTTAGGCTGAACAACCCCAGCTCTCAGCCTGTCTTCATAGGAGAGGTCCTCCAGTCCTCTGATCATGTTTGGAGCCTCCTCTGGACTCAACCCAACAGGTCCATGCCCTTCTTACCTTTGGGGCTCCAGACTGGGTGCATTGTTCCAGGTGAGGTCTCACCAGAGTGGAGCAGAGGGGCAGAATACTATCCCTCGCCCTGCTGGCCATGCTGCTTTAGATGCATCCCAGGATATGGTTTGGCTTTCTGGGCTGCAGAGGTACACGGCCAGCCCATGGTAAGCTTCTTGTCCACCAACATCCAAAGTCCTCCTCAGGGCTGCTCTCAATCCATTTTCTGCCCAGCCTGCATTTGTGCTAGGGAATGCCCCAACTTCCATGAAGTTGTAGAAAGTCTTTGATAAGAAGATAATTGCTTCCAAAGACTTCCTCAAAAGTGGTGAAAAGGATAACTGTGTAATGCAAGGGCATCTGATATCTGTTAATATTGAGAGTGTATTTACATATTTCAACTGACACAGTGAAGTTGTCTGCAACACGAGTCAGAGATCACTCTATAGATTGAAGTCACAAATATTGCTCAATAAATGCCAATTAGCACCTTAAGCTAGACCCCTCCAAAGCAGATGTCACCTTTGACACTGTGCAATGCTCACAGTGACAAAGTCCAAATATTTCCTAAAATTTTCAACAGTTCATAATGCCACCTGCTCACATTTATGACAATTATTATTTGATGAGCTCTTATTTCTATTCAGAGAGGCAAAGGGCAAGGTTGTGAGAATCGTTAAAACATAGAAGAGACAAAAAAAACCCCCAACAAACCCCGAACCCTTTTACTTTCATCTTGTGCATGCTTTCCTTAAGGCCAGACAGAGAGCTGGAGTTTAATGTAACAACACCAAACCTCAGACCTAGCAGGGTTTTCCTCAGTTAGGTTTTATGGGCAAGGTCTCTGTGAATGCATTTGTCCTGGATGGTATAGGGCAGGAAATGCAGACCCGAACTGCCAGCACAGATGCACCTTGCAGATACAGGTGAAATGGAACCCAGCACCCCATAAGCAGCCCTGATACTCCAGATGAAGGGCACCTTCATGGCAGAGATGGAAGAGACGGGGTTAGTGTACAACATCATGCTCTAAGCTGCAATTTTATTTGCCTGTTTTCATGTCTCATCACACCTTGGAGTAGTGGGAAGTATTGTTTGTCCTTTGTTTGTTTGACAACAATTTATGTAAAGGCAGTTTTCCCTTAATGGCTGTCCAGACCTTTAGCTCAGCTGTGGGGAATCTAATTTATTGCAAAACAAAAAGAGAACAAAGTAGAAGGTGATTGTAAAACCAAAATTATTGGCAGGAAACAGTCTTGTACCTGAAAGTACTCAGACTTTTTAAGGTATGGAATTTCAGGATGTGTCAGTGTCTTTCCAGTAAAACAAAACTGCATTATACTTTTTCAGTGAAATAAAAAACAAAAATAGCTTCCATGGACTACTGTCCTGACAGGATGAATCAGAGACTCTTTGGGAAGGCTTTGCACAAAGCACAGGCTCTCTGAATGAGCCAGGTGAAGTTAAATGGATCCACAGCCTGCATCGACACAGAAGTGACAGTGCTGCAATAAAGGAACTGCATCTGGTAACACGTGGACTGTGACCTTTTTTAACGCCCACATCTCTTTGTTTTGATGACACCATAGGACTGTTCAGGCTGCCCATGGCCATTAGGCACATGAAGAAAATGTGGGAGTTGCAAGCATATCCTTGTGAGTGGCTACAGGGAGAGCTGTGCAATCCTTTCAATGACACCTTAGGACAGGAGAAGCACCCTGCTGTGCAGTGCAGCCATTGTGCTGTGCCCAGAGTGTGAAACATCTGCCAAACAAACAGGAACGCTTCAGAAGGGGCAGGGTGCAAGTCTGCATCTGAGCAAACACCTTCAAATCAAGCAGGTATGAAACAGACCAAAGCCCTGCAGTGGAGACTGGAGGAGTGGAGGTGCTCACCTGCAGTCCATCACTACGTTTTCCCTTGGCATGAAGTAGCTAAGAGATGGGAGAGAGTAGCTTTCCCAGCTGCCTGGGAACACCCTTGCAGTGTAAAGACAAAGAGGTGAATTTTTGGGTCCGCCTCTCTCCCCTGCTCAGAGGTATGTTTAAGACTATCCCAATGAAGGTGGCTTGCCCTGTGCCGTTTCAAAGAAGCAAATTGTGAACACTTCTGCAATGACTTATGGCACGGTTGTACTTTAGGAAGCTACTGGTATTTCGGGCATTTCTCCTCTCCACTAAGGATTCACAGCTGAGTGGGATAGCATGGACCAAATTGGTATGAATTAATGCAATAGAGATAAGTGCTCATTAGGTATGTTGGCAGATTCTCTGTGAGTAAGCTTAGGGTTCAGAGATCAGTTGTACAGACACAGTGTTTTACAAGTGTGGGATGTTGTCAGTGAGGCTCAAACAAAACTCCCTGCAAGGCATGCTTATAAAACCTTTAAAAGCCATTGAGGATATGTCGCTGATGGGGAGAATTTTTCATGTAATATTATAAACTTTGAGGAGAAAAGGGTAGACTCACTTTTATTTTCTTTTTAAACTGAGATTGACAAAAGTCTTAATTTATTTTATAAATATGTATGTAATTGGTGGCATGGCAGACTGCCATGTGCTGTTTTACCTTGAGTGCTGATAACAGAAAGCACGTTACACAGAAGATTAACATTATCTTTTCAGTTCCAGGAACGAATAGTACTAGTTTTTTTTGTGTTTAAAGTCAGTACTGATGGCAGCATCTGTGGCAGGTTGTCCCCAAACACATGGCTCAGAATATCACAGTTTTCATGCCGTAGTGGCCAAAATGTGTCCTCAAGACTGCAGGTCTTCTCACACATAAGAAGGTTTACTCCTTCTCTTTCTGGCAGCAAAACCATGCTTCATAAACTGTTTGATTGTTTAGTTTTCTGCTGTGGAAGAGGCTATGGGAAGGGGCTTGAACTGAGTAGCTGCTGTCATCTAAACACAAAGGCCTAACTGAGATAAATCACTGATATGCACTTGTGGTTAGGGTAATTTAAAGGATGGTTCAGGAGCTCCTGATCTTAGCTGCTGCACAGGTAAAAGTCTGTATGAGGCAGACTTCTGACTCACTCTATCCCAATATTATTCAGAATCTTTAATCTGAAAAAACCTACTATTTAATTAGCCAAGTAATGATAATGCCATAGGGGCTTCATGGTGTCACAACTAAACACATTCATTCAAGACAGTGGGACTGCAGCTACTTCCATGTTTAACAAAACACCACGAAACATACTGATAAGCGTGGATATGTCTCACCAAACATTTTAGGCTTGATGAGAAGCTTGCTTCTGAAGTGAAGCTCTCCACCCTCACTTACCACACCTTGCCCTGCCTTTTGGAGTGGTTTTGGGTTGCACAAAGCAGGCACCTCCCATGTGACTAAAACCCAGAACGTCAGTCCTGCAGCACTGCAGGAGCTATGGTGTTCAGTCCATGGGAACAGCCTTTAAATGGTTTGCACCAAACCCTTCACCCCAAAGAGATATGAAGTGTTAGTACCAACTTTCTCTCCATAGATCTGCTCCTCAGTAAACTTGCTAATACAGACATCGTCTATACGTCACCTCTGTGGTTCTGCGTCTAACTACATTCAAGTAATCCCAAATCTTTTCCACTTCCCTGAGGTCTGGATCAGGTGCCATATTCACAGCCTTCGATAAGCAAGCTCTTTGAGTGACTTTGGAATACATGTAGTGGATTGAGAAAGAGAGGACAGAATTGCTGAAGCCTGAAAGGCTAGATCCATCAATATTTTGAAAGCTTTCTTTACCTTAAGATCAGCTATCAGCTGAAATGGCTACCTGAGATCTGTTGAATGAGAACTCATAAATCACATAGAAGCAGGAAACTTCTTCCTGACAGCTGATCTGCTATGCTTTGGAGCATGAGTATGAGAAGGCCTCTAACATATATCTGCCAGTATAACTTGGCAGTCCATCTGGAGATGCTTTCAGTGGAAAGACTGCCATGCTAGCTGCAATCAATTTAGACTGATACACAGCAAATGAATGTGTTTACCAGGCATTTTTGGCACAAACATAAACTTTTTGTTAAGTGCATTCAATAGAATTCTATAATGGCATATAGCATGCAGTTTCAATGACTTATTGGAGGTAATCCTAGTTCTATTTTTTTGTCCTTAAAAATAGATATAATGTTGTAGCTTTAAAGTAAAAGTCACCTGCAAGTTACTTTGTTGTGGATGTGTGATGAAAATCTTGAGAACCTCAGAAATGGAATGTTGTCAGCTGTGAGATTTCATTTTACTTATTGACGATTGGATGCAAAAGTGAGTCAAAGTAACTGACACAGTATTGCTCACAGCTCACATGCTACTGCTGAAAAAGTGTCATAAAAATGAATCACCTCTGCCCTAACATTATGCATATTGTCTATAATATCCATGCATACAAAAAATAAAATCAAAATACCCAGAAAGTGAAACCAAGTGAAAAGGCAACAATTCCACTGCTCTGGACCACTTCTTTCTAATTCCAAAGGGCAAGAAACTCCTAAAAAATGTGATGGGGATTACCTGAGCCCTCAGGGGACTTTTTATGAAGACTTTGCTGAAGCCGAACTCCTGTTAATGTTCCATGTAATTTTCATCCATGTGCATCTGGAATGACCTTCATTCCCCAGCAGGAGGTTTTAGCAGTAGAGAAGGTATAAACAGGTGAAGTTAAAATACTTCACATGGCCCAAGGTAATGCTGCATGCCATGTTTGGATAGGTGTGATTTAAAATACATGATGGAGCCTGATAAAGGACAGTTTTCAGAAGAGGGTCTATTTTATGCCACTGAAGCATTTTAACTCTTCCAGGGGTGACTGATGACTTGTGCTGAGTTTCTTCGCCAGCTCACCCTGGGGCGGGGTATGTATTTTCAAGATTACAGTGGGTGTGTAGAGCTAGACATCCCTAGGTTGAAGACATCCTTTGCAAAAAGGCATTGCCACATGTATTCCACAGTAAAGGGAAGGTGCAGTGCAGAAATGGTGAGGCTTGGGAGAAGGAAAAGCTTATGGGGCAAGGAATGTGCTGGTGATACTCACCCAGCCCTGATGCAAATACACTGTCATTCATAACAGTGGAACTCCTCTTAAAAGAGACCTTCAAATATAAAAGACCTTGTCTACCTTATTTTTCCATAGAATTCTTGGCTGATCAGTTCACACAGACACTATACTTTTACTCAAGAGATTACTTCATGCCTAGAGGCACAAAGCTGCTCTGTGCCTCTCTCAGCCCCCAGACAAAATGTTCCTGAAACGCCACTTGTGCAATGGTTGCACAGCTGAGTCTTCCACAGCTGGCAGCAGCTCTGCCAGCTGTGGGTGGATGGGATAACAAAGAGACTTGCTTCTGAGGCTGGAACCAAACTGCTCAATTACCCTTTCCTCTTTTGTCTTGTGGTTGGATACCCCCCGGTTTGCTCAGCATTGCTAGGAGCATAGCTAAGCCTGTGGCATAGCTTTTCAAGTTTCGACAACATCATTTTGGTATGTCAGATCTCACCTTTCAGGGACTTTCCTCTGCACTGGAGGATGCTGTTCTGTGTGCTGACATGCTGCATAAATATTACTGTTCATTTCACTGCTGGTAGTTTTAACATGCATTTCTTTAATCCTGCAAACAAACTTTACCACAATATAACTAGAAATGGTTGAAGTGCTCCATTTTGAAGATACATTCATGCTTTCCTCAACCGTATGTAGCCTACGTACAACAGCAGAACAATTGGTAGTGTCACTGACAAAACAGACACATGTATCTGTCCTTCCATACTATTATACCTTTTGAACAAGCTGTCAGATGTTTTATTGTGAATTTTGGGTTTATGGCAGCTAGTCCAAGCATACAGCCTAATTCACCCTCCCTCTACAAAAACCTACTGCATCATTATCAATATGAAGCTTTGGCTGCCTAATAGTTTTCTCTCCTAAACTATCAGCATTTTCTTTGCAGTCAAGTGACAACTGTACGTTGGTAGCCATTCAAATATGACATCATAGCCCTTGAAGGTCAGTTCCAACACTAATTGAACAACCTTGTCATACACGAGAGCTTGGCGTAACTTTACCTTCCTGTCGTAATCCTGCACTGAGTACTGAAAAGCCTACTCAGGCATGCATTGTTAATTCATTAAAGAAATATAATATTTTAAATAATTTAAATCCTATTTTAGAGCTCTGAATCTGGTGTTTCTCTGCAAATAGTGTCATACCAGATTTTTTTGCCTCTAATGTTTAGGATGTTAATAACAAAATTTCTTCTCTTGTTAACTGTCATCAAATTGTAATGGGCGCAGGCTTTCTAAATGCTTAACAGTGATAATTGTGGTGAATACAGTCCATCTTATTCATGTACATTTTTAATGCTAGTAGAGTAGATTCCTTTATGATAATAGAAATTATTATAATGCTGGCTGAAAATGAATACATTTTTGTTATCGTATATGTGCTAATACGTTCCTAAAATTAAATTGCAAGCATTTCAGTCTTTAAAAAACTTTTCAAAGATTGAAATATACTGGATAATACAGTATCTCTTATGCATTATAGCATACTAAAAATGCTCAAGCAGTCATACTGCTCAATAAACTGAATTTACTAGCCTTACAGAAAAGCACTATAGGGTTTAATAGAAAAAGGTAACTTTTTTTACATGCTTTTGAACCTTTCCGTGTGATGTAGCAAAGAATGAATGCTTGTAGGAGGATGGCTCATAGGTACAGATAGGACAGAACAGTGCCTGGAGTTTAACTCAGCAAAGCATTTAAGCCTGTGCTTGTACTGGAGTGAGAATCGTCCCACTGAGCTTGAATGGGAGACACAGATGTGCCCATTTCCCACTGACCTTCAGGAGAGAGAGTTGTGATATGTACTACTCCCCACACAGCAAAACTGAAAGAATAAGATATTCTGGCGCTGTGATGCATTCAGTGTGAAAAATTGGGATTTTGGATGTTGCAGATTTTCTACTGTCCCATTGTGTGGCTTTAATTTCCAAGCTGTATGAAGTTAGGCTGGTTCTCTTTCTTGCATCATCTGCTGAGGGAGCAGTCCTGCTCAGTAGGGCTGTCTGTGACCACAGAGATTCCTCTCCAACTGCATCTGTACAAATGTACAAATGCAGAATAATTTAGGTTGGCCCAGTCCAATCTCTGGCTTCAAGCAGGGCCAGCTACAGAGTCATATCAGATTGCTGAAGAATCAATACAAAATGCAAAACCAAGCTGACAGTGTTTTTAGTTCACAGTAGGCAGTGCAAAAGGAAAGCCATTGATGGAGCTCATTCTCAGACAACTGGAAACTTGCATGAAGGCTGCAAATGGTGGAGCCACCACTTAACAGTTATTGCCATGGATTACTAAAGCCTAAGCTTCAAGGCTACCGCAGTCTTTTTCCATGGGAGCCTTTTTTTTCCTAGGGAAAACTTGCAGTTATGCTTAAAAACAGTGTTTGGTGGAAGAGTTTTTGCCACAATTAATTGCTAGAAAAATGTACTTCAGCAAAGGCCACCTTCCTCTTAGACAACTGAATCCTCTGTGGAAATTGCTCTCTGTGTGAATGTCTGATATAATGCTTCCCCTGCAGCCTCTCTGGTCATGGGCCTGGCTGTCCTAAAGGTGTGTTAAAACGATGGCTGGGTATACAGACATGTATGTTGAAGGTGAAGAATAGAGGAAATGTCTAACCTTGCCTTTATAGGTGTTTCTCTGTCTTCTCTCACCTTACAGTTCTTCCCATATGCACAACAACAAGAGCTTGCATGCCACTATGCAAAGTGCCAAAGTGCCTGTCCTTCCTGGAGTTTCACCTTGGCTGCCTTTTGAGTCAGCTTCTCAGCCACTTAGAGCCATGCAAATTGTACAGTGGGGTGACACCAGGAGCCCCGTTGAAGATCTGAGAGCAAGAAAGTGTTGAAAATGCTGTGCGGTGGGAAACATTGCACACGTCCGTTTCGAGAGGTCAGTGCTCACTGGTGCAAGGAACAAGCCTCCCTGCTTAATTATGGGCCCTGGTGCAGGAGGCAGGAGAAGAAGAGAATACATTTTATTCAGGAAAAGTGTTGGACAAATAAATACGAGGGGAAGTATTTATGCATGGGTATTTTCTTTCTCTAGGGCTGACCTGGTGTAGAAGTTTGCCTTCACAAGCTTCTATAGAGGCTCCAGTGTTTAACTTGCTAAAATGCAGGTTTAGCGATATTATAATGACAGAACACTGTTGTTTACTTATGGAAAAAAAAAATTAACTCTTGTCACTTGTGAAGAGCCACAGCCAGATGGGAGCGAAGGGAGTATGGAAGCAGCTGCCGTTCTCAATGGGACAGTGAGGGGGAGGGAGGAGCACGTTTGGAGCAGGTGAAAGATTTTTGAAGCAGCCATCACAAAGGAAATTATGCTGTTTTGACTCACTAGCTCCACAAATGATTTTACTTTTTCTCTGGCTGACTTCCTGATCAGATCAGCCTAGTGGAGTTTAGCCTCAGGCTTGAAATTAAGTGCAGTTGCTTAAGTGCTTTTCTGAATTGCATCAGCAGAAGGGCTGATCCCAGGTCCATTGAAGTCAACAGGAAGGTCTCAATTCAGCCCTGATGAAGCCAAAGCAGAGATGATTGGTAGCCTTAATGGATGCCGCTACCCAAACACACGATGTTTTGGCTTTTGTCCTCAATCATAATGCTGAAACTGTTATTCACTGTGTGACAAAAGGTAAACCCAAGACTTCATCCTGCATTTTAGGCATTCAGCTTGTATTAGTTACTGATAAAGATCATGCATTCTGATAGAAATTCTTCAGAATGGTTTTTTAAAGACTTTTTTTCCTAAGGAACACAGACTACTATGTGCTTATCTGGCAGAATAGCTTGTGTGTAGAGGCCAAAAATAATTGTATTGACTCCTCCTGGCTCCCCTTTAGAAGCAAAAAGCAGCAGCCCATTGTCTGTACTTTCTCAGAAGTCAGGGAGAAAAGTTTTTGGGATGAGGAATGTGGTATGCACCAGAACACTGCTGCTCACAGCTAAAAAAGACAGAAGTCCTGCTTTTCAATTATGGTTTCAGGAGCAACTCCTTTTAGAGCTGCCTTATTTAAATGGGCCCATCATAGTAAATACAGCATAGATAGCAAGATCTCATAATATTTAATTTGTCCAACCCTGCAACAGATAGCGTAGATAACAGTCTAGGATTATATGTGAAGTAAGTGGATCTCAGAGTAACTTTATTGTGCCACAGTTTCAATTATTTTTAGAGCAAACAGTTGTCTTAATTTCTGCTTCCTAGCTGGTACATTTATTCTAAGTACGCTGAGAAAACAGAAGTCTCTATGAGAGCTTGTCTAAGATGCCAAATATTTGTAGTGTTTGTAAATATACTTACTGTATAAGTATGTATATTGAAGAGATATTTGTGTGAGGGAATGGAGATGGCTCTTAAATGGTTAGCCAGGGCACTGAGGTATGTCAGCAAGAAAGCCCATTCCTGATTTCCACACTGGCAAGGAAGGTCTGTCAATTAGCCAGTGCAATGGAGCTGTGCAAAAATACCCTTGTCAACGTAAGCTGCTGCTAATTACTAAGCTGCTTTCAGAGGCAGGTTTTTAAACATTCAAAATCCATAGCAAATATGGTGTTCCTGCTCCTAGCCCTCTCCTTATCCTTCTTCTCCACTGCTCTTCCTGCAAAGGGAACTACTTTCATGTTTTATTTATTTGTCAGAGAGCTTTTCAGTAATGGGTTCTTTAAGTCCCCTCGATGCTGACATCTTTGCATCACTTCAAAATAGCACAGAAAAATGATAGTGTCCTCCTGGTGCTGGGGCTCAGCATGAAATTCCTGTCACAGTGCTTGTTGTTGCAGCATTTCCCTGAGCTTAGGGATATTAGCTGGCAGGAGATTTCCTCTCTTAACAGAATTTTTAATTTTGGTTCGATGCAGAGGTATGCAGACAAGGAGCCCCACTGGAGTCTGCATGGGGAGGAGGGCCCAGCTCAAATTCTAGTCAACCTCAGTTGCTGCCACCACAAATTTCTCAAAAGCCATTCCCTTGTTGGGAGAAAGGGGAATGGGAAGGAGGAGGAAAGCACACTGGCTTTCTGAAAAAGTTACTTTTTCCACTGAAGCTTCTCTTCTGGATGTCTGATGGTTTGTGGGAACTGATGTGCCTCTGTTCCCTGTCTTCTCTCATTCCTATCAGTATTAGCTTCCCACAGTTATGCTTTTTTGCATTGGTGTGGAATTAGCACGGGCAGTGTCAGGCAACAGGGAATTCCCTACACCTGCTTTCTAGCTGTGAAGTACTGGCACTCTATGGCAGGCAGCAAGGGTAGGGATTCTCATTTACTTTTATTACATGGAAGCTTTACTCCATCACATCAGGCTGCCCTTCAGGGATAATTAAGGAAAAGTATTTCTTATTCTTCCTCCATTAAAGGAGTAGCTTTGATTTTGCAGCCAGGCCTTCAGGGTAGGTTTCTTGTATGGAGTCCATATATTTTCAGTCATCCTCACAGACCTCCCTCAGTTACACCGGTGTAACACCATTGCATCCGACAGAGTTCCTGGTGATTTGCCCACCACGAGAGGTGTGTGTCCTGGGCTCTCCTTTCTCTCTGCTGCTTTCCAAACAATGAGCTAAACAAATGCTTCAAAGCAGAAGCAGTAGCCATTTGTTCATCAAGAGTGCCTATCAGTTTCTTGCAACAATGCCCATGGGTGTTGTTATTTTTTCTTTCTTTTTTTTTTTTCTTCTCTGAGCAGCCCCAGATCTTCCCATACCAGTAAATGTGAGTTATACATCCATCTAGGACTGGGAGAATATCAAAAGCGCCTGGTTCCTTATTTGTTGCATCTGGCTCTGTTCCAGGCAGCTGATTAATTTTGATGATTCAGAATCTTTGGCGATAGAGCACTGAAAATATGAAAAAATATACAATAAAATATATTGAAAGCAACTTGAAATGTCAGGTAGAATTCAGTGGAAATAATGTACCCATCAAGGGAGATTAATGGCATTTCTACACAACACTTCACTTCTCCTGCATTCTAGATGGGCAAATAACCTGTTATTCTCACAATTAATCATGTCTATAGATGTGGGTATTCTTTGCATCTGACAACCTCTGCTCTCATGCATTTTCCACCAGATGTTTCCCTCTCTTCCCTTTTAATTATTTCTTGGTATCATTCAAACTGCCCTTTGGCCATCTTCTGCTTGCTAGCACCTTTCTTTTGCAGGTGACCATTCCCTTCCTTCAGTCCTTAATTTTGCGGTGTGGAACATGCTTATTTCTGAAGGGATTTCTTTTTTAGGCAGGATTATTTGCTTTGACTAGTTTGTGAAAGAAATTGTGCTTTTCCCTTAGAGCTGAGGTTTTTCAACTGACCCTTATGTGAGGGTCACCTTTGCTGAAAGAAGAGGAATCAGAAATTACTTCTTCATGGGATGGTGAGGATGTCAAACATGGGTGGTGGTGTCATGTCTTCACTTGGTCTCTAAGACTACCTAAACCAGATGAAAAGCAGGACATTATCTCCTCCCCAGTTGGTGGGTTTTGGTAAAGAAACTTCTCACACCTGTCTTGGATGCTGCTTCCAGATGGTGAAAGTGGCCAAGCAGAGGACTAACAGACTGGTACTGCAATAATAGGTGATTTTCAAAAGGGAGATCCTTGAAAAACCATAGAATTTTTAACAACAAGTGATTTTGTCAGAAAATGCTTGAATAATTTTCTGTTCTTTTCCCTCAGAGATGTAGAAAAATGACCATAGAAGTGTTTCACGCTTGCCATAATGCAAATGTAATGACCCTCAATGTAAGGTAAGATTATGTCTGAAATGGCTGTCATGTAGGTACCGGTAATAATCTGGTTTTACTGGGAAATGTAGGTCATCAGTGAGAACTGAGCTTGTAGCCTCAAAACTGAAAAGCAGGACTTTCAGGTCAGGGACAAAATGATTTTGCCCTTTGTTTTATTGGCTGCTAGTTCAGAACACTGTCAGGCTTTTATGTGGCTGGGGCAAGAGCAGAGAGCAGGAGTGTTGCCCCACAGTGGCACCTGCTATCACCCCTGCCAGCCATGACATCCTGCTCTTTGCATACGGAGAGAGCATCTCCTGCCCGCACTCACCCGTCTCACCAGCACTCTGGAGGGAAATAGCAAGTCCCAAGGGAGAGCTCTGCATTGCTTATACACCACTTTGCAGTGAAATAGGTTCCTCCCTTTCATTTAAGGTCCTGCTTTTAGCTGTAGCAGAAACCTGACCTCCTTTTGAATTACCCGTCCTTACTGCCTGTTGCCTCATGGATTTTTAGTCACATTTGCCCCACTTCCCTTTCCTGTATTTTCCCTTCTCTCACCTTAAAATTGTACTTTTTGCTACTTTTCTTGTCCCTTTCCTTTGCTATGATGTACCAATATGTATTTGTTGGTCAGTGGCCTTTTCTTTTACATGTTACTTTGACTTGCTCTGGGGTTTTCTTTGGCTGAGCACTTCTATGCTCCTTTTTCTCATCCCTCCTTTTAATTGCTCCTTCTGTTCTCAGCAACAGTCACACCATTCTGTTGACATACTTTCTATTTATTTGCTCCTTTTAGTCTCTCCAGGTCCCTTCATTCTCCCACCTACAACACTTTTACTTCTAGTTTCCCTTACTGGAAACTTCACTTGAATATTCCAGAGCTTCCTTTAAATATTTCATTTCCAGGAGAATTTGAGGATGCTGTCATGTCTTACGATTTACTGCAGACCTGAATAGTTTCAAGGAGCAATATTTCTGGATTGTAGCCAAAGCATCAAACTCTTCATTACATTATGTACTCTGGTTAGATGAGGAGATGAGTGTGAGAACCAGCTCCATGTCTCAGGCATGAAGCTCGAGCCTGGATCTCCAAAACCCCCTGGAGTGAGTTTTTAGCTCAAACCCAGCCAGAGAGATACATTAAAAGTTGGTAGAGCTGGTAGTGTGGGAACACATCAGCAGCTCGCTCCTCATTTGTCTCTGCGTGAAGTGTCAGGGGCACGCAGCTGTGCTGCTGTGACAGGTCTCTGCATGGTGTGCTGCTGCTTCCTCCGGCTTCCAGGGGCTCGGCTGCGGGGCCGGCACATCCAAATAATGAACTACCTCCGCCACACCTGCTCTGCAGAGGGGGCTTGAATCAGGGCTGTCCTGCTCTCTGGGGAGCTGCTGTACCGAGGACGATGGGGGAGCTGCTTTCTCCTCCGTCCCGCTGTGAGCGGCCTTTCATAGCTGCTCTCAGGCGGGGGTCTCGCTTGGAGGGCCAGGAGGAATTTGTACAGGCGCCGGTGCCTTGCCAACAGATCTTGCATGAGCAGAGCTCTGCCTGCGGGGAGCCTGAGAGATGACGAGATGAGAGCCGAGCGCTGCCATCCGCTGTGGTGTTCCATTAAATACCCGCTGCCCGTGCCGGGAAGTGGAGGCGGGGGAGCCCCATCCTCGCTCCCTCCGGGGTGCTGGGGAAGCAAGGGCAGACAGGACAGCCTCCTGCTGCTGAGAAATGCTTCTGGACGAAAGAGGTGGCACTTGGGAAAGGTGGGAATAGCACGGGCCGGACGAGGGTTGTGGTGATCGGTGGACTGAAGGTTCGTGCCAGTGTGTGTTGGGCCTGGGCCCGTTACGCCCCGCCCTGGGCGCTGCGGGCAGCCCTCTCTCCTGAGCCACAGCAGCCGCCGGGGCCCGCAGCGCCGCCTTCATTTATCTCTGCTGAAGCTCTGTCAAGCAGGGAGGCTTTAATTGAGTGAGGGCTGGGGACAGCGAGTAGAAGCTTGGTGAGGACAGAGGCACTTCCCCAGCGTGGGCCTTTATTCCAGTTCGGCTGCCTTCCCACCTCCTTCTACCACCAAGGCTGTCCCCACCCTGAGGGAACCTGTGTTTCCTCCCGGTTCTGCCCCTCTCATTTCCTTCTCCTCCTGCCCACACACTGATGGGAGAAGTAGGAGTGCTCAGAGCCACGGTGTGTGGTGCCTGACCCAGGGGACAGGTCTCCTCAGACTCTATTAATAAGAAATCAGTGAGAAAAGTCTTCTTTGGATGCTTCCCTTCCCACTGCCGTGAGCAGGTGGGTGGGTGGTCTCCCTCCCTGCCTCTGCAGCCCTCTGAGCACCAGCTCCTGCACTTGCCTCTTTCCCCAGTCTCCAAATTTCTTGCTTTCAGGCCCACTCGCTACCTCTCTTTCCTTCAAGTATGCCTCTTTCAGAAATCCTTATGATAGCTTGTTCTCATTAGCTTAATGAACAATTAGAGAGTGATTCTGTCAATATAATTTCTATGTTCTTTCTTGTTGTCTTTGAGCAGCATGAGTTATACCCCTGCTCTGTGACTGCAGCATGCCCCAGCTTTTCACAGGATGGGGAAATAGTCAAAGGTGCCTAAAAACTTCCATCCTTCTGGCTTTGAGACTACTTAATTTTTTAGAGGAGATTATTAAGGCTGGCTGCAAAAGAGGGTAAAGTCATCAATTAAAAAAAGATAACTGAGAACTATCATTTTCTCTTCTAGGAGGAAAGCAAACAGGGGCACTTAAACTAGAAACATCAGAATTTTCAATTGGTATATAGAGCTTGCTGGATGCTTTAGTCCACCCCTGGTGAGGGAAGGATTGTCTGCCTGTAAGCTTCATCTCCAGCAGAGCTCGGCTTAACTGAGGCACCAAAACTACCTGTGAAGCTAGTGTGCATTGAACAAATGTTTAAAATAGAGTAATGTTGTCTCTGCGATACTCACGAAGGTTCTGGCTAGGCTTCTTTACAGTGAGGCTGAACAGGATGCCACCTTGCACAAAAGGCATAAACATATATGTGTATGCAGAGTTTTGGATAGTTCTGTGCTGATATTTGAATTTAAACATTCATTAAAACTGAAATAGCTTCAAGTCAGTGGGTGAGCTGGGAGAGACAGACAGATAATGCTACTGTGAATGGGGCCATATAGTGATGCTTTGCTCCCTGCAGATTGTGCAGATTCCAGTAATGTTTTGTCTTTATGTGTTTCTCACCTTCTGTCTTACCTCTTTAACTTCCTGAAGGAGCAGGGAAATAACTGAAGCTTGTGCTGGCTTTCTAAGTTGTTGTAAATAGCCAGGAGAGTCACAGTTTCAGGGTAGTAAAGTCGATTTCTTGCCACTCTTAGAGCTATTGACATCAGGCTCTCAGGAGTCTGGTGCACACAGCACCAGGGGTCCCGCGCCCTGCTGTCTTGACTCCTCCTTTCTGTTTGGAAGGTGAAGATCCTGGAGGTTCAGGAGGACTGCACTTACCACCCCGAGGCAATCTGGCTCCATTCAAACCCCACGGCAGCAGGAGCCTGCTCAGCTTTCCATAAGGATTCACTGTTTCATCATTTGCCATCTTCTTGCAGTTTAATAAGAGGCATCTGGTACCTGTCACTGTCAGCTCCCAGGTGCTATATTTAGACAGATCAGTATGGTGATCCCAGTGTTCGTGTCAGTGGGCCACACTAGAAATAGCACTGAAATAACACACTAAATAAAGCAGCACTCATGGTAACATAAATAGAGAATTTTATTCAGTTACTTACAATAAAGAAATTAGAACCTCTTTGCATTTCCTGTTTTAATACAGAATTAAATTTATTCTATACCACCCTCACCCCATTTTTCAATCTCTCTCTTTTTTTTTTTTTTTGCCCCATAGATATTACCTGTGGAAAATGCTGTAGGTAGTATGGTAAGAGGGAAGCTCCGATATTTGAAATTGAAACAATAGAGGTAATTGTGTATCTGAAAAGAGAAAAAAATAGCTTTCGGGAAGGGTGTGGCAACCACAGTATTCAGATATTCCCGTTAAATGATGAAAAGTGGAATAACTTTTAGAAGAAATGAGAACATACTCTTTGCAGATTCTCAAACCTACCAAGGTCCAATTTTCTTTTATTTTTTTCCCTAGAAAAAAAAGTAGAATGCAGTGTTTTAGTTGACATTTCATTTATATTTATGACATTTTTTTAGAGCCAGGAATGGTAAAGCAATTAATTAAAAATCATGAGTATCTGGATGACTGGAATCTGTGGCAAACTGCATCCAAAAAAGCCATAAATCAAAAAATATGTAGTCCTAACTGAGTTAGGTAGAAAAACCCCAAAGCCCATGAAAGTTGTTTAAACTGTCAGTATTTTAGAAAAAAAAATCTGTTTGGAATGGCCTCTTAAAAATATTTTTCAGCAAATTGGCAATGTGAAAAATGTCTCATTTGTCACATGGGATTGTAAAAATATCAAAAGATTTCTTTCCAGTGTTCAGTTTTTCTCATTTTTAAAAGGGAAATTGCATTTCAAAGCTGAAAGCTGTTCCAGACTCAAGACTGAAATGTTTTATGAAAAATGTCATTGCTTTTAAACATTTTTAATGAAAATTTTGCAAAGTTCATGGCTTCACAGAATGTTTTGCTGTGTTCAGTTCTTCATTTTCTGGCAAGGCAAGTTAATCGTGAAAAGCTTTCGGAGGAAGGTGCAACACAGCAGCTTCCTACTCAAAATCTTCCATAACCCAAGATGACAGTATTTTTATGATAATTTTCAACAACAGTTCCTCATATTTGCACATTTAATGAGCTTCTTCCTTAACTTCAGAGGTTTTGTTTCCACTGTGGATTCGTGGGTAAACTGCAGAATAACCCCAGATATCAGTTTTGTGCTTGGATAGGACAGAGACAGACTTTTGGGTTCCCAGGGTATGTGGAGTTGTGTTTCTCTTTCATTCTCTTGGCAAGGAGGGTGAGCACCGCTTGCTCCCCAGGTGGAAAAGGCAGCCACCTTCCTCTGCTGTTGAATCTGCAAGAAATTGGGTAGGTATCTGTGGGCTTTTTTCACACTGCTCATGAAGAGGGAGCGAGGGAGCGAGGGAAGGAAGGAAGGAAGGAAGGAAGGAAGGAAGGAAGGAAGGAAGGAAGGAACCATGCATCATCTCCCATGGAAAAATGCACTATGTCTTCTGCTGAACCTCCAAACCTCTCCTGATGGATCAGCCTCCATGTGACCATGGCAGCATATAAAGTAAACCACCTTTTTCTCCCTTGGCCCCACTCCCTTAATAAAGAGGCTCTTCCCTGTTTGGCCGTGTTGGAGTCTCAAGACAAGCCCCTGCTGGCAGCTTGGGGACAGCATTTCTAGCAACTCTGACCCTGTGCCCCTTTTAGCCACCCCACATTTCCCAATGAAGACCCCCTTTAGTCTCAATCCTGGTGCCTCTAGGCCCTGGGAGGTGAGGATGGAAGCTTCCAGCTTCTGCCAGAGAGACAAGGTCATGGGTAATGGAGCGTGTGTGAGGCTAATGTGACCTCAGAGCACTTTAAAGGGCCGTATTCTTTCCTTCCATGCCAAAGGAAGAGCTATTGCAGGCAATTTGGCACGAGCTAGCCAGCAATTAATTGAGCAACAATTTCAACCATTGCAAGGCCCTATTGTGAGGGTATTGATGGCAAAGTGAGTGATGCCTCCCAGGCTGCAGGTAAATGTGATTGCCGGTGCTGGAGTCAGGCTGACCGAGGGGGAGTCAGCAATGACAGACTTCTGCTAAAGAAAAAGCCTTTTGCAAGAACGAGTAACGGCAATATACTATATTATATGTAATGTTACACATACCTGCAGGTTTCCTGATTTTCAATGTGAAATAGTCTTGTAGAAGCCTAGACAAACAGAAACTAGCTGCCTGTGGATTTTCTTGTTAAGGCAGGCCAGGTTGAAAAAGTTTGACTCTTCCCCCTCTTGTGCTGTGGCTGATGTATCTGGAAGTGGATATTCATGTGGGTGGTGTGAGGAGCAGTACTTTTAGGGAGGACCAAGGAGAGGAGAACAACTTTTTTGCTGTGCTGGGCATCTCTGTGCCTCAGGGCTCCTTTGTAGTCCTGCTTCTCAAGTGGGGCTGGCTCCTCCATGGCCAGTTTTAGGGATAAAGCCCCCCAAACATGGAAAAGCAGGCTGCAGTGTATGAGAAAGCTGACAGGGTACACTGCTGAGCCTGTCTTCTGTGATGGCGTGGGATTTGTTCAGCTGTCAGTGCTTGTGCCTCTCCAGTCATGCTGCAAGCCTGGGCGGGGCAAACAGTTACACAGAAGCAAACGATGAACATTATTCATTATCCTGATTTTGTTGGGAGGGCTCAGCAGTTCAAGAGCTCTGAGGGAGTAATTGAAGCACTAAAAACAAAGAGCTGACTTGTTACGGCGCTTGAGAGAGGAATGAAAAAATAAATGGGAGAAGGGAGTTCAGATGTGTGGGAGAATGCTGGTGGCTGAAATTTCAGCCTGCTTGAGAAATTGTCTCTCTTCTTGTATTACTGTCTCAGCTAGAGTTTTTGTGGGGCTGCTGCAGCTAAATTTCAAACTGGATGAAGTTGACAGAAGCATAAAAGGGAGTGTTCCTTGCTCCTGCCCCAACATAAGAGGGGAGAGAGTGTGGGAGGTGTTGGCTCTCACAGGACATGGTTTCCTGCTGCTTTCAGATACATCTTTATTCCTCAGTGGTTCTTCTCTCAGCATGCAAGGATGGAATCTGTTCTCAGTGTAGCCTCCTCAACCCTGGGATTCACCTCAGTTTTCTATTCACCAAATCTAGATACAATGATTTTGAGGTCAAGTGGTAAACCCCACTTGTTCTTCAGACCTTTCTCTGGTGATGGGAGTTCACAAGGCACTGTAGTGCATGGTGCTTTGCTTAACTTTCCCACTGGTGAAAGACATGAAGTGGTAAGCTATTAATATTTCAAATGAGATATAAATCCTAAATCCTTGCTAATCCTTATATCCATAGCACAAAACCATACAAATGGCAAGATTTGCAGAGCCTCAGCTCATAAGGAAGAGGCAATTATATAGCTCACTGCAGCACTGGGCAGTGGTGGGGAAAACTCAGATGTTTAATTTGGTGTGGAAAAAGTGAGGTTCAGAACTTGTATTGTCTATCTCCCAAATTTACAAGCCAAATATATCAGGGTACTTATAGAATGAATAACTTCGGGTTTTAGCAAGAATAGATTGTCTCTGTATTAGTACAGCTCTCTCATTTCCAGTTCTGAGTGGGTTTCAAGTGAGACAAAAGAGAATTTTAAGGTAAGTTGGAAAAATCATAGCAGGAAGGTGAGGAAATTGTATGATTACTTCTGGCTTCATCAAACAGCCAGCTCCAGGTGCATCTGGGCTATGGTTATAATCTAATTCCCATAGTCCTGTTTCCTTGTATGTAATTTTTCCATATCACAAAATACTTCTGTAAGGTGAATGGCTGTACTGGAATGGGTGAGGAAAATCAGGCACAGTTGAAAAGCAAAGAAAAGCTTGAGACATTCAAACGATCTTTCATGATTTTAGAAGCCTTTCCCTCTCCCTTCCCTTGGTATTACTGATGGATGCAGCCTATCTGGAAAATGGACATGCATACACTGCTATATAGAAGTGGGTTTTGACTGAGTCCTGAAAGATTTTAACTCATCCATCAATTGATTATATTGTCATTGCTACATAAGGCTGTTCAGCATAGAGCATCTATTACTGAGGCTCTGATTGAAACATTGCCCTTGTTGTGCAGAACTATTTAACTTTGTCTCTTTGAAATGAAATGCAAAGTGTTTCTTATCTCACAAAAAGACAGATTTATTCTCAGCCTTTTGAAAAACAGGTACGTGAACCTGAAAACATTTCTTTCAGTGGGTATGTGTACAGGTGCCAAGTTTTCACCAACGAAGCTTAACTTCTCCTTCAGCCCTAGTGAAAATTACACATTGTGAGTAAGTCTGACCTAACACAAAGACTGAAATGCATGCGTCCTTTCCCGAGAAACTTCCCATTTTGTGGCTTGCACAAGCACGCCTGACGGACAGATGGAATATGGTTTGGAAGTAGTTGGTTGGCTTGTTGGGTTTTTATTTGAAGGAAGGTGAGGGGAAGACGACGATGTGGAAGGAGTGATGGTGTTTAGGTGGGTTTTTTTTTCCTTAAAAGGTAAAATAAAGTCTCATATGCCGTGGAGTTTCCGAAGGGGCTGCCCCGGCCGGCCCCGCC
>WEIT01032587.1:101174-114518 GCA_013389985.1 Dryoscopus gambensis | reverse complement strand
TGCCAGTGCAGCCCCGGCGTAGGCAGCGCTCCCGCCTCTCCCTGCCCGCTGCAGCTTCGTCCTGCTCGCTCTTTCTCCGATTCCCTCTGCTCTGCCTTTCCCTTTCCCTTTCCTTCTCCCGCCCCCTTCCCCAGTTAAACAAGAAAGTCGCCATGCGGGCCCTGCCCAGCCCTGGTGCCGAGGCTGCCCTGGGTGAAGGCGCTGAGCCCCAGCTTCCGCTGCTGAACGGCTTGGCAGCCTCCGAACGAGCCTGGCCTTTTGCTTTGGCAATCTCCAAGTCTGGCTCTTCGCTGTGTCTTTGACCTGAATACCGTGGGGAGGGGAGCGGGGCTGGCAGCACGGAGGGACGGCTGTGCTCCTGCGGGACTCAGTGGAGCGGCTCTTGTTCTCATCGGGGTGTATTTTTCCACCCTTGCAAAGCAGGGGCAGTGCTGACAGGCTGCGATGAGCACTGGGTGAACAAGGGAAGGCTGATCTTCCTGCCCAGCTGCTCCTCTCCTCCCTGTGCAGTTCACCTCAGTTGTCCCTCACTGTGAGACTCCCGGGGCTGGAAACATCAGAGGCTGGGGATGTGGTTGATCTAGTCATCACTCGGTTGACTAGAAAAAAGATTTAAGCTTTCCAAGTAACCTGGAACTGTGGGAGCCTGCTACTACTCTATGGTAGTGCTAAGAATTCATGACTGATTTACTGCAACACCTTTGGTTTCAGCAGAGCAAGGAATGAGCATCACCTCTTTCTGAAAACCAGCTCTCCTTGTTGTTTCAAGTTGGAAACTTAAGAAATCAATTATACGATTGATTTTCAAAAGGCAAAAAATTAGGCTGGGAAGCTGTAGACAAGGATTCTTAGAGTCTGCAAATTCAGCAATGGTAGTTTATTACCTTTACAGCACTTTTCAACTAGCAACTTCACAGCTACTGCACCAGTGTTCTAGGGGCAGAAAAGTATTGTCTTCACCTCCAAAATAAAAGTAAACGAGTTACATGCAAATAAACTGACCTTCTTAAGTAGCACAGGGAATCCATAGCAGAACAGGAAAAAGAAGGTAGAACCCCCAAATCCTTCATGCCACGGGCTACGTACAGAAATGCATAAATATAACTTAGCAGAGCTATGTCAGGGTATTTAGCCAAAAGTCTAATGCTAGGTGGTCTTTTGAAAGTTATTGCTTCTAGCTAGTGCTATGATACCCCTGAAGGTAAGGGATCATGAAGCTGCTGTTCAAAAGCACTTCCACAGTCATGGAAATTTTTCCTCCATCAGCAGATTTATTTTTTTTTTTAGTCATATCACACAGCTTGAGGAGAGGATAGTGCCCAAAGCCAAATTGTGTTCCTTCTGCAGACTGAAAACCTGGAGCCTGCCATCTCTGAAATGGCCGTAAACATCTCCTAATAATGCTAAGGATCACAGATGGGCATCAGGAGGAGCCTAGGCTTTAAAAATAAGCTTGTCACTGGAGCATCATTTCTCCAGGAGCTGTCAGGAGCACTGTCTCTTTTGAATGGTTCCTGCTCACAAAAGTAACAAACATGTCATTATTTTGTATTCCCAGAAAGCCAAAAGGAGGCAGTGCACCCCAAGCTGCCTTCAAAAGCAAAGATCCTGCAATCAGAAGTGGCAGCTCTGGGAGAGCTGAAGGCAGATGTGAGGGAGGAAGCAGAGAGCTGTGAATGATGGATGCCAGTCAGGTGTGGCTTTAAAAATGCCAGCCGGAATGCCTCTTGGCAGTGCCTGCATGACAGAAGCTGGTGAGATTGGGCATGTGTCTGACAATGTGAGGTTGTCACCTCTGTTTCATGGACATCCTGCACTCAAGGGTGAAGGTAAGAGGTAGAAGGGGAAAGGGTGTATGGCCAAAAATGAAGTTGAGGTACAGCTCCCCACACGGGTGTCCTTTCCATGAGGCCACAGTGGAAAAAGAGGAAACTTGCTGACCGGGTCTGTTGAGCCTTGAGTTTCATTCTTCTCTGGAGTAAGCAAACAAAATTCAATCACCTTGGTCTGTGACATACTTTCTGGTTTTTTTGCATCTCCTCAAAGTAAAAGCCTTCATGCAGATAACAATGCTCTTTCTGCCTGTGTTTCCACCTTTCAGTGCTCCCTTTTCTTGCTTTGCCCACCCTGCCTCCATCGTGTCAGCAACAATATCCTTTTCCAGGATAAAAACACATGCACTCAGTGTTTAAAGCATCACATTTCTTCCAGTTAACATTGAAATAATGCTAATTCTATTTCCTTGCCTAATTCTATTTCCTTTCCTGGCCCTGCCGATTATGAAGACATTTGTATCTAAATACAGGCATTCTTCTCCCTTTATCATCCTGATCTGGTTAGCAGTGCTGCAGTCTAGTGCTTGTGACATCATGATTCATCACCAGTGACTGCATTACAGATGCAGCCAGCACCAGGCAGCCTTTAAACCTGGTGGTAGTTAGCGGCAGGTGCCTGGTGACGGAGCAGAAAGTGGAGGCTAGCTGCTAATCTGTGACACTGGGAACATAAAAACTGTGGGGTGTGAAATGCAGCACCAGGCCGTTTGCCTAAGCAGGATCGAGGATGTGGTGGAAGGTGACCTTGGCTGTCCCAGTTCCTGAAATGGTGGTCATGTGCCACCAATCAACTGCAGTTGCTGCTCACACAGGCCCTCAGTCCCGTCAGGTTTGTGGATTGGGATGAAAGTCCCTGGGAACTCAAGTAACCTGGAAGCTTGGCTCTGCAGCACCCAGCTCTTGAGGTGAATAACATGGGGCTGCTTGTCTTTTGCAGCTCAGCTGGGAAGCAAGAAGGAAGCATGGTGTGAGCACCTCTATGAGGCTGAACTGCATTTTCATCTTCAGCTGTCAAATGTGAATGTAAATTGGAAATATCAAACACTGTTTCCCACTAAAGAATATGTTTTTCACTTGTGCATCATAGCCTACAAATGCTGGAATATTTCCATCCCCTCTTCCACTCTTGTTTTTTGGTTTTCTTGGATTGCCTCTTTTTAAAATCCAAACCCTGTATCATCGGTGTGCCTAAGTAGCTGCAATGAAGGAAAATGATGCTGTCAGGTTTAAAGGGGAAGAAGGGAGTACCCTATACAGGGTACATGAGTGTAGCCATAACAGTGGCTGCCTTGGTTTATACTTGCAGGTCATCATGATCTGAGATGGCAGTGACCACTTCACACAAAACCTCCCTGAGTGCTGGTCTGTTTGGAGGGTGCTGGAAGCGTGGTAGGTGCTGAGACAGTGTAATGAGCTGGTGGTTTGCAACAGCACCAGGTTCCTTACTAAAGTGTGTGCCAGTGCATGTGCACACTGTGACTGTGAGACCTAAACGTGCTGGTTGCATGGTTGACTGCCAGGATGCCTCTGTCAGCTGCCTGTGAGGTGGCCTCAGGGTGACAACGGCAATGGAGGAGCACCAGCCCCTGTGTCTCTCTGAAGGAAAGGAGCTCAGCTGCCATGTCAACCCTCTCAGCTTCTTTCCTTTTCCTCTTTGCCCCTGGCAGAGGTCAGCTAAGTACAGCCTCAGTGGCTGTTTCAGTGGCACACTTCTGAGCACAAAGCACTTGGATGACATGAGCCTTCTCTCTGTAGATGAGCTGAGCTTTGCTGCCCACGAGAAGCGGCTTTCGCCCCCAGCAGTGTGACTGCCCCTTGCTTTGCAGAGGCGACGATGGCAGCTCTGTGTGTAACTGCATGGGCCAGCCCCTCTTGCTGGAGGACAGGGACTATGAAAGCTGTGGTAGACAGGGCTGTTGCCCTCACAGGGACTCCTGCCCTGATGGGAAGTCTCCCTAGTAGCCAGGGATTGCCTTACCCTTCTATTTTGGTCAGGGTAAACAAGGAGCAAAAGGAGAAGAGGCCTCCATGAACACGTGTGTCTGATGCTACCCTGTCCTTCAGCTGGTGCATTTTTAGGAGTTTGTCTTTCTGTGTCTTAGGAGTACTACAGTGCCAAAAAATGAGCTGAGCATCCGCATATATTCTTCCATTCCTTCCCTGTGTCCTAAAAAAAAAAAAAAGGAAATTTGGTGGTTGAAACTTCTTTTTTTTAAACTCTTTCTTTGGCCCCTGAGAGTTCTGGTGATACTTGGGTTATGTTTCTCCAGATTTGTCAGCAGGTAGAGATTTATTTGTCTCTTTATTTTTAACTGAGTCTGCACCTTCAGCTTGTAGCTCTGTGGTCCAGGCTACTGCGAATGGCATTTTGTCTTGCTGTTAATGAAAATGACAGGGCTGTGACTGTGGAGTCATTAAGCTAAATTTGAGGTTTTGCCTCAAAACATAAGGAATCTCAGTGAGAGAATTGAAATTTCCTGGGTGTGTCAGATAAACATGAATCTGGTAGTTTCTTGTAAGGCCAGACTTACTCAAGTATTTTACACGTGGTGTGGACCTATGTTGTATTTTTTCAGTCTGGGTGGAAGAGGCAGAGCTGGGACTGAGACACAAGTTTGTCTGTGCTGTGGCACTGTGGTGGAAGGGTTCACGGGGCACTCTGTTGGTGCCTGCTCCCAGTCACACATTTTGGCTTGAGGAACAGACATGCCTGCACAAAAATATGGATTTTTCTCTATTGTTTGTAGTGGGGTAAGCCTTAGTGCCCCCTCTCCCTCCCAAAAAATCAAACCAAACCAAAGCAAACCAAACCCAACCTACCCCAGCAAAAACAAAAACAAAACCAAAAAAAACCCCAAAAAACCACCACAAAATTGCAAGAAAATGGAGGCAATGGGTTTGGAATTGCTCTTCTGGAAGATAAAACTCTATCTTTTTTAATCTTTGAAAATTGTAATAGTTCTGTTCATGAGCATTCAGTGCCTTTTAGCAAAGCTTAGAGTAAAAATAGTACATATTTTTTTTAATGACAGCTTGTAGTAAAAACATCCTGCAGGGTGTGTAGAAAGGGAATGGCTGAAAAGTTTTCTTTGCTGGTGACTGTTTTGAGTCATGAGATGGTTTGGTCCTTATTTACTGCACCAGAACATGCTCGCTTCTTAAAATAGTGCAGAGGGGACAGACAACCAGTCAGAGTAAGGGCATTAGTGCTGAGTCAGTTTTCCAATACAGATGTGAAGGTATTAGCTGTATCTGTGGATATGAAAAAATACATTATCACCTAGTGCCTCTTAAAACTAGCCAATTTATTTATATTCTTCACAGGTTAGATGTCTATTGCCAGAATTTATGGCAAACATTTGAGCTAAAGGTAGTTGTAGGTTTGACAACAAAAGTGATAAAGAAGCTGTGGAGGGCAATGAAAATTGATGGGGAGAGAGAGTGATGAACAGCAAAAGTGCCATTACGGTCAAGTGATGGGGTAGAAGGTGAAAGAGAAAGAGAAATGGGCTGTTTGCAGTAATTTGGATATCTTCAAACCACCTTGTTCAGCTGCCTGTGAGCATCTGCTTACTTTTTTTACTGTTGCACTGGTTGGTAATGTCACTGCAGTGGAGTGAGATACCTGAAGTGTCTATGCTCATGCCTTTTTGTTTGTGAGATGCAATTTGTGCATTTCTTCTCATTTTTTTCCCAAGAATAAGAGAAAAATATCCCCAATGCAAACAAAGCAAGGCTGTAACTTCTAGGACAGAGACCTAAAAATTAATGTTGTCTTTAAAAAAAAGATACTCCTTTAATATACTTTCATATGGTCAAAAAATGGTCTTGTTTTCATGGACCAAAGAGGTAAAGGGTGGTTTTGGAGGTGTACTGTTTGATGGATGTGGGTTTTCCCTGGGAGCCAAGCTCAAAGGGAGAACTTTCAAGTCTATTATTATAACACTGGAAGAGTGCGTGTGAATTGGTTTCCCATGCAGTTTATAAAAAAAGAAACAGTAAATGTTATGACCCCTTTACATACATCATGCTTTTACTTGTGGCTGCCTCCGATGATAATGCAGTTACTTGTGGAGGCAGCTGGTCCTTGTCAGGCATAATGTAATCAAAATCCAACCGCTAATAAAAATGAAAGAAAAGGGTAAGAGAGGAAAATTTAGCAGCCTCTCATATCACTAGTGAAGTTTTCATGACTTAAAATGTCAAGAAGAGTGGGTGCAGCATTTAGGGAGAGTTTTTTAAAAGCTTTTTTTCCATCTATGTACCTTCTGTGACCCTACTACTTCTGTCTAATGCTGGTAGTTGGAACAAAAATATGAAATGTGTTTCCTATTCTTTACCAGATTTAAGTATGGAGACAATGGGAAAGTATATGGTTCTGGAAAGCAAACCGAGAAACTTCGGAACAGAGAAAACTTCTCACTGAAGAAATGCTATTAATTTTGTGAAATTCTGCTAGCTGAAATTCTGTTCAGCCCAAAGCTCTGGGTAGTGCCACCGCAAAAGTCTCCCTTTTGCTCATTTCACGTTTTATTTGTTTTGATTTAAAAATTGCCAAGGAGGTAGAAGGTGGACAGATGTGCTCTGTCAGACATAGCGGGAGTGGGTTATGAAACTTCCATGAGTGCTCCTTGTCTACTTCAGCATAAAGTCAGCCAGCAAATTGAAATCTTCTCCAACAAGGATTTAAATTAAATTGACTGCCTTTGCATTGGGTCAAAGCAGGAGCATTCATATAATCAATTAGTGTGGCTCAGCTTCGGGGATGGCAATCTCCAGTTGAGACAATAATGAACAGATGGGGCTTGTAGCTTATTAAATTGCTACCTCCATGGCATCTGTGCCATGGACTAAAATGCAGGTAGGCTCACGTTTTGCATAAATGTATTGCATGACCTTGAGGGAGTCTTTCAGTTGCTTCCTGCCTCGGTTTCCCTTCTTCCAGAACGCCTTTAAAGCATGAACTCTTCAGTGCCTACTTAGGAAGATGATTCTCTCCCAGTGGCTAAGACCTACATTTGGAGTTGCTGACCATAAAATAATATTGGTTGAGCTATTTTAATAATGCTGATGTAGACCCTTAGTTTAGATGCAGCTACATGGGCAAAAATAAAGTGTGGCTTTCTGCTGGATATCTACATTCTCTTTGGGAAGTGTTTTTTTTTTACACTCTGGAAATGAGGGAGTGGCATTGCCTGAATGAAGTGCCAAAAGTGGATGTCAGCATGCTCTGCCTCAAGCTCAGAAATGACCAGAAGAGATGTGGATAGATGAGAGCCTTGCTAAACCTGAGGCAGTAGATGTTGCTGAGAGGAAGGGTGTATTAGCTGAAGTTTGGCTCTGTGGCCCCTCAGCTTATAGATGGGCGGGCAGAATGAGCCTTTATCTATGCCATGCGCTGTGGGAAGATGTATCATGGGTCTCAGCGAGAAGGGTTTTCTCATACAATCACACTTGAAAGCCTCTTCTGGCACAAAGCAGGCCTGAGCAGATCTCTACCCCGGCTGCAGTACGTTCCCAATCCCACTTGTCTCTTTTAACTGCTATAATGTAATTGCTGCTATTAATAATAAACTGACAGGCTGTCTTTAAATAACTGTGAGGCTGATAGACGAGTGTCGGTTGGTTGCTCCAAAGTTTGACTAACAGCAGGGAGAAATAGAACAGCTCCATTCTCAACTCTTCATGCAGAGAAAGAAAGGATGGCACTGGGAAGAGGCAATGGAGGGCTGACACATGGCCGTGACGCCTCAGGGACTTTCTGCAGAGCAGTTGCTGAGTGACTTGCCTGGTTTCTCTGGAAAAACACACGTTTTCATGCTAACAAGTGAAATTTCTGGGCTTTGCAAGAAGTTCTCTTGTCTCAAAGAAGGATTTTAGCAAGTGTAAATTTAGGTTCATATGTGAGTTCATGTGACTGGTGGCCAACAGAGCCAGAATGGGAGAAGAAGCCAAATTCCAAGTTGCCCCTCCATTCCCCCTCCTTGGGTGAGCTGGGCTGGTGCTCCAGTGATGAGGCTGACTGCCTGCAAGAGACATGCAGTCAGGTCAAAGAGGTGCTGTGATCCTGCAGGGTGTCTCTGGGAAGCTGGAGTTTAGCCCAGGCCCCTCAGCACCTGCTACCAGCATGGTCTGTTTGTGTTGGTTTTACCTGTTCTATCCATAAAGGGAGCATCTTGAAAGGAGACTTAGGCAGAAGGATGGGACCTTGGGATCGCTGAGGGCAGTATCAGTGCAAAAACACTGGCAGAGGCAGAGTGGAGGGGGAAGACAGTGATGGCACCTGTTATAACACTCTGCAGGTCTCTGACAGGCAAAATCCACCCATTCAAGAGGTTTACTCTGAGGGGAGGGTCTCCAAATCTGACTGGTTTCCAAGGCTGGGACCTAATGTCTTGCTTTCAAAGCTTGCGTGGAGGATGGTGTACTTCTGAAAACTGGGTTTTGTAATAGAAAGTCTGGCAGCATCAGCATGCGGATGCGCTGCTCTGATATTCTGTGGGCTCCCTGTCAAATGAGAGGGGACGAACAAGATAATGAGCCAAGGAGAGAAAAGCCTGACATGGGTAAAAGCCATAAAAGAGCTTGAGTATTATCTGCGTATTTTAACCCTAGTAGCTGAATTATTTTTTGGATCACCTAGCATGCTCATATGAGGACAAAATGGGTTTTTAGCCAGCGTGGACATTTAAAGACATTTTTGAATCCTTTTCAAAGCTTCATTAATATCTGCAATTATGGGCAGCTACAGTGCACTTGACCCCGTGTGCCAGTGTCACCAGGCTAAGCTGAATGAATCAAAAAACTTTTTATCACAGTCTCTGACCCTGCTTTGGCTACAGACACAGGGGGTCAATAGAAAAATATTTTACCTGCACCAGGCGACCAAGTCCATGCATCTATTTAATATTTGTTCCTCTTAAAACCATTTCTGTTTGCTTATAAATGTCTTTAATACTTAAATGAGATTATGAAATTTCTGTTGTAGTTAAACTGTTAAATAAAATGATGGTTCCCAGTGATGAGAACAATTAAGCATGCAGGATATAATGAAACTTGATAGAGACTCAGCTGCTGTCCCCCCATTAGTGTGCACAGCTGTGCATGTGTGTCAGCGTTTGCAGGTTAAAGAAGCAATTAATCTGAGCAGGGTGGACGTGAAACTCTTGCTTAAGCACACAGACAGATTGTGAACCTCAGTCCCCGACTTTTTTGTTAAGGTCACAATTCAAATTGCAACCAGCTATGTAAGTCTGTTCTCAAATCCCACAGTTCTAATCAAATATAAGGGGTGATACTGGTGAATTATGTCCTGGTGGCATAAACCCACATGGCCAGCAATTTATGCACATAGTGTCAACTGACATGGTGATTCACACCTGCTATGATTAAGGGCTGAATGGCTTTGTAATCTTGATATAGTTTCTGTGGGATTAGATTACTAAAACAAAAAAATGTCAAAGAGTAACATTTCACAATTTTGGTCATGAACAGGTCTCGTGTGCCTGGGCAAGCTCATGAAGGCTCTCAAGCATTTGGCACAAACAGCACTAATACCTACAGCTGTTGGTGCCCATTGCATTCTATCAGGCTGTGAGATTTGCAGTGTGCTTGCAGGCTCCGTGCCTCCTGCTGGGCAAACAGGAGCTGCAAGGGCCTTTGAACATCCTTGTGCTCCGTGTGAGGTGAGAAGGGAGAGAGACAGGGAGTTGTCTGTTTAATTTCATTTTGAAAATCATACATTAAAGACGGTGCTATTGATAATCTGCTGAATGTACTGACACACAGAAAGAATGGAGAAAGGAGGTTAATAAATCACCCAATATCCACTTTAGTCTGCATTTCAATTTTCATTTCTCAGAAACACAAATTGCAGCTGTTCTTTAAGGTGTCTGATCTATCCTCTCAAGAAGCCAATTTTGTTTTTAATTTCCTCTGATGAGACTCAGAAGATGCTGGATAAAATATGAGGTGTGTTCTTTTATTTATTTATTTTTTAGGCAGCCTTGTGTGTCTAACACCCCATGGTTTCCTTCTTTGCTGCCAAGGAAAGTGCTCATCTCTTAAAGCATTCTTGATGGAAGAGTTGTCAGTGAGGAGTGTAAAGCTCCAGTCTCCTCTCTAGCAGGGGTAAAGAAAATATAATCAGTAAAATGGGTGATTGAAGCAGGTGCAAGGCTTGAAATTAGTCAAAACATTTTGAAAGGGAAAGAAATAGTAAAAAGACCTGAGCCGCAAAGGTTTTAGTGGTGTATTTCTTTCTCCCAGCTAAGCTGCAGTTAGAGAAGTTCCAGGTCTGATTCCCAGTGCACTGCATATTAGTAAAGATATTTTATTAAAATATTAACAGCTGGGAAGGAACTTTGCAAAATTCTTTAAGAAAAACCCTTCTGCATAAATAGGATTATATGGAAGTTTTCAATATGGTAATTTAGTTGAGGATTTTTTTTTTTTTTTTTTTCAGTTACTGTGGGACTTTAAAGCCAGGGATGTAAACAGAGAAATCAAATTTTTGGAACCAGCTGCTGTACTACACATCACCAGCCATTGCTTTCATACAAAACTGTCCTGTCCGCAGTAATGACAAGGAACTAGAAAAGCAAAATAAAATCTCTTTACATGACAAAAAAAGGACATTAATTTTGTATTAATTAATAGTGTACTATAGAAACCAAGGAGGAATCAGAGGAATCTGATAGCAGCCTATATTATTTCCCCCTTTTTGTGCACAAATGTAATGTATGGTGCCGAGTATTAATGTTATTATATAGGTAATAGAACTGAATTTACAGAAAGCCTGCATTTGACTTTTTTATAGTTTGTTAATTATCTGAACCAATACTTCTTACTACAAATGTGTTTACTTGAAACTATCTGAGTAGGATTTGAGGATGCATTTCTGTTAATGGGTTGTCCAGGAACTCTTTGTCCAGTCTTTTCCCTGTCCAGGCACCATTCTGCTTTAGACTGGTGCCTGCCAGTAACGAGACCTGCTGCTGTTTTCCCTCTCGGATGGGAGGTTTGATCCTTCCTTTAACAACGAGTGCTGTCTAAAATGGCCACTCAGGCTTCTTGCTGGACAAAACTCGCAAGACATTCTTGGACAAGTTTCCCACCCTTTCTCTTATCAGGAATGGCCTTGTGAGTGCAAGATATCACTTTCTGCATTGAAAGAATGTTTAAAGAGCTAAGTCTGACAGGGTAGAAAGGCTGGGGGTCTTGTTTGGTCAAACAGTACTGCAGAGCCTAAATTTTGTCTGTGCCAAGTGTCTTGGCCTTTTCAAACTCTGGCTGGTGGGAAAGTCTGTGCCAGAGCCCAGAAGCAACCTGTTGTCAGTGATGCTCTATTATTCGCTCTTTGCCAGTTCTTGCTACATTTCCGTTTTATGCTTCTTTTCGTGTGCAGGGCAGCAAGACAAAAATTTTCAAACTGATTTTCAGAGGAGATGAGAGTGACCAAGCTTCTTGTGCTCAGGCGGAAACATAAAATTTGCTGTTTTGACTGGTTTCGCTGCAGACTAGTCCAAATTATAGAGCAGAAGGTGCAAAGGAGGAAAAAAATATAAAGGAGATGAAAATAGAAACAAGTAAAGAGGACAGAGAAAGATTGTGAAGAGAGAAGGGGAATGAGGAAATAAACTCAACTGTGCAGAGCAGATGAATGCCTTAGGAGGAGAATTAGTGAGGAAAATGAGTCTGGTGTGATTTTTTTGTTACTACTACTGGGAAGGCTCCAAAAACCACCTAACGATGGATGCTGTAAAATAAGCTATTTCTTGAAGGGAAATATGCACTACTTGTTTTAGCATATGTTCATGGAGAGCTGTAGATAACCACTGGAAATAAGGTAATGCTTTTCTAGCTGCTGGTGGTCCCTAGTCATCCTCTCTCATCAGTCTTGTATCTTTTTTAAACAGATTTGCCCTCTGAAGTGCCTGGAGTGGGGTAATTTAAATTTCCGGGCAAAGTGGTAATTAAATTTCCAGGTAATTAAATTTCCAGGCGAAGTGAAGCCTGCAAGGAAAGGGAGAAAAGTGACATGCTTACCTCCTTGCAATCAATGGGACTTGCCTGTTCTCCCAGAGGAAGCCTTGTGTGGCACTTACCCTAAACCAGGTTTGCTAGGCTGGCAACTTGACTACAGGACTACCCATGGCAATACTTACCTGTGCCTAGTTTGCCAAGAAGTCTTCAGTGTTACGTGTGACAAAAATTCGCACAAAGCTCCTGAGTAAGCCTGGTTAGCCCAAAGAATCTGATTTTATGGTCAGGTTATCCAGCCAATCTTTCAGAGCTTAGGGATTGATTCTGAGATTGTTTCACTGTAATAGGGAGTGACTTGGGAGCAAGTCACGGGGAGGTAAGGCTTCAGCTGCAGAATTGATGATGTTTGACCCTATAACTCTGTGCTCAATTGAGCCATATTCTTCTGTTGATAAAAAAAAGGATAAATATATTGAAATGCAGCCATGGCAGTTTCAAGGGCAGAATGGCCATGAGCCTGGCATGGGGTCAAGCATTTTAAGTTGCATATAATCAGTCAAGAATATGGATCCAGGGTGTGACTTTTCATACAGCAACAACTGTTCACTGGCAGCAAGAGCCAGGAGGCAGAAGGAGGCAGAACATGTCAGCAAGGTGTCTGGTTAACCATAATGGAGTGTGGGGGGGTTTGATGTGGGTGGGAAAAATATGAAACTCAGTGCCCCAAAAGTTGGAGCAGCTGCTGCAGAAAGTTTTGTAACAAGTACCACAGGAGGCAGGGCATTGTGTCTTGCCATTCCTTTCCTCGCTTCCCTGCTGGGACTGCCAATTAGATCCAGCTCTGATGGTGGCTTTTTGACACTTTTTCTCACTGGGAAATGGACTCAGACTAGTATTTCATTGCATTTAGGCTTTCAAACAACATCAGAGAGAAATGACTTTCAGCCACTCTGTCTGAACTGGATGTGAGCCAGCACTCCACACAGAAATGGAGAGAAGGTCTTGGTTTGACAGGACTATTCCCTAGTGTGTCACAGGCTTTCTGCAAAAGTGCTGGGCACCCTCAGTTACCTGTATTTAGTAGGAGTGTGCACCTCAGATTATTTTAGGTGCTGTCTCTACACTTCCAGCATTGATAGGCAAAACCTATTAGAGGGGAAAAGGAAAATCACAGGGGGAAAGGATCTGAGATTTTATGTGAAAACAGTTTTGCATACAATTCCCCCTGAAAACTAACTCAGTTCATCTGAATGCCCTTTGAAGCTTGTGAATTTGCCCTCTGGTCCTCACAAAAATGATGCTGCGAGACTGCAGGCCAATTGCCTTTTCCAGATATAAGCTGAGGCTTTACATAACTATCGTTAACCTATTTGTGTTTGCTCTGTGTATTTGTGTTTTACGTTGTCTGTGCTTTCTGAATGTTGTAGTTGCTAAAATATACTATAGATAACTCAGGATGGGATGCTCTTCATAGAAGCATAGAATGGTTTGGGAAAGGGAACTTAAAGATCATCTGGTTCCACAC
>WEIT01032587.1:34162-101155 GCA_013389985.1 Dryoscopus gambensis | reverse complement strand
CCCCCCGTGGGCATGAACACCTTTCTCTACACCAGGTTGCTCAAAGTCCCATCCAACTTGGCCTTGAACTCGGGTGTTTGTCTTAAAGACGTCCCCTCAGAGTTTTCTGGTTGCTTATCTAGCTATTTTTCCTGCATGATTTAAATCCATTTCCTCTTATTTGGTCTCCTGCAGACATGGAGAACCAGCTCTTCCTTTTCTTTTTCACATTCATAAACTCAAGGCTGCTGTTACTTCTTCTTCTACCAGCAAGGGGTTTCTTTCTCAAGGAAAACAGCTTGTGACCTGCAGTTGGAGGATGTTTTTGAGACCACTCGGAGTGCTCCGATGTGCCCAGCTGGTCTCTATTTGCCTTCAAACCAACGTTTTCCAGCACTACATAACAGCAGTCTCACAGAAGCTGAAGAAGAAAAATATTGTGTCACTGTGCTTATGCACCTTTGTATAATGTTCACCTTTCTTGTGCCAGCTGGGCACCATGGGCTTGTGCTGTGCTTGTGAGTGGCATGTGCCCCAGCCCACCCTGTGCCAAAATGCCACCCAGCAGCTCCTCCCCAGCTGATGTCCTCCTGCCTGCATCTCATACTTGGTGTGTTTGGCCCTCCTGTATCTTCCTCCCTTTTGGAGCATTTCTCCCATGTGCCAGGACAAATCTGGACTTGCCTCTGCCCCACTGCTGCCGTGCTTGGAGGATGGTGTGTGGTGGCCAAGGGCACCAAGGGCCAGCTCTGCCTTGGGACAGCAGAGAGGCACAGCTGAATTTTTTCAGCTGATATACATGTGTGCATACACACATCCTGCATTTATATGCAGGCTCATTAATGGAATTTCTGCCAAACTAAGAGCCTCTTCTATGTACAGTTTTAGGAATGTGTGTGTGAGCTTCCCTCATTGCTTGGCTTTCCTCTATTGACTGAGGAAGGTATATTAGTGATTTTTTTTTTTTTTTTAAATTCTGATCTTTTCAAGCTTTCCTTTTCAAAAATTTCCAGCAGATATAATGGAGCAGGCATAAAAAGTGATGCCAAGAGCAGGAGAGAGAAGAGTTGATGGTGAGTGTGTGGAGAGAAAGGACTTAGATACAGCTGCCTGTGTGCTGATTAGCAGGGGTTTGGAGACACAGTAAATAATACTGCTATTTGCTTGGCTTATAAATTCACACAGCTTAAATTTAAATTTCTCACCCTGTTACATCATTTTTTAAGTTATTCAGCTGTAGCAAATGAGCTAAAATGTTGCCCTTCACTAAAGACATGTAGCTCCAGGCTTGGCTGAAGGAAGGAGAGCTGTCCTTGGCAGTAGCTGTTTATACCCAGTGCCTCCACCCACAGGTGTGGTGATATGCTCCAAGTACAAAAAATAAAAATCTTTTATGGGTTTATATGGTATCCTCCTGACTAGCTTTTGAGTCCTCCAGCAGCCATGGTACCTGAGCAGCCAGTGGAGCATATCTGTATCAGCTGCAAGCGTGAGCAGAGATGGGCTGCAAGCAGGAGCAGATGTTTGGCCCCCACTCCCTTCTATCATCCTCTAGTGGGAAAGACACAGGCTTTGTCCATGGCCTTCCCCATGGCTATGGGGATGTTACAATCCATGCCTGTCAAATAAATCCACGTCCTCTCTGGAACTGCTTATTTGGGTGTCTGCTTAGGAGGTGGCATGTTCTTGATGAGCAGGACGGCATGCCTGGTTATGTGCCATCCAAACCTTCCCACAGCGTTTTGGTTCTGGATGTGGGTTGGATTTCAGGTCTGGTCTGAGAAGTAACATGAAATTACTAAGGACAACTCATCCATAGGGAAATTCTTCAGGCTCCTTGATCTCTTTAGAGCAGCCAAGTCTGGAAATTAGACATGAACTTTCCTAAAGCTTATTTTGGCTCTCATGAGGGCTGCAATAGAATGACAAGCAGCATGCTGCTTTCTTTATTGTTTCAGTTCAAGGACTATCTACAAAGAGTCACAGTCTTGTGCTTAGCATTACACAAAATTATTCATTTCCTAGCTATACAGAAAAGTGATTGAATTGCAGATGATTAACATATGTTATGTTTTCTTTTCTAATGCCTTCCCGTCTTTTCGTGGTGCACCTTCGTAAATGGCATCAGAGCACTTTGCTTCCAGGGAGCTGTCTCCCTGAGAAACCTATTATCATGGTTATTTCAGAAAAGTTGTTCTTGCTTGGTACATCTGGTAGACTGGCTCCAGAATCCAAACACATAATTGCTGCAGCAACCTGACCTACGCCAGTCAATGTATTCCAGCTCCTAGCTATCTTCAAGGACTGTTTTTTAAAGGACTCCTCTCCAGGGTAAATGCAGGCTCTTCTACTCTGAGCAGTTTTGCTAGGAAAAAGAACCCCTTAACAGTTTTCCTTTAGAGATGCTTCAGTTTCTTATAAACAGATCTGGCTGCCACACTTGATCATGGTCAGCAGTATGGAGATTTTATCAGCCTGTGCCTGGCATACAGGTGCTACTGCTGATTAGCGCACAGACGAGATAGGCTGGGTACACCAAACTGGCATTAAACTACTAAATTCTTCTCTGTCTTGTTTCTGGCTTGTTTTAGAGACAAATACAGTGTTGTTTTGTGTTCAGAGTTTTGTTCTGAGACTGAGGCAAAGACTAACCCAAGGCATTCAGCACTGCTGAATTTTAGGAATTTACTGGTGTTTTGCAATGTTAATTGTCTAATCATCAGAACAGCAAATGTCATCTCATATAAAAGAATAGATGATAGAGCCAGAAGGGACTGTTGTGATCATTTTTTATCTGACTTATCGCATCACACTGGCCAGAGGAATTTTTATATGAACTGGGACAAGACTTCAAAGGAGACAAAAAATCTGATCTTGATCTAATCACCAGATACAGAGAATCAGGGCACTTGGTAAATTTTCCAGCAGCTAATTGCTGCCACTGTTAAACAACTTTATTGCACTGCACTTCATTTCGCTTCTGTCCCCTTTCAAATTGGGTCATTTGGCCTTGTTACATTCTTGTCTGATGAATTGACAGTTACTTAAATTACACTGTGTTCCATGTCTTGGTCCCTAAAAATTATGATCAAGCTTCTCCCTTAACTTTCTCCTTGGTAAACTACCCAGTGGACTCCTGAAGTCTCTAAGGGAAGTTATTTTGGTTTTTATAATTATGGTATCTTTTTTTCTCAGCTATTCATAGATGTTCCTCCAGTTCTAGGCTCCCCAGCACAAGAGAGAGGTGGAGCTACTGGAACAAGTGCAGCCAAGAGCTGCAAAAATGAGTAAGCTGCTGGAGCACCTCTCCTATGAGGAAAGGCTGAGAGAGCTGGGACTGTTCAGCTCAGCTCAGGGAAAGCTCAAGGGAGAACTTATCAATGTGTACAAATACCTGAAGGGAGGGTGCAAAAAGGACAGAGCCAGGCTCTTCTCCGTGGTGCCTAGTGACAGGACAAGAGGTGGTGAGCACAGCTGGAAACACAGCAGGTTCCCTCTGGACATCAGAAAACACATTTTTCCTGTGAGGGTGACCAAGCCTTGGCACAGGTTGCCCAGAGAGGTGGTGGAGTCTCCTTTCTTGGGGGTATTCAGAACCTATCTGAACATGGTCCTGAGCAACTGCACTAGGTGGCCCTGCTTGAGTGGGGCAGGGGGTGGACCAGATGAGCTCCTGAGGTCTCTTTGAGTCTCAACCCTTCTGTGATTGAGTGATTCTGAGTCTTTCTTACTTGGCAGACAGCAAGATTTAGCACAGTATTGTAGAGAAGGTGCATCAGAATGAATATCACACCAGATACAGGAAAAGTAGGCAGAGAGAGGTGAGTTGAGTCACAGAGGAAGGCACCATCAGAGCCAGGGTGTGACCTGCTTCAATAATCCTTGCTCTGGCCACATTGCAAATGCACAGGTCTTTGTTTCTTCTTAGAAAACTAAGACCCACCTGTTTCAAGGATTTTGCTAGAGAATTTCGAACTGTTTTATCTATTTATTTCCAAGCGGATGGAAGTCTGAAGCAAAGAAAGATGATGTGACTTACATGATGTCATCCAGCAGGCCAGCCACACACCTGGCTACACACCTTGGCTTTTTAGAAAACCAGAAGCAAAGATTCATCCATTCCCCCTTGCTATCATGCAGAAGCTGGCTTAATGAATAGCAAACTCTATTTGCAGCAGCACTTTTGAGCTGGATTGAAACCAAGCTGGATGTAGAAAATTTCCTCCAAACTGAAAGAATAGTGGTGGAAAATGAGAGAAAAAAGGGATTAAAGTCTTAAAGGGACTTAGGGTTCACATTTAACTGAGATGCTTTTCTGTGCCTGTCAATTTATGGTGCTGCAGGTTACTTTTTAGCTGGGTCAGTGGTTTGTGGGTATCTAGGCAGATGAGTGGCAAAATTTTGCTCTGAAGGCAATGCTTCAACAAAGCTCCATAGATTTATGCTGATATAAACCTCTTGGAAATAGTGCTTTCTCTGCAGACCTAACAGAGGTTATGAACAGTACTTCTAAAATCAGCATTTAAATAACATTTCAAAACCACTAGAAACCTCATTATCCTGAATATATCGTTTTAGTGGTCATACAAGTAGTGAAAACACTGTGAAACAAATGTGCAGCTTGTAATCGGGAAAAAACAACAGTACTGCCTAAATACTTTGTTAATAAACATCCAGTTAGCCACTGGGTACTTTTACAGATCAGTACATTCCCTGAAACTTGGTAAGGTAAGAGTAATCCAGAGGTAAATACCCATCCTGTTTTATGGGAATTTCTTTCTGAACTTGCCACAGGTCATTATAAATACAGCTTTTAATAATACAAGTGATGTCTTGCCATTACCCATGTTTATCTAGGAAAGTAGAGCTAAACCTGTAATCATCATTAAACAGAACTGCATAATTTTGGAAATGTAATTCGCAGTCCCTACAGGAGTGCGCGTCCTCAGGTACATGTGCATATGTTGCTTTCCTAAATTCCCCCCTGACCACAGCTATGCCAGTCTACTGGAAGAACCGTTCTTTTTATGTATGTTTTAAATTGCTGCTGTCTGCCTAATCTTTGTGAAGAAAAGCAAAGTGTGAGGGGCTGTAGCCTGGCCTGGGGTGGGGAGGGGACCCCTGTCCATCCTGTCGAGGAGTCATGCTGAACTCTATGATAGGGATGTGTCCATGTCCCTGGAGAGCCTCCAACATCCTCCTGTCATCTCCCTGTGATGGCATTATACCAGTGCATCTGCCACCTCTGTCCTGGGAACATAGGCACACACAGGGCCTGGTGGAACTAAGGATGCAACTTAATGGTGTGCAACCCCACATCTGCTAGCTACAGGTGCTTGTTGGGTAGCATTGTGCAGGTGGCAATGTAGGCAGGGTGGAAAGCTTGTCTCCACATTGCAGGTGATTAGAGCAATGTGGTCCTTTAAACCAGTGAAAATGTGGAGCTAAGGTAGGAAGTGGGCTGGGAATTGCATTGAGGTTGCTGAAGCACAGATACAATTTCTATTCTCCCAGTGTGCCTTGGGTAGATGCCAAGGGGCCGGCAGGGGTGATGGGTTTTGCGGTGCTCTTGGTCAGTGAAGTACTTCACCTCTGGAGAATCACTCCCAGGGAGGCAGGGCTCCTCGCCCAGGGAAACCATGCCTGCCCCTGGGAAGTCATACACCCTGGGTTTTGGGGAGGTGTCTTGCATTTGTCCTCCTCACTTCTTTGAAAAGACATTTCCATTTTTTGTAATTGACATTTTCTGTGCCATTTTCTTCTTTCTTGGGGTCAGATGGTGACCCCTAGCCTATCCCCTCCTACCTACCCCAGTGACTCTGTGGCATCAAGGTAAAGAGCTTCTGTGAGAAGGCATTCTTTAAAGTCAGTGAACTACCACAGACTTGGCAAAAATGTTTAGATCCTATTTTTTCCAGTTTTTATTTCTTTACCCTCACTCCTAGGTGTTTTATTAATTCTTTGTTTTGCCTGTCTCTTTTGCCAGCAGTTTCTGTAGGCTGCATTATTTTTTTTGCTTCAGTGTAAAGCAGCATGACTCACTGTATTTCCTTCCTAGTGATCTCTCCTGGTTCCTCACCCCATGTTCTCCACTGATCAGACCCATTGGTGATTAGATGCTCAGCAGAAGTGATTTTGCAGCCTTTGACACCTTGCATCCCCTGCTGCCTGGATTTCAAAGAGGTAATCAGTCCCAGGGACCTGCCACTGACCCTTTGCTCAAGCTTTTGTCATTCACCTTTTACTGTCTCTTTTCTTAAAGAGCTTGAAGTATCTTGACTCTTCTGCGAGGGGAAAAAAGGACACATGCACTGAAACTGTAATGATTTTACCACACTTCCATAGTACTTTCACCTGAAATGATATCAGATAGTGCCTCTGTATCACATCTTTAATACCTTTTGAAATGAAATCTTCAGCTCCTATTCAGAGGTCCCCCTTTTGTTCACTCAAAGCCAAGGGGACGGTGAGTGAGATGGAGAGGTGGTTCAGTTCAATACTGTCCCTTTTAACTCCTTGCATGCTGGCAGCAGTGAGCGGAGGGCGCCTCTGCCAGACGGAAACCTCAGTGGGATTGCAAAAGGACTTGGGTGCAAGACAGTGAGGCTGTTCATAGTGTTAGCTGTGAACAGCTGAACACAAAGAGATCTGAGTGCTCAGCCAAACTCTGACTTGGAGATTAGGAGGAAACCTTTTTTTTCCTGGGTCTTACTGTTTGGTTTCTTGAACCAAAATGTCTGACCATGACAGAGTCTGCTTTTGGTATCAGTCTAGCAGCATTTGTTGTCTGACTTACAGATAACATCTAGTGCCATAAAAACTGAGAAAATATTTCTACATATTTTGCACATTATATTTGAATTGTTATGAACATTAATAAAGCAGCTAAGACTAAGGAAACATATTAGTGCTATTTAGATTATTTAAATGGGCATGATTTCTCCAGAGATTTAAAATTCTGCATCAAACATCCTAAAGGCTACATTAAATCAATTGCAAACACAGAGAAAATTGACTTTTAACAGTATAAAACCAAAAAGTCCTATAACTCGTCCCAAAGCCCCTTGATATGTCTTTGATGAATACATCAGAAAAAAAAAAAAAGGAGCTGGAAATTTATTTCCAAAAGCATAATGTGCTTATTTTAATTTCATTTTTTCTTCAATAAATGATAAATTTGAAATATTTCCTTTGGGTTTCACTGTAAATAGATGAAGTAATAATGTTGTACTTATTTTTATTTTTAAGCATCTCAGAGAAAAGCAACTTCTGTATTACCTCAAGTGCACTGGCAGCATAAGTAGCAACAGCCTTCCAGAAGAAGCCTGTGTGTTAAATGGTAAGCAAAACTTGCATGCTGAGTCTTATGAAACGTGTAAGAAAAGTGTAAGAAATTCTGCAGCTTGGCTTCCAGCATGCATGTTTACTTTTAAAATCTAAATGTGGCTGGACTATTTTTAAGGAATGTAGGCCCTTTCTTTTTTTTTCCCCCCTCTTCTTCAAAATGCTTCATAAATTGTGGTATTTGTGCCTTCATTATTTGTAATTGTGCTGGGAATCATTTGTCTAAAAAACTGCAGATGTTGGATTTGCTGTAAATTAAACACTGTGTCCATTGTTTTTTTCTGCCTGGTCACCTGTGTTATGTAGTGCTATTCTTGTTCTTTAGTTGGATGAATAACTTTATGAACTGGTGACTAGTTAACTGCAAGCTTCAGATAAATTCTTATATTTGAGGTATAAATGTGCATAGATCAGAAGAGGCATGGTGCAGCTGTACAAGTGATAGATCAGAAGAGGCATGGGGCAGCTGTACAAGTGCAGTAGTCTTTGTGTCTGCTGAATAAAATGGGAGTCAGACTCTTATATAGACATAATTTTATGTTAAGACTCCTTTACCTACATTGAGAGTTTCTTGCAAAAGGCTTCTTGGCCTTTTCTGGTCATTTAATGGTTTCATCAGACATGTAGATAGAGAGTTTTATAGTCTGCACTGCTAGATAACCATATGCCTATTAATTAACCATTACCTCTTTGGCCACCTGCTCTTGTTTATTTGGGGTTTTTTTTCCTTTTTTTTGGTTTGTTGTGTTGTTATGAGGTTTTTTTTTTGGTTGTTTGTTTTCTAAAAAGGAGCTTTTCCTTACTCTAGAAATCCTCAGAAATGTAGAACAAAGGAAGCTCAGGTTGTGTTGCTCAGAGGTCAGCAAAGGCAAAGCGGTGCTGTTGCCCTGCCTCACAGGGAGCCGAGGGATGGAGCGGCCGTCCCGTGGCCTTATCTGTGTCCTGGCTCTGACTGAGGCAGTGGCTGGAATGTGGGTTAGTGCAGCTAGTGTAATGCTGTGCCCAGCCTTGGAACAAACACTGCCATGAAATCTCTCTCGTGCAGTATCTTGGCTTCATCAGTCCTTGGTGAAAAATCGAATAGGTTGTGTTCAAGTCTGATAGTGGGCAAGAAGGGCTGGTAATCTTAACTCAGTTTGGATATCACAGAGGTAAATGCATCCACCTTCTGTAAATCAGGCAGCATTTTGTCTGGGATTTCTGCTGTAAGAACGCACCCTTCTTGCAGGGGTACAGGGAAGCTTGTGGGAGAGTGTCTCCACACAGGCACAGCTGTGCTCACAGAGCTTCTGTTAAGAGGAAGATGAATTCAATGGATTGGGCTGTAGTCTAGTCATCAAGGTATCTAAACTCCCTACCTTTCTTCTATGAACACTGTGTACGTGTTTTTTAGCAAGTTGTTTAAGCTTTCCATCTGGAGATGAAGTCTTTTAGTGCTTATCTTCCTGTCTGGAGTGTTCACCAAAAACCGAGTGAAGTCTTTGAGACAATGAGTATGTGGAGATGGTACGGACCGCAGCCAAGGAGCAGCAATGGGATGTAGGAGAAAAAAAGGGATTTAATTCTGAGGTTTTTAAATATGGGAAAGTTGGTCTACAAAAGGAGAATAGCTTTTACTTCTTTTGACCCGGGGTTCATGCCATTCTGAAGTCACATTGGGTATCTGACAGAAAGAGTGAAATTATGCATTTGGTTTTGGGGAAAGTCATGTAAAGTTTTATTCCTTTTTGGATTCATCAGTATTTGTTTACATATACCCAGTCTGCTTGCCCATAGAAGACCCTTCAACATCTCACTGGTGCAGTGGCGTGGGGGTCTCAAGATGCACCAGGTTTTTATAACTAGTGGTGCAGCAACCACAGAAATTGCAAACCAGGAGGTATTTTCCAAGGAGCTCAGGAGGCTCCAGGCTCTGGTCCTGCAATTGTAACCTGGTACACACAGAGCTGGACCTACAGGACCCTCTGGGAACTGCCGTCTCGTCTATCAAGCTGTGCCACAACCCAGGCAACACGGGTGTCTGGTTTGACAGCTGGCCTTGGAGGAGGTGACAGCCATGTGCTTCCTCTATGGAGCAGCAGCAAATTTTGGTGCAAGTGTAGAGCAGACTCATACCCACACCTCTGAAGCTACAGAGAGCTGCTCTAATTGCTGTGTCTCATGTTATTACACAACATCTGGTTTGTGCTTGTTAAAGATGTGGCATAGAAATGAAGAGGCAGAAGAACACAAAGGAAATACATGGCGATATTTCTCAGAGTGTTTGAAGACCTGTGAAGGGACTTGAAATACACAGCTTTTGGGTTTGCACACCAGCACAAATCCTGATGTTGCCTCAGGCTGAGCAGGAGGTGAGAATGGAGCTGTGTAAGCCTGGTGGAAGGCAGAGCCCGCAGCTGGAAGTCCCTAAGCACTGGATGGTTCTGGGACAGGAACACGGTAATGTGTTGAAATATAAGCTGGATAATACAATAATTTGAGTTCGACAGAGTTCAGATGGAAATAGAGAGAAAATTAGAAAAATCATATAATCTTTTCCCCATACACAGCTTGACTCAAGGTAGATTTGGTGCAGCCCTCTAGCCAACTTCAATTAGTAGTTCCTGTACAGTCCCTCACTTCCAAATCATGTAATGTTGTAATAACTGTCTGCTATTTAAAGTCAAAGAAAGAATATTAAACTGCTGCTGTCTTTGAAGTTCACAGGCAGGGAATCATGGTTACTAAAGACTATTAATTATCTCAGCAGTCAAACTATGCCAGGCAAAACTCCAGTATAAATTCCAGACAGAGAGTCTGATGTTATACTGCAAGATTTCCTCAGAATAATGTCTACAAACCAAGAACAAAAACCATGTGCAAACTCTAATCTCATTGGAACAGCCTGCAGAGGTACATATATAAATCAAGGGTTAAGCGGGAATGTGTTTTTCTGAGGAAAGTAAAGGCACTTTCTGTGTTTAATTAACAGAATGCTAATTGGGCAAACGAGGGAGAATTAAAAGGGAATCACTGAGTGTCTGTAAGAAATTGGTGGTGAAGCTGTTAGAGCTGGCTGCTTGACTTGTGCATGGAAATTGCACGTCAAGAGCAAATCCTAAATTTGAGAGTTATAATGAACACTAAGATGTTCAGAAAAATCTAGATTCCTCGGAGTGACCATGTTCAGAGAAAAAAACCCAGCTATTTTAGCCAGGAATATGTGAATGCTTTGTATGGGCTGACCTCCTTGCACTGACTGCAGTTTTACACCTCGTGGCCCGGTGAGTAATATTGGAGGTTTTTTCAATGTGGAAAAAATTTGATGCATCTTTTGTATTCATCAGAGCTGAGAGCAGGGAGGAAAGGAAGTGAAAGAATAAGTTTTTGCTCATGGGCAGTCACATTAGAAGGTATTTGGGAAAGTCTTTATTCATAAGAAATGGGACCACGCATTTCACTATGGTTACCAAAAGTGTAATTTAAAGCACACAGTCCTTGGGCAGCACAGGCAGGGATGTGATAAGTCTCAGAGTCCAGCCTATGGAGAGGGAAAAAGCAAAAATCTCTGAGCCTGTGTTCATACTTGGCAGACTGCTCAGGAGGAGATGCTCTTTCATGGTTAAGCCCACTGTTAGAGCACTAGTGAAAGCTTCACACCTTTCAGTGGCTCTCTGGGCACTGCGTGCGATCTGCTTGGAGCAAGCCCCGCTGGGCATTGATAGTGCTGTGCTGATGGAGAGAGATTTTGCAGGCTGAGAAGTCTGTCCTGCAGTTCTCTTTTGACAACCCTCGCTCAATGGCCATAAAGTCCAGAAGACCACATCCCTTTTTGTGTCTGTACAGAGGGAAACTGCCTGGGGCAGTGAAAGCAGCAGTCCAGCAGAGAAAAACAGTGGGTGTTACAAGAGGTCTTCCAAAACACTTGCAAAGTTAAATAAACAGCAAATGATTCCAATCATGTGCAAAATTCATTTAGGTTATAGCTGGAAACAAGGGTGTGTGAAGCATTTCATTCAGTCTCCTCTTATATGCATGCTATTTTAAGGACTGGAAAGAGGCAAAGTGATGAACATGGAACAAAAGGTCCTCTGGTTAGAAGAGGACAACAAACTACAGGTTTTAGTTGTCCTTCATCCTAAGTTATTGGCAGCAGGCTTGAGGTGTGTTTGTAGCAGTGTCCTGTGTCTGATATATACATATATATAAAAGAACATATGTATCATCTTTAAAAAGGCATTCTTCAAAATTAATCTCTCAGCCCATAATTTAGTTCTGGACTGCAGCTATTTTATTTCTTGGTGATGCCAGACACTTATCTGGCATGTTCTGATTCAGTGGGCCTCCCACATCAGCTCTGGGAAACATAGTAACTGAGCCAATGCCTCTGAAATTAATGGGTATCATTCCATCAGCTTAGGGTGGCCCTGGCAGCAGTGTGTGCATCGTGAGGGCCAGCAGGCTGAGAAGTGCTGGGCTGTAGCCCACATTTATCCATCTGAGTTTCATCGCTTCAGTTAGTCCCATGACAAAATCAGGATCTATCGGATTTGTGTAATAATATATTGTTTCTTCTCCTACTACTAGTGACAGCATTTATTTTTTCTTCTTGTGTCAAAGTCATGATTTGGGCTAAAATTGAGCATGTTCCTAAAGCTACAATGAATGGTCAGAGCTGAGTAATTGCACCGGCACACTGATGAGTGTCAGGATCTTGGATTCATGCATTGTTTTCTCAAAGACTGAAAATGATGTTTAGCAGATTATTGGCCCAGTTTTCCCTGACACTTGGGACACAGACGATTTGAGGACATAAATGCATACCAAGTTTTGCACAAGGAAATTAAACAGGGTGTGAAATCTGATTGGTGCTTCTGAGAGACTGATTGTATGTTAGATTCTGGGTATGATTGATTGGGTGGATTGTGCATTTGTGCATATCTTGAAAATTCACTCAGATTTTATTCCAGAATATGTGATTTTTTTTCAGTAAAATGAAGAAGTTTAATTTTTGAGGTGAGTTAGGGTATGAGTTGATTGAGCTGCCATATCACTGTTTTCACTCCAGAGATTACTATGATTATCTTCAATTGCAGAGGAAAAAAAATAACCCCAAAACATCCAAAGCCAACTGCACTTGCCTGTCTTTTAGATGTTACTTGATGATATTTTAAGAAGGTATACACCCAGTAAGTTGTAATTGGTAAAATAATGTTTAACTGAAGCAGATGCCGTGCTTGGTTACTCTGTCCTGCCTCCCACAGCTGGCAGATGTTGGTGGGGTGTTTGCACCTGCAGAGAGCTGTGTTTTGAGGGCTGTGTGCCAGCACAGCATCTAAATGCTTCTTCAATGGGCCTGTCTACCCTTAGGATGAAAGACATCTAAGCTGGCCACAGCTGCACCCCAGCTGGGTCTGTTTGTGTCATACTGAGGCACAGCAGAGATTTCCCAAAATCCTCTGAACCATTGCACAGGACTGGAACCAGAGGTAATAAGCCTGGCTGGGCATGAGCTGGCTCCAAAGGAAGCTAGAGGAGATACCACTGCACTTTGCTCCCAAATAATTTCCTCTTCTAGTTCAGGACTTAGCCAATAGACACTTGGGTGAGCTTTCCCTGGAGCAGGTCCAGTCAGGCAAGGTTTTCTGAAATCTCTTCCATGCCTTTGGAGAGTGGGCATGCAGTTTCCAGGGCTGGATCTTGTCCTCATAAGCATGGCATTAAAGCGTAGGCTAATGAGCCCTGCTGGGCTTGCACGAGTCAGTCTCTGTGTGTATGGCATGGTCCATCTCCAGAGGGAGGGGGAGGGGAGGGCTGTGTTGGCAGAGGTTCCCTTCACAAGGGGGAGGTGGAGGTACAATGTGACGCTGAGTACAGGTGCAGACTACAAACCATTCAAGGGGCTTTCACCAGAGAGTTCACCAGTGAGGGAAAATTTTTGTGTGTGTGGTGCCACTTGGATTTGAATGGAAAGCTCAGACCTCTTAATTTTCAAGCAGACCCCTTCCTGCCTGGTAAGTGTGGTTGGCCTAGTGAGCAGCAGAGGAAAAGCCATGACATGACCTAGTTCCAGAATTCCCAGTCCAGCACTGCTGGCAGCAAAGCCCAGCAGTGTGGCCTAACTGTGCACAGCCCCAGCTGAGACTGAGGCTTTACTGGTGTCTATTTCCATGCAGCTTCACTGGATTAAAGCTGATTCCAATTTTCCTACGTGTACTGAAATGATGTCTCTGACTGCAGCACAAGAGCACCCTGTGTGCTGTGCTAAGATCCACACAGGAAACCTGTCCTAGGATACTCGAGCTCACTTGCGTTCAAAGCATGTGACTCATCCTTTGAGTCTGTGCTAGATAAACTCTATATACAAACATATGTATAGATAATTACCAGAAACATGCATACAGAGACAGTATTGAAGCAAAACCCCTGTAATTCCATAAAAAACAATATAGGAGATAAAATATTTGCTTTCTGAAGTCTCATTCTGTTGCAGGAAAAGAACTTCAGGACAATTGTTCTTTTCTGCTAAGCACCCTTGCTGGCTACTTCAATATTAACATTAGTTATTCAGGTTACTGATACGGTTTTAACTGATACAGTTACTGATAGTTTGGTTTTATAGTTTTTCTTTGAAGAATATGGTGGACTTGCAGACATTGTGGATTTCTGAAGTCCTCAGAAGCTGCTGTTCTAAGTTACCTCCTCAGTGACAGGAGCATTGTATAGTGCTGATGGCAGCCTTTTTAATTAAAAAAACCCCCCACAATATAAACCCAAACAAACAGTGAGGAATGGTTTTAAATGCAGCTATAAAAACCTTGCTGGCAAGAATTTTGGCATGCCTTTATATATTGGCTTTGGTTTTTGGTTTCTTGCCATTTTCCCCAAGGTCCAGGTTTTCCCTGTAACTTTCTAGACACAGGACAAACAAGTCCCTGCAGCCAAAGCCATTTCAAAACCTGAAAAATTTCCTGTGCAATCAGTCAGGTCGTTCAGTTTCAAAATCCATTCTTGTTATCATCTGTGCTGGGTCTGAGGTGAAGTACCAGTCTCACTGATTTTGGCACAGAGTAGATCCAGCCTGAGAGGAAGGCATGTTCAAAATTGTGAGATGCACTGGCACTACTCTGAGATTTAAAAAAAATTGACTTTCCTAGAATCTAGATGTAATTAAGAAACTCACATGGTCCTAATCTAAAATAAACTGAAATCTTAAACAGCAGCAAAAGGAATCCAGGAATGTAGCCTAGGATACACCCAGGATACTATGGTGCTCTTCAGTTTCCTGCCCTCTTTTCTTTGGGACTGGCATATTTTACAACTGACATCCCTGGAACTTGTTTTATTTGAAATGTTCCAGGGAAATCATTAGAAATTAGGTCAAAACAGAATTCAAAGAAACCTGAGGGGTTAGAGAAAAGTGCTGAATTTCTTGCAATCCTTACCTTGAATTATCAAACCTGTGAAGGCAGGTCATCTAGGATAAGAAAGGCATGTCAGGTCGCAACAATATGCATGTTGACAGCACGCTTGTTTATTAAAGTCACCAAAAATCCTCCAGTATTTTCCTTGATGGTGATGAGGAGGACTTTGAGATCCAGTGACTTCATTAATAGTACTCTATCCCTTCTCTTGACTCAGTGAAGTTTCACTGGCGTACAGGCTCACTTGGTTAATGAGATATGACACTTGGCATGCTACTAATAAGAAGGAGAAATGGGAAGAAATGTATGCATCACTTCTGAAATGTTGCTGCAGGCCCCTTTTCTGTACATCTGGTACATATTTCTAATCTTTTGTTTTGCAGAGTAAGGTGCCAGAAATGTGGGAGTCATCAGCAGTTAGTTATTTTCATAAAGAAGAAGACGCTAAAAATCTATGTAATTACAGACCCATTTCAATTTTATTCCCTGCAGTTGAATTATTTCAATGTCTTTTTTATAGTCAAAATGAACAAGTTTAGTTTACAAATATTTTATTACCATTATGGTAACTTGATTTCCATTATCATCATTTTACAACTGTAGTATTATTAAAAGTGACAAATGACTGTAGTCAATTGCTCTTCTGAATAAATGTCATTTTGTGTGGTGGTTTATTTCTTCTGCCAACCTTTGATCTAATGAGAGGCAGCAGATTTTATTTGGCCTTTTTTTTTTTACTTTGGCATGTGACAGCTTCGCCTTAGTGACAAAAACCACTCATTTTCAAGCGAGGCAGCTGGAAATTTTGCTGTAATGAAAGATTTGGCATTTGGCATGGCAACATTCAGGGATCCTGCAGCAGGCTTTGGAAATGCTCTTATCTGTGTGTTTCTACATTTACATCACTCTTTAGCAGCAACAAAGAGATGCAACAGCTTTTTCCCCTTTCTCTCTAGGTCTTTGAGGGGCTGGCCTGAAGCCCTGGGGATTCCAGCACTTGACACTTTTGCTGACCCCTGACTTCATTCAATCTGTGACCAAGACTTTTCTGGCAGTGCTGTCCAGCGAGATCTACAGTGACTTCAGTTTTAGGTACTGACGTCCCAACGTGCTCCTCAAATTCTCCCTGCCAGCACTGTCCTCCTTCCCAGAGGGTTCATGCTGGTTACTGCCTCCATGTGGTTTCAGGCAGGTGTCAATGCTGAAGGTGGCACCAGCTGCTCCTCTCCCTTAATTGACACCGAGTCGAAGTTGGACTTGAAGAGTTGGCTGAGGTTGTTTTTTTTGTGATGAGTGTTTTCCTCAATCCAAGTGCTCACACGTGCTGGGGACAGCTGGTGTTTCCCACCTGAAGCTGTGGAAGTGAGCCCAGTCCTGGAGTCACACCCCAGAGGATGACATTAAATCCTCAGTAGGCAGGTCCCTGCATGGGCTTCACTTAGCTGAGCTGGGGGGATCCTATTATTCCATGCTTGTCATCTTTCCTTCTTTCTCATGTAGGTGGACTGGCAAACCCTGGAATAACTGTTGCCCTCTCAGTCAATGTCAGAGAGCGCTTACTCTTTTAAGGTCATAGAGCCAATATAGATCTGAAATGCCAAAGTCTTAATGTGAGAGAAAAGTGGTAAACCTTTGCTGCTCTGAAGCAGTTGGCATCAATTACAAGCCCAGCTGAAGGATGTATTCTGGTTTTGGACAATTTACAGTTCAGGCTCTTTGATTATTTTTTTCCTACAACCAGCCAACTGCATTTACTCATTTCCCTCTCTTTAAAACATTAAGTAAAAATGCTTGGAGGCTTTTTTAGTAAAAACTGGTGACAATAATTTTCTAAAAATGAAGTTACAAAAACACTTGATCCTACATTTAAAGTATGCATTTCTTTAAAGGATACTGCAAAGGCCAGTCAGTGGAAATTGCTTTGAGCGCCCTGGTAGTGTGGAAGGTGTCCCTGCCCATGGCAGTGAGGTTGGAACTAGATGATTTTGAGGTCCCTTCCAAAACAAACCTTCCTTTGATTTTATGAAATGCTGTGAGTATTCTTTCCACTGTTTTAGTCATTTAGCCTAATCAATTTTTAAATCAGTTTATTTAGTTTGATCTCCTGTGTCTTATATGAGTTTGACTACCTGAAAAATTTGTAACTTAAAAACAGGGAGAAAAGAAAGCAGAAAGAGTTCATGAATGGAGAGGGAAAACAGCATGGCTTGGTGAAATCATTTCAGGTATCTTGCTGCCATGGATCAGGCTGCAGGCAGTCATGGCTCTGTTATGGTACAAAATTCAGAGCTTTGGGGACATACCAAACAGACTGCCCTTTCCCTGAGGTGCAGTGTCGGCCCTCAGTGAGCATTTGTGTGGGAGCCCTGATCACAGATCTGGAGATGCTGGAACTCCCAGACAGGTGCTTTCATGGACAGGTGGCAAGGAGGAAGGAGGAGGCAGCTAGTGCCCGGCCTGCCAGGGAGCAGCAAGGGCAGTGCTGTCCAGTGAAGGACAGTGAGGCAGGGGCAGTGCATCACCAGCCAGAGCTGCATCCCGTGCTACCCAAGCAAAGAGAGTCATGGGTTGGCCAAGGGCTTTGGTGAGCTCATGGCATTGAGGTAGGTCTGAGGTCAGACTGGGAAGGGCAGTTCCAGGCTGGGGTCACAACTGGCACAGGATGGGCTCAGCTGTAATGTGCCTTGGGTGAGGAGCAGCACCGAGCGCCTGGGATTAAATGAAATGTATGAGCACTGACAGGAGAAACATTTGCATGTGAAATATTGCTCTTCGAGCCCAGCATGGGCTACATGTGGATGTCCCTGTTTGATTAAGGATAACGGATTTTAAATTTGGTCTGTTGTATTGTCATCGTATTACGTTTTTAGAATTTTTTTTTAATAAAGCAAGATATTTTCTCCTGCCCTCCTGAGATCTTCTCATAAACACTTTGTACAAAAGAATAATTCCTTTGCCTGCCTTGGCAAGCCAAAATCTGGTTGTCTGATTTTGGGATGGAAATGTGGCCATTACTGTTTGTTTTATGCTGATATTTTTATTCAGTTCCTGGATTTAGAGATCCTCTCTGTTTTAGTCTGTGAATCCCTTTGCTATTACAGACATAACCCTGATTCAGATTTACTGGAAGAGCTAAAGAGACTTCTTCTTGCTCTTTTCATCAGCAGATATACTGTGGGTTCCAGCATTATACGGAGTGGTTATATGGTTGCAGAGCTGCCTGCTAGGTCCGGACTCCATTCACCCCTCCCTGCACATTGCTCTAGCAGTAGATGCTTCTGATTGAATCCAAGTGAAAATAATTCCCCACTAACTCGTGCGGCTTACAGAGGGTGATTTGGGAGTCTAACTGCCTCTGCCTCATCCACTCCTGACCCTCTAAACACCACTGCTGTGTGTACTCCTGCAGAGCTCAGCAGGTGTTGTGAAAATGATCCTGCTTTTGCAAGAGCTAGGCTTTGGAGCTGGTTAATTGCATTGTGTTTAAGCGTTAAAATTTTGGCAGAAGGATTTCTTTCTGCCACCAAACAATTGTTCACGAATGTTTCCATTATTCAGCCACCTGTAATGCATGCCTATCAAAGGAAGAGCAGTTCTATTAATAATTACTGTCAGCCGTGTGCAGTGATGCAGTCATTTTGCAGTATTCACTCTTGGTGTAATTCCAGTCAAATGGCATATTTCAAATGTCAGCTTGATGTTCCTGTTGTAAAGAGGAATGTTTTATTACAGGAAAATAAAATTTACTTGTAATCCACGTCTAGAGTCTGAGGTGATGAAGGATGACCAGGATTTTGAATTCCATCTTAGTGTTTGCTACACTTAGTTTTTTTCCTTTTTTTTCTTTTTTTTGAGGTCCCTGCATAGGCTGGGGTGATTTCTCCATTTCTGGGACTAACCCAGGCCAGCCACGTGATTTGAAAGCCACTTGAGTAAAGATAGGGCTTATTTATCAAATTATTTATCACAGGAGTAAACAAGAGCCTCTGCAGTGCTCTGCACTGTTCTGTTAAAGGTGCTGAGTGCATGGGGAGTAATGGGCCCTTTTCCTGCCGGTTTGTGGTCTCAGGGAGCTGGCTGAGGTGACGGCAGGTCCTTGGGACCACATATACACTCAGTGACCTATCTGTGCAAGTCCCTAACCTCTGGAAGTGTTCTGATCCTCTGTGGAACATTTTTTTCCTTGGTAGCTCTCACTCCCTTGTGCCACAGGGCGCTGGGGAGCTGGAATGTCCCCAGCAGAAGCATCCTTCATCCTGGCACCTTCCAGGATTTCTACCCTGTGAAATTTTATCTTAACCCCTGAGTTTTCTCACTTTTACTCCTTTGATTCTCTCCCCCATCCCATAGAGAGGGAGTGAGTGAACAGCTGTGTGGGCCTTAGCTGCTGTCTGGGGTTGAACCATGGCAGATGTGATTGCTCTCCTGCGCCCGCAGGCAGCCAGTGTCTGCCCCTGAGGGTGAAGGGATGGGGCAGAGGGTGAGAGGCTCAGGGCAGCCTCCCGGCTGGGGTTAGGGCAGGGCTGCTGGTGCTCTGCTGCTGCAGCTGGTGGGGAGATCTGTATTAGGCTTAGGGAGCTGTTCCCAAAAGCATGTAAGCATTGAACTCAGGAGAGACTTGTTATGTTAGGGGCAGACAGGTTCAAATTATATATTTAAGGCTTTTCATTGCATTACTGAGGCTCACAGACCCCTGAGGTTAGATGTTACAAGCTGAAGGAAAGAATCCTGATAGGAAAATATTAAGCACCATTCTCTGCACACCACAGGGGGCCTGCTTGTGTATTGGGATCAGCTTGTTCAAATTTCTAAGCCCCTTGCCATGTGGTTGGGTTTCCTGGGTTGCAAAATTAATGGTGTATTTGGGGTAGCATCTGCTGACACCCACACTGTTGATACAGGCAGACGAAAGGACCAGCGTGAGCTGGCATCACGTTATTCATGCTTGAATATTTGCATGCCGTGGAGTTCTTCTACAATGACTTTTATTTAGCTCTCCCCTGAATAATGTTGGCCATTGAGCTTCATCAGTGCTTTTGGTTCTAAGCCCAAATAGCAGTAAAACCTATTGCTGCTAAAACTTACTTATAACCATGTCTGCAAGAACAGTTTATTAAATCTTATGCTTTATTCAGGTTGAACAATTCTCAATGTTTCTCACAGTGACAGGAGTGTAATTTTTGTGTTTGGCATCTTCTTTGTGTTTTTCATTTGTTGGTTTATTTGCCTAATAAATATCACAGTTTTATCCAGAAATAGCTCATATTACCAATTCACCTACTCTTGGATTTCTTTCCACAGTATATCTTGGTAAAACTCTAGGGCAGAGGGTGTTCAGGCTGCTGTGGAATGAGCCTGAATAACTTTGACAGACCTTGAAATGCATCTGTATGGATTAGATTACCTCAGAAGTAAGAGGAAATTTATATTTATTGGAAGGTACCAGCCATTTCTTACTACTTCTTCTAGCCCTGCGAAAAGTGTTTAGGGTGGCACTTTGGAAAGTATACAATTAATATTACAAGGACAGTCTCAGGGCTGAGAGATCACGAAACTGGTGTGCTGTATAACTTACAGTAAAATCTCACTTTGAGAAGTCACCATTTAAAAATGCTCTTAGTCGACACATCTGCTACCTCTGTGCAGAGTCACATCTGCTGACTTCAGTCACGAAAATAAGTTCTTACCTACTTTTTATTCCCATCAGCCCTGCAGAGCCGACACAGCTGAGAAGTGTGGGCTGGCTCTGGAGGACTGACAACGAAATTAAACTCCCTCCAGGTGCTCTGATACAGCCACACCAAAGCCAGAGGAGTCAAACTGGCAGAGAGTAGTTGAGAGTAGACCAGGGCTGCAGAAGAGCAGAGATTAAAGCAGCCACTTCAAATCTAACATTCTAGGCTAAAATAAAAAAGTCCAAAAGTGTAGGGTAAAAAGAGGGGAATGGTGGTGTTGCTTCCAGTGTAAGACCATTTGTGTCTTCCAGTTCAGTTATAAGTAGTTTTTGCCTTGATATTTAAATGCTGTTTGGGTGTTATGTGGAGGAAAAGTTAATGTTAAGTGATGTTAATGCTGGCCTTTCCTTTTACCAACCTATTTAGGAAGTCTTGTCTTAACATAGATTTTGATGTCTACAGTACTTGTTTAAATTCCAATATTCCTGTAGCTTTTCCCATTTTTGAAGATAAAACATATATATTGTTTCTTGCTTTTATTTCTCTCATGAATACTTGTGAAATATTGACATCAGCATTGTGGTTTTGGGCAATATTGTCAAAGAGAGATACTAAAATATCATGAGCCAGACCTCCCTAAACCCACTGACACTTACTTGAAAATGGTAATATATTTATGGCTGCCTGGGATGTAGCATCTCATGAGGCATGGATTTTCCCAAAGGAAGGGGCCCTAAGAGGATGGGCTGGCCAGAAAATAAGAGAGATGCTTTCAAGGAAAGAAAGAAAATATTTGAAACCATTCCTGTACTACTACTTTTTTTTTAAATTTCTCATTTCACCTTCTCATTTAGAGGGCACCTTGGGAAGGATGTTTTGAGACAGCTTTTATCAAGCTCTTTCAACCTGAGCTGAAGTACCACTGCTAGCAGAGACGAGGGAGGAAAAAACCCTCTCTGCACAGGATAATTCTTGCATTTCCATGAGCTCTATCTCCCCTTTCCTGGCCCGGCTGGAGGACCGCCCCACCATGAGGAAAAGGAAAATACCCTGGTCGAGATAATGATAACACAGGGTTCAGGGCACTGGGATGCAAATGTCTGTCATGAACATCCCATGCTTCCAGGGATACCTATTTCCATAGATACATATATATATATGTGTGTGTGTGTGTGCGTATATCTATGTACATGTCATCTCAAGTCTGTTTGTTTTCAAAACCTCACACTCGAGTGTCTGAAAACTGGCTGCCAGCCAGGCTGGACTTTCTGCTCCCAGCAGCAGCAGCTAGCTCTGGCTGCCCAGCTCTCCTGCCTGTTCCAGGCTGTCCTTCCTGAAGGCATGCACTTTTGGAAGGCAGCTGATAAAAGCGCACACACGCTGAGCTCCCGTGCAAAGTAATTCCAGATATGATGAGCCTATTGTATATATGAATAGACCTTTAAGGGATGAGGGAACGAAACCTTTTTTGATCTCCTATCTCTTCAGAATACTTCATGCTGTTGCTTCTGTCTCTTTACTCAAATTCTGCTGGTTTTTTATTTATCTGCCACGTGCATGGCATATTTAAAAAAGGAAAAAAAAAACCAGTTTGAGGACCAGTCTTCCAGAACAGATTAGTGATGGGGGAAACAGTAGAGGAAGGAGCTGCTGTGAAAGGCTCATGGGTTCATGTGAGGTAATGTTTTTCTAGAAGGTCACATGGTACCAAATTTTGCACATATTGCTCCAGATGCTGGAGACAAGTGCAAACGCAAGAGATTGAACATTGTTCCAGAGAAAGTATGGTCAAGCCACACTCTGAAAACAGAAAGCAAATTCCCACAGACATGACTTAGAAAGTGAGCCAATACCAGATTTAGGGTTGCACAGACCAACACTTGCTTAGTTTTCCCTGCTTTTTGTTCTTTTTTGATTCTACTTCTTCCATGAAGGTGGGGTTAGTAAGAGGTGTAATTCCTCCCTGGCAAAAAAATGATATTTTGATCTTGCACCTGATTCCCGGCAAAAATAGAATTCACTGAAGGGCATCTTGGCACAACTGGCATCTCTGGAATGACTTTGTCTGGCTCCCATCCCCAGTTTTGCTTTGAATAAGATGATGCTGTAGCCTTAACATGTACAAACTTCAAAGCTGTAGGACTCCCCTGTGTCTCAAAATAATCTGTAACACATTTTGTAGTAGATTTGGAAAAAGATCATCGCGTTTCAGGAGTGTCCTCTTTTGATGAGCTGGAGGGAGGGGGACTAACCCTGGCTTGTGACATTTTTAATGTAGAGAGAAAATTAGCATATGCACCAAAGAAATTGGAGGAATAAAAACATTTCTGGTTTAGCACTGTGCAGGGCTGAGAGCATGGGAACTAATGAAGCCTTGCTCTCTATGGGCTTCTCTTGGCTGACAGACTTTTAAATTGAATTTTATCCTAAAGCAGCAGTATAAGGTCACACCTTTTGGAGACCATGAAGTCTGCTCAGGAGAATACTGTGAGGAGAGACATTCAGATGGAGAGATGTCCACTTGGGATAAAACTGGGGCCATGTAGATGTGCTCAATAAGGCACAAACTGTGGCTGAAGCTGCTTACAGAGTTTGGGTGACTGCAACATTTTTCTCTGTGCACTCCCCACCTCAGCGTGCCCTTTGGGGGACATGAGTTGTGTCTCTCTTGTTTCTACAACATTCTAAGGGACATAGTATCTTTGAAACTTTAACCTGGCATGAGTTTGGTAGGCATTAACCTCTGGGATCAAAAAATCTTCATACTGGGATTCAGCATTGGTTCATATACAAAAAATTGGCTAAAAGACAGAGGAGTTTTATGTGTTGATGTTTTGTGCTCTTTGTGCATCCTATGATCCTCCCTCCATTCCTCCCTCCTTCCCTCCCTCCCTCCTTTAGGGCTTGTTACTGGAACACAGTGGTAGGAACAAAATCTCTGCAGTGAAGTACTGGGGGACACCATGAAGAGAGTAACTTTTAAAATCAGTCACTGCTGTCTCCCATCACATGCCCCAGGCTGTTATCAGACAGAAGATGTGGGATCTTACACTGGGCACTGCATAGCTCAGGGCCTGAAGGGCAGCGTGTGCCACACTTGTCATGCTGGAAAGCCAGGAGCAGGAGAAGCTGCTGGGAAGTGTTCTGGGCTCAAACAGCTCCACAAGGCAGTGCAGCCCCATTTGGTTCCTGCCGATTTTGAGGTCTTTTCTGGCCATTTGTGTCTCCAGTCTTCTCCTGGCCTTAAAAATAGTGCCACCAAGTGTGGCTGCAACGTGGTTCAGCCCCCCAGGGGTGATTTAAAGTGCGGAACAGGGACCTTAACTCAAGACTTCAGTTTTCATATCAGCTTGCAAAGCTGCCTTTCGGTTATTTTAATGTCCTTCTTACATACTTTATTATTCATTGTCACGTTCAGTTTAATGTAGGGTGACCAGATGCCCCAGCATGACTCAAACAGTCTTTATCCTTAATTAAATATCCTCTATGCATCTGTTTTTTCCTTGCTGATTTCCGAAGTCCCAGAAATTTAATAAAGTTTTCACTTTTCTGTTATTAGCAAACTTCGCTTCAAATCTGGCTTTACAGTTTTATTATAGAGTCAGCTGTAGAGCTTAAAATTGCATTATAAGGCTCCCTTGAATACTCTGTCTTTTAATATATGCTCCCTTCTGTAGCACCATGTTTCTAAAGCTTGTGCTATTACACAGTGATAATGCAAAATTTTATATTTTACAATCATCAACTGTAAAAATAAAACAGTAAAAGTTTGTAATTTACAAGGCTATAGATGACATCTGCAGATCTTAGGGGTGTAAAGATGTATTGGTTCAGTTTCCCATAGATATGAGTCTGAGATGGGATCTATTAGGTTCTCTCTGCATGCACACAGCATATTGCTGCCATTTACACTCGATGCTGTCATGTCTTTGAGGGTGAACATAAAAAACAAAAGATGGGAAAAATAGGAATATGGACTCTCTTAACTACAGCAGATGTTTTCTAAATATGCCAAGTCATAGGGGTTCAATAGACATGAAATATCAGCAGAAGCAGGCCAAAATCTTGCAGTCACATATGGANGTGCTGTTTCCTCCACCCCAGGCCTGTCTTTAAAAGACAACACATCTGAATAGTTGCGGTGATTAATGAAAGTGTGTATCGATGTCATGCTAAGGATGTGCATGAGAGTTTACAGGAATGAATGACAAAGGATAGTTTATCTAAGGGCCAGAAATTAATTGCATGTAAATCTGAGCAACCATGAGTTGGTCTGTGAATTACTTGCAAGGTATTTAGTCAGTCTTGCAAAATCGAGTGCGTGATCAGAAGAGCAGGCTACGCTCAAAAATGTGCTTTTAGCCAGAGAGGTAGGAAGCAGACAGAAAGAATAATATGGCAGAGACCGTGGCTCAAACACAAGTAGCTGATCTGTCCTCCAGACCCAGTTGTGCCACTGGATTTATTGGAGTTATTATTACTCCATGCAGTTAGCTGAGATCACTTGTGTACGCGGTCTGCGTTGAGATAGCTGTAGCCTCAGCTGTCTTCCCCTTCAGTGGAAGGAGAAGACTGGAGCTGTCCAGCTTCTGGGGTGAGTTGCACTCCCTCCCCAGTGGTATCTGGGATGCTGGGTTTGGGTGAGAGTTTGGGCCCCTAGCTGTGATGTGGGGCACAGCACTGCTGGAGGACAAGGCGTGCTCCTGTTTAGCCTGGGACTTCACCCACCACGGAAATAGGTGACAAAGTTTGCTCAGACAGTGATGTTTTGAGAAAGGTAATCTTAGGGCAGCTACTCAGCAATAGCTTGCAGGGGATGGCATGGTCTTCATCTCACAGAGAGGGACTATCTGAAAAGGAGGAAGGGAAGTGTGTGGCTGTGGGGTAGCTACCACAGTTCCTTCTGAGGATAATGGTGTGTGTAACTGAGCTTCTGTGCTCTGGAAAATTATTTTTGAGAAGATGAATGCTTTTAATATTTCTTTAATCATGGAAGAAAGAGCAAAGAAGAAAGCTGTTACGAGAGACACAGCTGACTGTTGCGGGTATAAAGAGCAGCCCTATCATTTGTTCAGATCAACGTTATTATAGGTACATTGTAATTTGAAAGAAAAAACACCAACAAATCAAAAAGACCTCCTCTTCTTTTAAACCTTATGTGAAGATGCTTTCAGAAAGGCTAATCTGGGTACACTACAGCAAAACTACTGTGTTTGTGGGAGAGTGTTTGGAGAAAAAGGCAGGGAAGTCTTGGGGTGTAAAATCAATGAAGAATTGCAATATCACTCAGATTGTTTTGCACTCAGTCCTAAGTGCACATTTACAGTCTGAAAAAAGGTCTGATATCTGATCAGCAAAGGTTGGGAAGTATTATTGATTTTCAAATGTTCTTGAAAGAAACACTTTTTCCAAGTACCTATTGTAGTTCAAATAAATATAATCTGGACAGAGCAAATGTGGGTTCATTTGATTAAAAAGGCATCAATTTTTCATTATTTCAATTTTAGAAATCACTGTATTTCCACTAGTACATATCTCTGTATACCAGGACGGGGTAATTTATTGGACACATGTTCATCAAAGCCAGAATAGTGCATTTCGAACCTATTTATTGCCCTGCAAAGCAACTGCATTGTAACGTATTTTGTTTTCTCTCCCGTGGTCTCCCAGGCTGTGGGACTTAGTGCTGTTAAAACAATAGACCCATTCATTTAACTGAGTAGGTGCTTGCAACTAAATGTATGGCATCATTATCATTAGCTTCAGTTCCATCAACAGGCTGTCATTATCGCATTTAACTTAATTAGTATGGAAGCTCTCTTAAAGAATGCTTCATAGAGAGGGATGTTGTAAATGTATTCTTGACTTCTAGTAAATAAACCAATAGGCTAATGCACAGTGAAGAATTTATAAAATAGCTGCTGGAGTGGAAGGCAGGCGCAGTAACACGTGCATTGCTGCTCAGGGCAAGGACATGGCAGGGGAGCACCAAAGACAAGCTCACCCAGCAGCTGCTTATCATGAACGTATTATGGCACAGCATTAGCATTTCACGTATGCTCTGGAGGAGATGCACAGGTTCAGGAGGTGTGTGCAGCTATGGAATTTGGCACTGTGGCTCCTGAGCACACTCATCTTACTGCACTTCTGAGTGTGGGAGGGAAGCGGCCATTTCTGAATTGCCGAGGCACGTGCAAAGGTGATACTTGCGCTGTTCATTCTTATTGTGTTTTTGTACTGGACAGCTCATCTACAGCTATGGAAAACTTAAAAGGATCTATTTCAAGATGTTGGCCTCCCTGGTTGATCAATATACCCTCCTCCCTTCCCTGCTTGGCTCCTGAGATCACGTCTCAGAGTTCCGTGAGGAGTTACTGCTGCACAGCACGCACATCTGCCTGTGACATACTTTGGATGGGTTTTTTCCATTGCAAGTATACACAGATGAGCTGTCTAATGAACAATTAAAAAGATAGCTGAAGACTAGAAGTTAATTGTTTCCCTTACCCAGCTGAACAGGCATGCATCCTCTTCCACCCAATACCCTCCTTTCTTACTTGCAGACAACAGGAGAGCCTTTGAGTCTTTCCTTGCTTTTTCAAAGTGCTGCATCTGAATGCCAGCCTCATCCACTCTCAGTTAGGCACAGGCACTCACAATGTTCAAAACAGATGTGGCAGCTCTGATTTTTATTCCTTGCATTTCAAAGGAAGGGAAGGTAGTATGGTCATTCTCTGGGTGAATAAGAATTTGTGTGGCTGTTTGGCCTTTCTTCCATAATAACCTATTGATCAGCTTTCACGAAGAAGTTGGAGCTATTTACTTCCTGCAACTTGCCAGGCAATGAGTACATGGCAAGTCTCAGACTGAGCTCAACCCTAATTAGACTCCAGGGAGTGAACAGACCAGGGGAAGAAGCAGGAATAAAGATTAGAAGTGTCACAGATGTGGGAGAAGCTTCAACTGGAGTTCCTATGAGAATGGATCTGCAGGAACCCTGGCTTTGTTAATTCAGCAGCTCAACTAACTCAAATGCATTCTGTTGTTTGGGTGCTTACTGTTCAAATGAGCATCAGTTTTCCAGCTTCTTACAATAGTTTCATCTAGAATTGTATTTTTTTGTTTCCTAATTTTTTTTCTTTTTAGTCAGAGATTAGCTATTCTTTCTTAATCATGAAAAGCCTAAAGAAAATAAAGAAGAGAGTCACAATATAAACATGAGAACTGATACCTCTGACAATGAAAGATAAGGAAAGGAAAAAAATTCCCTGCAGACTTCCTCCATGGGACCCTCTCAGATTTGTTCTTCCCACATTAGGTTGAATATCAATAATTAAACATCTTCCAAAGGAGCCCTGAAATCACTTCAAATTCAAACGAATAAGAAGTTTGCAATCTACCTCTCTGCCAACAGAGGCAATTTTGTAATATGTGTCTGATTGTGAGGCTCAAATTAAGTCAAGCAGGACTGCTGTGGGCAGCTGCTGCTTCTGGCGCCTTGAGACAGATCCAGCCTTTAGTGCTCACCTTGTCTACACACCTGGGCACCTGCCTCAGAGGTGTGGACAAATCAGCTACAGGCGTGCCTGGAGAGGGGCAGAGACTCCAGGAATGGCTTCTCAGTGTGCTAGCTGGGATATGCTGAAGTTTTCTGAAGGAGGTGAGCTCAAAGAAAACTGAAGCTGGAGAAAAAGTAATTAAAGTTAATCAGGATTAATTTGTTATTACTATTGTTACATTTCACAGATTCCAGACACTCGAAGATAACTTGTCAGCTTTCCCAGCAGCAGGAGGTCCATGATTCAATGGATTTAACAGCAAGGCTATAGGCAATCACTGGACACAGTTCATGTCTGATTGACTGTAATCAACAACATGTGAGAACACTTCTGCTTGACATTGTGAGAAGGTGGGAGAAAAATTTGGGACATTGGGTCAAACTGTTGCCAGAAAAAAAAGTCCAGCAAGAACTGGAAGGAACACCAGGAAAATTTGGAACTAATTGTCTTAAACTTCTAAGACAGGTTGGGAAATGCATCAGAAGATGCCGAAGTTTTTTATTGTTTTGATCAGGAGTAACAAGAGGTAACATTTTTACTCTGTCATACTCATAGCTGGCTAAACTCACAGCTCCTAAGGCAATTCTTTTTTAATGTTCAGTCGTATTTTACAGATCACATGTTCTTGAAAAGTGAACTGTCAAAGTAGGCATTGAACAAAAGCACAGCTCCTTGGGTAAACTGGCCTTGAACCTTTGTCACAGATAAAATAGGTACAGCTGAAGTATTTGAGATATGAAGCCCCTGGTGGGGCACAGGTGGACTACAGCAGAATGACAAATATCTGAGGAACTTAAAAAATTTCTGAAAGAGTCTGTGGCTGAGCTACCTGCACTGCAGGCAATGCTTCTGTGAGATAAGTATGGATTTACTTTATTGAGACTGATCTTGACTTCTTAATTCTAAATTATTTGCCCAAAGCTCTTAGCTCCACTCAAGTCAGGGAGAGATAGGTTAAACCAACTTGAAAAAAAGGTACATGCTGTTTCTGATGTGAGAATTAATGAAATTATTTTGAACAGAATATGAGGAAATATTGGAGTTTGTTTTCTCTGATTAAATTTAGTGCCTTAGGAATTATGGATGAACATGCAGTCAGAATGCCAGGGGAGTAAATAGTGAGTGTGTGTTTTTAAGCTTGTATCCAAATGCACTGCTGTAACTTGATTTTGTCCATTGTACAGCACTGCACTGCAAGCATGGTGTTTATAGGTGTTAACTTAGCTGTAGTAGGACACCTTGTTTCTCAGTTTCAAAAGAAGCACATTGAATGTGATGGGGAGAAAGTTTGTTGCAAAACTGTGTAAAAGCAGGCCACAGAGTTCAAAGAAATTGTCGTCCCCTATTCCTGTTTGGTTTTGCAGGCATGCTGGGTCCCTGGCAGATCTCAGTTCATCTGCTCCTTGCTTTGGCTGCTCTGAGAACAAGAACCAGCCCATGTGTCAGCTCGCAGCCGCTCCTGCAGACAGACCTCTGGCTGGATGCCAACCCTGTGTGCATGTGTGCATGGTGTAAACTGAGTTTAGACAGTAACTGTGGGTCTTGTCAGGAAGGCCTCAGCACAGTGCTACTCTCTTACGGAAAGCGACAATTTCTTATCTTTGTACATAATTGTCTGAGAGGCCCCTTCCCACACTTGAAATAGTAAATAACTGCCGAGGGTTGTGATTTGGTAAGTGTTAATGTCTATTTTGCTCCTTATTTCTGCAGAAGCTAAGGGATCCTCTGGCTATTTTTACTATTCCAAAAAGTAAGTCTTGCTAGGTCAGCTGGATTAAGCTGGGACGCATCTGGACCAGAGTGCATTAAAGCAATTTTTCCTCTTTTCATTACCTGAACTCATTCATTCACAGCTTGGTACTGGGAGTGCTGTTCTGAATACACATTATTTGGGTCATCTTCCCCTCAGCCCTCTGAGGTATGGAGTGAAGAGCTTTAGATTTACAGTTCAACATTAGATTTACCATTTTGCAAAGTCAGAAATAAAATTCAGGGGAGAGTAAATAGCTAACTCAAGTGCCACACATAAAGACAAAGGAAAAAACCAAATCCCTTTATTTCGGGAAATAATTTTTTCTTCCCCCCCCCGCTCAGCTCCATGCATCCTGTCTCTTTCCTTTTCACTGGCCAAGGAGAAAATATTTTTTGTCTCCACAGCCTAATAAGAAGAGTTCCTCAAACTTATTTACACTGAAGTGGGCAATTGTTGCAGTGGTTAGCTTTATAGGGACAGCAAGTGCTGCAATGACCAAAATTATGCAAACTATGTGTGACATCCACAGCTTCATTGCTAGTGAACTAAAAACATATCTAAGTTAAACCCACAATATGCCCATTTTAAAAGGGCACAAAATTCGGAGCATTTAATAATAAATCAGGGCCTTGCACATGTTGGGGGGTGGGTCCCAACCTATAATAAATTTTGATAACCAATTCAATCAAGGAAACACTCATGCCCCAAGATAAAATGTATTATCAAATTAACTCATTGTGATGAAGCAAGCTTCCTTATGAAAAGACAAATGAAAATGAGAATGATCTTATTGCTTATGCAGTGGATGCTCCCTGTATTTATATTTGGTGTTTTAGAATGCATGCAGATTATGGAAAAAAGGATACGTGGCAGCAGTGTGCCAAGTGGCTGTTGACCCAGCAGCTCTGAGAGGCTCATCCTTCCAGGCAAAAAGGTCTGGTAGGCTTCTTAATATGCCCTGTGACTTGAAGAACCTGCTCACCAGCTGGAAGTGATACAAGAGAAAACTCAAAAGCGAGCTCTTTTGACCCCCATGGGAAACTTCCCATCTCTCCAGTCTGATGACAGTCCCTGGTACAAAGAAGAGCTCACATGCAAATGTTTGAGAGCTTTGTAGGGCTGTGGCTACATCCTGAGCTGGCTCCTGAGATGAATAGAGAGCTAATGAAGATTTTGGAGGGCTAATGTAGTATCCTCTCCACAGCTCCTGCCTCCCAGGAGGGAAGTGTGTGCTGCTCTGCAGGAGCCCCAGAGCTGTCTTGAAGTGTTGCTGCACGTGGGCGCTACTACAGCACCACTGCTGATGGCATTGTGTGAACAACCACCTGCCAGCATGCAAGACTCTGCTAAACACAACAAAGGTGCCACTGGCCATCCATCCTTATGCTGTACTGAAGGAATGAGGTAGCACAAATTGGCAAGGATACTGATGCAGGCCCTTCTAGTTAGCTCAGTACACAGTCAACTGAAATATAATAAAAAGATGGTCTTGGTACATGGTTTTCTGCAGTTTCCCTTTGCTCCTTTTGTAGAAACCTTGGAGAAACTTTAGCTGTTTCTATACAGTGAAGAAGATCTTGCTTTAGCTAAAAGGTGTTTGAAGTTAATGTTTGGTTTTTTAGGGAGAAAAAAGCATCCCCTGCTGGGAATGAATAACACTGGCTACTGCAGGAACGTATGGTCACTTCTAATGGCTATATTTGTTATTAATGAAGTGACAAAGAGGTGACTTCACTGATTTGCTTTAGAAGTGTAATAAAGCCCAACAAGATTTAACATGAGCTGGTTAGCTCTGTTAGAAACTAATATGTAGTCAATTTTAGGAGAAAATGCATTTTAATCATACAGGAGCAGAAATCACTTATATTATAGAACTACTGGAGATTAATTTTCTTGTCTGTAGATACAGAGTTTCTTGGAGCAAGGAGTTATAATGACCCACTGTAGGTCAAGAATTAAATTTTTTAGATATGCATATGAAATTTAGCAGGGTACTGTCCCATGAAATATTGTTTTAGTCCACATTTTTGCACAGGTATCCAGGTGTGTGGAAAATGCAGATAGAGTAGAATAGACAGAACATTGTTTAAAAGAAGCCTTGATTTAAATGGGAAATATTTATTTTAGTTTGTCCTTGAATTGTCTTCTGTGCAAAATTGTTTGACATTGAATTATTCAAAGACAACAAGCAAGGACTGTTCATAGTCTGACTTGAGCTCCAACTTGCAACCTTACTGGAGAGTGGATTAAGCAGAATTATGGTCCTGACTGTATCCCAGCTGCTAGCATGCTCTATATTAGAAGGTAGCGCCACTTAATGCTTGGTAAAGAGGCAACATCTTTTGACATATTGCATTGGGGTTGGCTAGTAGACGTTTTGGTACTAGTTGATATCTGTGGAGGTCTGGTGTACTTGCTAGTATGTGGTGCGCACATACCTGCAGAAGTGTTAAGCAAGACTTAGAAATGTCCCTAGTGCAGCTGGCTGAGAGCAGCTTGTTCATGCGACTGAGCTACAAGAAAGCTGGTGAAGAGGAGCTGTTGGTGACATTGCAGGAGCTTCTGCAATAAGTCACTGAGCTGGAGGAGAAAAAGTGTCTGAACTTCATGCATGGTACAGCTGGATTAAAGGAAAACAACAGATTCACCACCAGTGCAGGCTGGGGTGGTGCTGTCTCTCAGGAATGAAACCCCTGTGCTGTGAGGCAGGTGGAAGTTTTTCTGCTATGGTCAGAGTGATTGCTGAGGCACTAATGTAGGGTGGGGGTCAGTGCCATCTTGGGGAGGCACAACCCTCTAGGTGGAAGGTGCAGCTTTAGGAGAGTACAGGCAATGCATGGAGGCAGCAGCAGGCACTGGCTGGTGCTGCAGGTGAGGCTGGAGCTGTTCCTCATGGCTCAGCTCTTTGGGACTCTCTGATGGCCGGTAAGGAAGCCAAGGCACCAATCCAGCCATCTGTGCTGCAGGCTTCCTTAGCCCTGGTGCTGATATGCCTTATGGTGGTGGGGATGGAGGCTTGGGCCATCAGTTGGGGCTTTGAGTTTTCTCTCCTGATTTTCACTTTGCCCTGTCAAATGATCCATATTCTAAATGCAGGCAGTCTCAGGCCAACCCTCTCTCTCTTCTTGGGCAACTTATTACCCAAGAGAGGAGATAAGCTCCAGCTTTTCAGATATCTCAACTGTCTGTCACCCAGGAGGGGAGAGGTGATGACACCTCTCACAGCAGAGTGGCACTTGGTTCCTGGCTCTTTGGAATCGTCACTTGATGTGGGCTGTCTTGTTAGCAACCTGCTTCTTTCTGCTTAGTGGCCAGAGCAAAAGAGGAGAGGATAGTAATTCAGTGCTGATAGTGGGCATGGCTCTTGCAGTGTCCTTGACACCAAGCAGGAGGAGATGGAGACCTGGCTGTCCTTGGTAGCCTGAGATGCAGGTAATTTCTGGCCCTTATGGAGCTAGCATCAGCCTGGTATGGTGCGGATCAAGATCTTCCGTTAATTTGATGGTGGGCCTCCTTTATTTTTTTTCTGTCCTATGTGAGATCTTTGTTAGGAGTCTGTAGATGGACAACATACTTGCCTTTCCCTCAGGTATGGCTCTCGTCTCACCACAGGTTTCATTCCCCTTTCCTACAGGGAGTTCTTGTAGGAAGAGCAAGGGAATACGGCTTGTGGGCCCACAAAGGCTCTTGCACTGAGCAGGAGCACAATCTAACAGCATGGTGCTGCTCAACGCAATGACACTCTGTACTTGGAAATATTCACCAGAAGACTGGTCCAGTAAAAAACATATTAATCCCAACATGTCACTGTGATCTCTCTGATTTAAGCATTACACTCACTTGCTTTGCAAACAACTCTCTTCCCTAGCACTCTGGGAAATTTAAGGCAATCTGTAAAAAGCAGAAGGCAATCAAAGTACCCATTCTTTACCGTAACATGGGCAAAAATGTCCTCTCTAATGCTGCCTCTAATCATAGGAATTTGTCAGTAACTTCTGTGTTCTGTACAATGTTCTCCTATTTCCATCAGGTTATCAGCTCTCACCCTGGCCATTGGTGCACTTTACTGTGTAGCAAAAAAGAACATGCCTACCTTTTTTTTTGGCATCAGTAGCACTCTTGCTGTAAACTGAAGCAGAGAACTAACAGGGTTTCATTGACTATTGCTGGATTTTCACAGCAGACTCCCTGGGGCATACCAGCTCTGTTCCTGGTGGCAGCCTTTTGTGCCATTGATTTGAAGTGTAAGATGGTGGCACAGCATACAGGATATTGGAACAGCATTGACAGAGTTAATTTACACTCTGGTTGGTCTTGATCTCCTGCAAGCAAAGGGTAAAATCATGGGGCTATGGATGCATATATGTGTGTGATCAATGATATTTGAGCCAGCAGTATCCCAGGAGATTTTTGAATAAACAGGTGTGCCTCAGGTTGCAATTAGAAAGTTTTAGGCTGATAAAAACACTTGATAGGTTACATTTCATTAGGAAAGGTAAGACTTTCCTCTCTGCTTGTAGAAATCTAGAATATCTCCTGTGCCTGGGAAGGATTTACCCTTGTGTTACAGTTCAGACTGAAAAGTGGTGTGAGCATGTGTACCTTAGGGAAGGAATAAAAGATGGGGGCAAAACTGCTGTTTTGGAGTACTGGGTGAAAGGTGACAGCATCAGTGCCTGTAGATAGTTCCAGGTGAATTTTTTATAACTTTGTTATGGGATACTGGGGGACCTGGGACTTGTCTGTGCCAGGTTTTATGTGCCATATGAGCAATCTGTAGCTGGCCCTGATCTAGTAGAGTCCTGAGGGGTTTTTGTGCATCTCTGTTTGCTCCAGAAGTCTCTACTGTAATATCCATCCGACCTTCTCTGCTCTGCCCCGTGTCAGGGTGCAGCTGAGAAGCCCTGTGAGTTTCCTGCTGGTTAATGTGTGCTGCTTCACACGGCTGCACAGAGCCTTGACCTGAGAGTGGCTTCTCCCCAGGTTTTGAGCTGCTTGTATCTGCATGCCCTGGCAGCAGCAGAGGCAGCAGACTAAACCACCTGCAGCACAGACCTCCCAGTGCATTCTGAGAGAAAGTCAAGCGAGCAGTGAAGCAGGGAAAAAGAGGATAAATGAAGAAAATAGGCACCTCGAGACAAATATGACATGATGGGCAAGATTAACTCACCTAAAGGGACTGACTAAGGTAAAAGAAGCAGGAGCAAAACAAGATGTTTTTAATGTGGTGCACAAACCCATTAATCAGCCTAAAATGTTGTTTGTGTAGCATTCTATGCCCTACACAGTATGCAAGATCTATAAATCTGTCTGATCTATATGGAAAATTTGTGGGTCAGGATAAGCAGAGAATGCAGCATCGAGTAGAAAAAAAAGCTGCCAGTAAAGTCAGTGACAAAGAAGTATTCAAACACTCACAGGCTACTGGAAATGACAGCTTTGAAATGCTTGCACAGTGGGCCTCTTCTTGAGGCACCCAGTTATTAAATATAATGTTTCCTTATCAAGGACTTAGAGATGAGCAGCTTTGATAGTATGGATTGCAAGTTATTGTCTGTTTCTTGAGCTTGCTTCTTGTTGTTAGTTACAGAAGACCCTGAGTTAGAGGATAATTAAATGAAAGAACCATTTCAAGGAATTATCTGGATAATTAGTTATGATAAATGTGATTTTGCTTTAGAGCACTGAAATAATAGAAACCACTGAGTTGAGACAAGAAATCATATGGGATGCCTTTCATGTGAACATATTTATTATCTGTTTTAATTAGCAAACCAAGTCCTAAATGCCTAATGTAAAGTATTTGTCTGGGGTTTCTGTTCATTAAATGACTTAATTTCTGAAAGTCCATTATGCTGCAATTTATAGACACATTTTTCTATGGCCACACTAGTGGCAGGGTTTTACAAAAGGACAGCAAAGTTAATTATGGAGAAATATTGACATTTTGAACTAAGTTGGATTGTTTTTTTGTCTGTTGAATCTTTGATTTGAAAGTTTTTGTGTCTATTTGACTTACTTCTAGTGGCTGAAGCCCTTGGACTAGCAAAGTCCACAAAAGCTACTACAAACAACGTTAATTCTATGATTGAAACTCACCAAAGCAAGAAAAGTCTGACTGAGATTGGAATGCTTTGCTCAACTTTCTCTCTTATGTCTATCCTTGGATGCACATCAAGAAGGTGAGAACCCAAGCTGTTCTTTGGCACCAAAATGCTTCTTATAACAGGAATTTCCGAAGACTTTCCATGATCAAGAATAACCAAGGAAGCTGATCAGTGTTGGCCTTTCTTACCAGAATTTAAAAAGTTTTGCATTTTCTCCATGTCTCAGGTTATAGTTTTTAGACATGAAACAGCTCACAAAACAAATTCTTGGAGTAAAATACCCACACCCACAGAGTTCCATTTGCACCTGGAAATCAGTCCTATGAAACTTGCTGTTTCTGCCTGCATTCTGGGGATATCAAACATGCATTATTTATTACTGTTGGAGAGGATTTCTGGAAGCATTGGAGAAATTACTTGATTTGTAATCAAGATTACATGGGAAATCAAGATCTCAGGGAAGTTTGCTAATGGAAAAAACCCTCTCTAAGAGTTGTCAGGCAGTTCATTAATGTAACATCCAGCTTACCTGCTTTTAATGTTATCCTGATTGTTGGAAAACCCAACCTGGATGCAGAAAACCAAAGAGTGCAGTTATCCCTCCCAGGGCTTTTAAAGCTGGGCCTGTGGTGGTGCTAATGTAGCTCCAGTTGGTGCAGTGAAGGCACCTCCCTTCTGACTGGTAGGGGCAGAGTAGTTGATTGCACCTGATCCCCCCTGTCGGTGACATGCTCCAGATTCCTGCCTCAGTCCTCTAAATAAAAGGTTTCAGGTTTCTCATTCTTGTATGCTGGCTTTTAACACACTAGAGAATGATAGTTTGATAGCTTAATTTGCTTTTCTCTTTTTTTATGGTAGCATTTAAAGGAAACAACATGCTGTTGACAAGTGCTGTAGCATTAAAACTCCCTTAAATCCAGAGTCCTACCATTGCCCTGTCAAGATTTTTTTTCCCTGTGAGTGGCAATAAAGAAACTACACTGAAAAATATTAGGACTTTCATCGGCTGTGGATTTAAGGTTAATTATAAGCCACAAATTCAAACGAGGCTTCCTGATACTGTGGGATATTGTATCAGGTCAGAAGGAGGTCTCAAACATACCTGAACTAATTTCAGCAGAGAGCTGCTTGCTGTCTGCTGACTGCTTTCTGAATCCAAGCAAGACTTGGCTGGATATCATGTAGAGCTCACCCCAGCCTGGAGGCCCCCCCAGCAGCACATGGGGTGCATTGTGCAAACCTTTACAGTAAGAGTCTCCTCCCCTGGACAGGCAGGCAGAGGAAAGAGCCCTTCCAACTCAAGTCTTACTTAGGTTGTATTTTGAGAAATTAAGTGATTCACTGCCTTGCATCACCCTTCTGGCCTGCAGTAAATTTTACCTCTTAATGCAAAACTTGACTAGGCTTCTTGTAGCTCCTGAGGCCCTGTACAGATCTGCTGTGCAGTCAGGATTCTCATTGTGAACTTGGGAGTTTACTTGAGTTCTATCTTAAAGTGAAATTTACTTTCTCAGCATTTATCACATCATAACCAGGCTTGTGTCAGTCTTTGGAAAATGAAGCTTGTTCTACAGCAACGGGACATTCAAAAGCTATGTAGTTTTGCAAAGTATATCATATATAGCACTTTTTCTCTCAGATAGAAAAAAAATATTTTACTGTTTTTCATATATTTGCATGATTTCTTTCAGAAATAAATTATTTGTTAAAAGGAGAGAGGGCTTGGAGTCTGGATAGTTGAGGTCTGATACTGTATTAATGCATTGTTTTCCCTTTGATCAAATTATTTTCCTTTCCCTGTGTTCTCATTTGTAATGTAGTACAGGATTTAAAGTTATTCTCCTTGGAAAAGTGCTGGGTAGAAAAGGTGTGTCATGTATTTCTAAATTCTCAGTAAAATATATTTTTTGTCAAAAAAATAATCTGACACCTAATAAACTGTTAACTCTTAGAAAATTTATTACTTCATTAGAAAAGTTTCTCAAACATTTTACTGCACATTTAATGGAATATTTACTCAAAACTTATCAAAACTATTATTTAAATAAAAATAGTTGATAAAGAGTTTTAAAAATAATTGAAAATTCTTATAGCATTTAATAGATATTTAGCCAGAAACTTTCATAATATTTAATTTTATTTTAAGCAAAGCCTTCTATGAAGTAGTTTAGGAAATAAAAAAGGGGAAAACAGATATCTTAAGAGTAATAAAATATTGTAGAACAATTTCCTAACGGGTTTGAGTTTTAGATTTGATCAGTTCTAATTGCTGTAAAGAATGTTTGTGTATGTTGTGACTTCCTCTGGAAGTACTTGTTAATATAAAGGCGACATAAAGCAAGAGAGAACTTTGAAGGGTTTTTTTTGTAGCAGCCATAGAATAGGAATGGCAAGGTCTTATTACACGTTGTCCTGAAGGACCCATCAGGATGGTTGTTTGTGCCCCACATTGTGCATGGTAGAAGAGATGCTTCTGTGATAAGCACAACTGATTTATACCTGCATGTTCAGCCTGCTCAGGGAAGACCTTTCTATTTTTCATGAGGTACAGGATTGAAAGGATTTCTTTGTGTCATTGAATTAAATCCTCCTGCAGTGCCAGGCAATCACCTTACCATGTTGCCTCCCCAAACCAATAAAGCTCCACTGTAAAATACCTGAGTTTCATGCTCCTTAATACTTCTTGAGAATTCCCTTCCTCTGATGGTTGGAAATCATGCTCCCAGCCTAACCTTATTTATGTCCAGCTTCTACTTTTTTGTTCTTGTGCCAATACCAGCCTTTAGCTTAAATAGCTCTTCTCCTTCCCTGGCGTTTACCTCTTTGATATGTTTATAGAGAACAATTATATTCCCTCTCAGCCTTCATTTGTTAAACAGTTTCTCTTCTCAGCTAAGCTTTCTATTTCCCTGATCATTCTAGAAACTGGTCTGTGCACCTGCTCCAGTTTAAATAGCTTAAATTCATCATTTCTGGGAATGTGGATCACCAGAGTGCCCATAGGGCTCCAAAGGACATTTTAGTAATTCCCCATGCAGTGTCTTGTGCAATTACCTTTGCTCAGTATCACTTGTGATAAGATAGCTCACTTATGTCTTGCTCCTTGTCAAACTGATGTCCTCCCCCCTTCTACCTGAATTTCCCATCCGTCCCTTACTACTGCTGTCCTCCTCTGCAGTATTTCATCCCTTTTCTCCAAACTCCTTTTAATTATCATGTTTTATTGTAAGGCAAAAGCTTTGTCTTATCAGCGTATTACTTAACTGCCTTCATATTCATTTTGCTGAGTCCTCTAAATTAAGTATTGCTGAATAAGACTGGCTATGAAATCAGTCTTTGAGAACACCCATATTTACCTCCTTTCAGTGTCTTGCTAAGTAGCTGCTCCTATGAAGTCATATTGTCTAGGTCATTTCCCATACAGATTTATATATAACAGATGTTCTTCTCAAGTCCAAATAAACTGTAGAAAGAAAGTGTGGGCCAACCTATTTCAGATTAAACTATTTTGAGTTTTATTTTACCCCTTATTTCTGTAACTTTGATTATTGCTTCTTTGCAAATTGATTTGGATATGTCACTGAAATTTATTACTGGTATTTTTGACATGCAGGTAGTATTTTTGCGATTGCTGTGACAGTAAATTTCCATATGGTAGTTTTCCTAGAGTTTTTGGATAGATGTGATTCAGACACATCAATTGCATAAGTACTTTGACTCTTTGTTCCACCTCACTTTAGCCCCAGTTTTTTAATGATCCTACTTTTCTCCCTTTATTGTACATATCTGAGTATTCTGTACTGTCACCTTTAATGAAACTATGCTAAAGTGAGTGAAGATTGCTAAAGTGCTTGTTTAGCTTATGGGTCCAACCATGAATATGTTTATTGATCCCTTCTTCAGTGTATCATGACCTTGCTTTTTCCTTTACTGTTTATGTATCAAGGTAAGAAAAGGTTTACTGTGCATTTACTCTTCCTTTGAACATTTTCCAGTTGCATTATGACAGTTCCTGATTTATCCTTTATATAACCCTCCAATAACTGTCATCATGTCATCCATCCATCTCTTTTCTTTTTTGTTATTGTTGTTCATTCACTCTTTCTGAGTATATCAGATATTTTAAGTCTCTGACCGTTCCAGTTGTTGTTTCTCCTTAGATTCTGTTCTAAAGTATTCGAAGTAGACACAGTACTAAAATAAAGACTTTTACACAATGCTGAATGCGTAATTAATAGTTCATGTATTTCACTATACTATATAAGCTACTATAAGCAGGCTATCATCCTGCTTTTATACTGTGGTTTTGTGCCTTTATGTCATTTGTATTAGCCCCCATTGCCGAACTGTGCTTGCTTTGTAATCCCCTATAATCCTCACCCCCTTTTATGCTGAACTGTCACTTAACCAGTTGTTTCCTATCTTGTATTTGTGCGAGCTGATTATTCCTGCCTAAGTATTGTGCCCCATGTTTGTCCTCCCATTTGTATTGAATCTCATTTTTGCAAGCTATTTATCCAATTTGCCAATGCAATTTGAATTTCAGTCCTGTTCTCCATTGTTCTTACAGCTTTAGTCATTGTTCTTAAATTTCACAAGCATATGCAGCATCCCCTTATCCCCATCATTAATGATAATAGTGAATGGTCTTGGACTGGGGACGAAGTTGCAGGACTGCAGTAAGTATGTTCTTTCCTTTTTATGGCAGTGTATCGAGTGCTGTTCTCTTAGGATAAACTTTAAAATTGCTTGTCAGTCTTCATCTCTTTCTTGTAGGCATCTTCACTATAATTTTTAATGCAGATTTCGTCCGACATGCTCTATGAAGTTTTTCCTTTCTCCACACTTATAATGCATATACCAGATTTGATTGTATCCATTTGACTTAGAGGGCTTTTTATGCCTTCTCATTTAGGTCTCTGAGATCTTTGGTTCAATTGACTTCAATAGGCAGGTCTTAAAACTCACCTGCTCAAAATAAAAAGGCTGTAATTATGATCCTGGATTGTCCCACCTTTAACACAAGTTGATTTGAATTATAAACTCCTTTCTACTATTTGTTGTTTGATAATGTCCTTATCATTTAACTGTCTATATATTACATTGTCTTTTGTTGGCTCGATGATTGATCAGTGAGTTTTTCTGCTACTAGCCTGGAGCGTCTAGGTCCTTTTGTTGACAATAGGCTTTGGTTTTGGCCTGTTTTAGGGATTTTCTTGGTTTAGTTTGCATAAGACTCTGCTGCCACAACATGTATTTAGCTAATTTTTGTTTTGTAATACCTTCTCTGACATTCCCCAGTGGAAATGGCAATGTCATTGCCTTGGTATTAGGGTTGCTTTTTGCTGTGCCTGGGTGCAAGGGAGTCCTGAGGATGCTTAGGTCTGGCTTCAGAATCTGAGCTGGGTATGCTGAGGCACTTCGGGGACTGTAAAGTAGGCATTGAGACCCTCTTTTTGGTCCAGTGCTTGCTCTTGAAGCCCAAATAGATCTAAAAGCAATGACATTATTTTGGCATTTAGCAGTCACTTTGGACTCACTTTTTAACTCATGGAGGTTGCTGCCCTGGCAGGGCTCAGGAAGAGATGCAAATCTCAAGCAAGACAGTAATCTATCAGGTCTTCTTTGCTTTTCAAACTGAGCTACAATTTATATTAGAAATATTGCATCTTTTCCAGTTTAGAACATTTCTCTCTCCTCTCCCATTTATGTTGTCACCATATAAATGGGTAATGATGATCAGCATTTTTGATGACATAGCCAACTTTTTGTTCAGCTTTGCAGATCTCATAAGGAGGCAGTAAAACTTGCCTATTAAAAATAATCCTGAATGTGAAATAGGACTTTTTTACAAAAGACACTTTTCCATTGAGGTAATTTGTCTTCCTTCTTTTTTTTTTTTTTTTTTTTTTTTTAATCAGATATTAGGATACCCAGATACTTGAAGTTGCCTTTTAGTGAGGAATTGATGTCTAACACTTTGATTTTTGCTTGGACTCTTACTGTATGAAAACTTGCTGTGTTGTATTTACATGAATTGGATAACTTTGGTAAATAAAAGCTCAGCTTTTGTCTTTTGTGTGTATAAGATCTGATTCCTTGCTTTCTTTTTTCAGCTCTTTGAGCACTAGAGATTTACATGCACCCTGCTACGTATCTGAAAACTAGCCAGAGATCCTCCTAGATTTTCATGTAGGCTTTGTGCTGCTGCAAGATTTTTTTGGACACAATCAGAGATATTGCATTTCTTCATTACATTTTGATATATATTCTTTCAGTATCTCCAGATATATTCCTCTGCTTTTGGAGATATGAAGCCATTAAGAAATTCACATCATTCCATTAAGAAATTTCTAAACATGAATGGTTCCAAAATTTTTAGAACAAATAATGCACAGCTGTGACCCTTGTATTGGTGAGCCACAGTGCAGCCAAAGCTTTGAAATGTTGTACAAAAAAATATACATCTATTTTAAATTTATTTTCTTTAATGTATCACTAGCAAATTTTATAACATTGCTTGTACTAAAATGTTGCTTCTTTAATATGTACTATTATGAAACACCTATATTTAGGAGGAGGGGACAGCTTATATAAAGCAAAACCAAGATGAAATAGACCTTGATCCAGGCTGTTTTCTGGAATGCTGTTCGGTGCTTGTGAATTCTGACTCTCCTTCTGGCTGTAATGTGATGCTCCTCTGTAGTGTGACAGCTTCAGCTTTCTGCCTGAATGATCTCATCGCAAACATGCACTATGAGTCAAAAATGAAAAAAATGAAAACTCTCATATTGCTTATCTGCCCATCTTCTTGGTGAGGAGAAACTCATAATGTCTGTGCAGAACTTCAGACATAAAAATGCTCTATAAATGCTTAGTGTCATTTCGATGAACGGAGAGAAGGCTGAGAATGGGATATGATTGCTATCTATAAATGCATTATGGAGGTAAACTCTACAAAGGAAAAGAGAGATTTAAGGTAGAGAACAATGCTGGCACAAGAAGAAACAGATGTAAGAGGGCCATGAATAAATATAGGCTGGAAATAGGAAGGTTTCTATTAGAGAGATGCAGTAGCCTTCAAGACAGAGTCACAAGTCAAATCTTTCCTGCTTTTAAGATGGAGTTTCAAGTCTTAGAATCATATGCTGTGGTTGGTTGTGCAGAGGGAAACTGAAAGTTTCGGAAACCCTTTCCATTGCCCACTGGGCTGACCAGAGAAATCTTTGGATACAATCAGGTGTCCTTCAGAAGGTCTCACCCCTCACAGTATGGTCACAGCCTGAACTTTTTATTCCTCTGAAGGGAAGCAGAGACATAGTGTGAACTGGTTTTGTTTCCCCAAAGAAAACATCTTCATCCTTTAACTGTCTTGTACCTTATATCCAAGGACAGTATCTCTTTGCATCATTTATCTGTAAATACCCTGCAAGAGCAGAGTATAACTTCCTGAGAGAGGGGTGCAGAAGCTTTAGTGAAATTTAACTTACACACCAGTACAATTTTTTGCTAGACCCTGCATTCCTGTGATCCTAAAACTCCTTGGTTCTGCTGTCAGGGAAACAGGGAAGGAAGGCTATGCAAAGGGTGGAAAAATGTAGATGCAGTTAAGTGTAATGTTTAAGTGCAAGTAGTTATCTGCCTCAGAGTGCAAAGAGTGAAGATGCTATTTGCTATTGAACCAGCTCAGATAACTTAGATTTTTGCACGGGAACTTGGGCTTCTCAAGACCTACAGGAAAAATATAATACAGTGAACAAAAAGGAGCCACATAGCAGTCAGCAGGATATTCCAGTTGGTCGGCTTGAGTTATCTAGTGCAAGTAGCAGAGTGGAGGGGTTTTTCTTTCATGAATGGAAAGAAAAGCTACTGCAGAGGCAGTTCGCAGCAGGGACATAACTCAAACTTTCATTGCTGTAAAAATAGCCCTGTGGGACTACCTAGCCAGTCTGGGAATATAATAGAGAACAGACAAAGAGCCTAAAAATTTACCATTTGGAAATCTACAACTTTGATGGAATCCAACTGAAAATACTTTCAGTGTGTGAAATTCTTTGTTGTTTAGCCTTAGGAAGGGTCTTGAACTTTAAAGTCTGGAGTCATCTGCTACAACCTTCACAGGTAAGCACCATTCTGGACAGTTGGGTTAGGGTTATGTGATGTGTAATATTTCTGCAGAAAGGAACCAGAACTGCTATTTGTGGAAACAAGCTTACTGATAATTGCACTCGCTCCATGCTATTAATTAGAGGCTAGACAATGATATTGCTGTTGCCATTGAAAACTGAGCCTACAACCTTGGGTTTTTTGGATACTAGCATTAGGAAACAGAAATCTGTTCCCCATTTGCCATGGTATAGAAAAAGAAGAAAGACTCTTAGGCTTGCTAAAAAAAAAAAAAAAGTAATTTGCAAAGAGCCATGCATTCAAGTTGGCCTCTAAATTTATATTAATTAACAAAGAAAGCCCTGGTGGATAATTTGCCTCCAAGTGGCAGCCGGGCTGTGTTCTTGCATGAGAGAGAGACCAAAATTACACTGCACTGATCCATAGTGACTGTAGGCTCGTGCTCAGAGCTTGGATTTGAGGTGAAAGTAATTCCAGGATTCCAGTTCCAGGGTGATGGATTTAAGCTGTTCTTGCAAGACTTGTGCCATAACCCAAAGGAAATATTTCTGACTGTGATCTTCATTTTTTGACTATGAAAATTGCAGGCTGTGTTTATTTCTTGGGTGACAAACCCAGTGTGATGCTTTGTGTTGCTAATGTGGTGCAAAGCAGCTGCAATGCTCTGTGGACTGGGGCTAACTCTTCTTAATAGGCATGTGGCTACCTGGGGGAAACCTGGGCTCTCACACGTTGTTTAAAAACCAGATAGCAGATGTCAGTTATCTACAGCTTGCTTTCCTGTGTTCCAGCTTTTCCCTACAGAAAGCATCTGCTAAAGCTATTTTGAATAAAAATGCATGGGTTAGGAAGAGTAGATTTTGGTGATATATGAGGAACTTCATGGTGTGAGGTTAGAAAGTCATTGAATGTTGTCAGCCTATAGGAGTCTGATATCTGTCAAACTGAACCATCTCCCACAAAATTGTTTAATTCTGCAAAAAAATGGTGCTCTTTTAGTTCTTATATTCCACGCTGCTACTGGAAACTTAACCATTTTCATTTATGGCCCTTGTATTTTACATTTTTTTTGTCAAATTTCAAATCACGGCTGATTTAGTGCTGCCTGCATCAATAACAGTGATGACATCTGAGGAACAATACTTTCCAAATCTGTTAAATCTCCCTGAAGTACATTTGCTGAAACACTTTTCTGGGTTTATGTAACTGGTTGGGTCATTCAAGAAGTGAGAGAGGATTAAAAAAGAGATGGGAAAAACCCTCACTCTTTCTGCATCTAAAATTACAGTGATGCTTTGACTGTGAAGCACTTGAGCACTGCCTCACCTGGGCAATCTCCTCTCAGTGTATTATAAACAGTATTTGGCTAATATATTGCTCCTACTGGTTTCATGTACCTGAATAATGCAGACCATCAGTGGGCTGAGAAAGACCCCAATAAACTGGACAAAAGTAATGAAATGTGTCTATATTAGGATACAGAACCCCACAGAGGCTAGCTCTCATCTCCCCACTTGTTTTCATACAGCATCAAGCACAAATTAAACTGCGATATATTTCTGGATGTGGAATCCTCTGGACAGTAAAGATTATTAGCTTTGGAGGATATGTCTACATGAAAAATGGCAGTGTGGGAAGCAGACTTTGCTGGTGTTGATTAAACTGGAGCACACATACGCCAGTCCCTGGCAGGATTGCAGCGGTCCCACTGGAGTCTGTGCTGCCACAGCTCCGCACTTCCTGCGAATTACACTGGATTAGACCTACCATGGGACACGTTCCTAGCCTGCACTTCAAGCCTGCTTTTGTCAGCTGCATAGAGATGCTGTGAATGTAAAACAAGAGGAAACCTCTTACCAGACACAAATACATGTCCACCCCCACTGCTGCACTCAGACACTCTTTCCTTCCTTGTGGGTTTGAGGGTTTCCGTACCAAGGTGGGTGACAGCAGCAGGTCACAGACATCTGTGGACCTGCAAGGCCACTACTGCCCCTCTTTTGCACTGCTTGTGCAAGGGGTGACCACTGCAAAGAGAAAGCCAAAATTGGCAGGTTGAATTTTTTTAGGCTAAAAAATCCACAAGCTTCCAGAGAAGAACCTTCTGTTTTGCAGGAATTTGTCCTCTAACTGCTCTGTTTAAGTGACAAAGTTGGATCACTGCTTCTGTTAAAGGCAGCATACAGGACTGGAATGGAGACTTCAGAGTTAATTGAGTGCCATCCCTGGCTAGTGAAAGCACTGTATTACATCTCCTTTACTGTAAGACTGTATATTAAAACCAGGTTTTTGTCCCTCTTGCTCCCTTCAAAAAACTAATCTAATTCTTGAGTCCATATTTTTCAAGCTCAAGAAATCCAATTTAAATTTGTACTCATTTTTTCTTGGGTGAACTCCGATTTTAGACTACATAATTTAGTGTATAACAATCATGTTCATTTCAGTCTCTCTGTCTCAACTTTCTTCTTAACTTTTCACCAAAAATAAGTTCTACAGTCTTTTCATTATCCCTATAATACATTCTTGTACCTCTTCCATTTAAACTTTTATTTCTCCTAATAACAAGTATCCTTCCCCACCTCTGCAGAAACAGCTCTTGTTTATTTGTGCTTGGGTTTGCTCTTTTCACGTTTGCTTTTCCTCTTATTAGTGGCCCACTGACCTCCTAAAAATCAACAAGCAGAAATAAATCCTTCTTCTTCTTAACCATTTCCAAGGGTGGAGCATTCAGCCTACAGGAGAATTTCTTGCTGTTAGTTCCAAAGATGGTTATCCTTCAGTTTGCACTCTAAGATTTCTTTCCATTTTATTAACCTAATCTTCAGTGATATCCGTTTCTTTGTGTACCGTAGCCTAGTTCTTCTCTTCAGTGAAAACTCTTTCCATTTGTGAGTTATTTTTCTTTATTAGTGTATCCTAATGTTTCTTCCCTGATTGTTAGCAACTTTTATGAAGTTATATAAAGTGAGGTCAAAGCTAATTCTAGAGGAACCTCATTTCCTAATTTCCTTTCAGCCATAAGCCTTCCCTTTCAAAAAGCACACTTGATGTCTGACTTGAGACAGCTTCTCATCCTCACAGTTTCACTGCTAATCCCCATCTCTTCCTGTTTTACTATTAATTCCCTGTTTGTTATCATAGGCTTCGCTAAAGTTAAGACAGATGGGATCAATCACGTCCTTTGTCTAGAGTGTAGGTTATCTTGTCAAAGAAATGTATGAGGTTAATCTGTTACAATCTACTTTTGTTAAGCCCATGCTGTATTTTATGCCATTTTCATTTGACCTCTATGTCTTTAATTATCTTTTCCTGAAAAGCTGTTCTGAAGCTTTACATACCACTGAAGTCAAAATTCAAGGACTACGGTTATCCACACGCCTTCTCTCCTGCTGGCTAAATACAGGCACTATATTTTGTAGTCATCTGTCTTTCAGTATCTTACTTGGTAGATTTATTACAAAATCTAGATGAACAAGAAGTTTCAGATTACCGTAGTGCATGTCTGGTTCAAACCCTTTATACATTTGTCCTAGCAGGTGCTAATGTTTATTGGGAATTCTTGCCCAAACAAAAACAACCCATGGAATTAAGAGTTGCATACACAGAAGTGTAGTGAACAGAGGACCGCAAGTAAGACAATTTTATGGCAGTTTGGCTAAGAAAGATGGGGGGAAATGTGGAACTGGTCCCTGGAAAGTGAGTAAGGCTGATGCACCTCAGCTGGGGCAGGTCTGACGTTGTTGTTAACTATCATAAGGAGAGTTATTGCCCAGTGAAGGGAGAAGCTAAACCAATGTAAGCTTTTATCTGCCACACTGTGGAGGAGGCTCTGGCAAGGGATTGCTGGGCTGCTGGCTCTGTTAATTAAAAGCACAGAAGAATATTTAAACTAGAACCTGGAGAAGATCCCACAGGTATGGGAGTAATACAACCCCCAGTGCATCTCCAGAAAGGATAGTAAGGGCAAATCCAGCTGGTCACATGACTGACGAGCATGAGCAGTGACATCTCCAAATCTGCAGGTGATATTAAGAATGTTTTCTGGTTAGTCAAGTACTGTGCCGATAGTGAGTAACTTCAGAAAATGTTTTCCACAAAACCCAGCAGATGAAAAAAGTGTAGAAAAATGCAGAGTGATGCAATTAGAGAGAAATAACCTAAATTGTGCTTATGCAATACTGAGCATTTAAATGGTAGTTGCAACTCAGGGAAGAGATCTTGGAGTTGTCCTTGACTGTCCTCTAAAATCAATGCTTGGATATCACGGCAGCCAAAAAATCAGCACAAAGGTAAGTATCACTAGCAATGTACTGAGAGCAAACCACAAAACACTTTTTTGCTCTTATCTAAAACTTGGATGCACCTTTTGAGTACTTTGTGTGATTCAGGACTTCACAATTTAGAAGGGACATAGTGGATAGAGAAAAGATACTGGAAAGGGGAACCAACTAAGAGGGTGAAGAAATTTCCTTATGAAGAAAAACTAGGTTGGGATTTCTCAGTATGGAGTTGGGGCTGAGGGGAATGTGATGGTAGTTCATGACACCACCGATTGGCAGGTAAGGTAGCACAAATCCAGGACCATGCCTAGGGGTCTTGTCCGAGGTCTAGGTCTCTTAATTTGCTAACCTAGACCAGACCTTGTCTAGTGCAAGACTAGAACAAGAAATATGCATTAAAACTAGCAGAAATTGGTTTGAAATCGACACAAAGGCCTACGTTTTACATCCTAGAGAGTTAATACCTCAATCTTTTGCACCAGGAGGCTGTGGAGGCAGATTGCATCAGTGGGATCAGAAGGGAAATGCACAAATTAATGGATGTTTATTTAGGTCCATAAACCGCAGCTTATGGAAATAATCAGGGATGTACACCAAAAAGTCTTCAGTGCAGGGGTTGTGGAACCTGCAGACGTATTAGGAGGATAAATAGTTAAGCAATTGCTTCTCTCTGTGCTAATGGAGAGTACTGGGCTAGACGGTCTGACCCAGCAGGGCTTCCCTATGCTTTTTGTTTTGCAGGTTCCCCTGACAGCATGGGGTTTGTTGCTGTAAGTGGATTCCTGAATTGGAAAACGTTGTCTTTCAAAAGGGTCCACAGTCATTTGCCAGAGGACTCATTCTTATTCCAGTGGGAACGACTGTGTATTGCCCACTCCCTTAACAAGAGGTCTGTCCTGGCCTATTCTCAGCTAAGACTGTGTATTTAATTCTGGCTGGAGATCAGACATGCTCCTTATCCAGCTTCTTGGCCTGCATGGGCTATCCTTCTGACTAAGGAAAATAAAAATAAAAATAAATATACACATACGTGCACACATAAGAAAGGATAGAAGTGTGGTTATTCAAACTCAATATTTTTGAGTAACTGTGGCTGAGGGTGTGTAGAGAGGTGGTTATTTATTTTATTGAAATCCTCATTAGCTTCTTGTAAGCCCTCCCTCTTAGTCAGTTCCTTACCTTATAAACTCCATTAGCTTTGTATGTTTTGGGTAGTGTAGAATGTTTGCCAAGACAGAGAAATTGTAGCTTTTTTTCCATTTTCTTTCAGTTTGTTTTTACCTGAGGGGGAAATCTACCATTATGTGGCCAAGTAAGAAAAGGTGTAGCTGAACAATTCAACGAGGTATTTTGTTTCTGACTTTTGTCTGACCTCACAACTGGCCTTTTCTACTTTGTCCTTTAAAAATATCTGTGCATATGAAGGCAGAGGGATGATGCAATGCCTGTCACTATAGTGTCCTCCAGAGACTGCAACTTTGCACACAGAAGTATTGTTCCTGAACAAGGTGATGCTGGGGGGAAACAGAGAGATTGGGCATGCTGATGCAATTACATGGCAAAATTGTAGAGTGAGGGACCACGATTGCAGTCCTGCACTTATCAAGAAAAAGGAAGACTCACAAGTATTTGGTCTTGGGAGAAGATGGAGCCTTTAAGAAAAACAAAATGAGACCGAACTAAACTGGGAGGGAGAACAATACCTCTGAATAAGTGAGGAAACAGAACAGAAATTCTAATAGGCCTAGGTAAATAAGGTTTGTATCCAATTTAAATAACAGAAACCATTAAATACCAGCTAAGACATTCACAGTGGTAAGAAGCAGAGGGATGCAAATGTACTAAATTGAGCACAACGGTGAGGGACATTATACCACTCCCACATGATACAAGTCAACATCTGCTTTTCCAGGAGGACGGTTGCTTTCAGTGGAACATCCTGCTGAGATGTGTGCTCCTGCCTAGATGGGAGCTTGCAGCAGCCACTGAGCCCCCTCCAGGCTTCATTGGCAGCCTAACGTGCTGAGAGACTGGAGGTAAGAGACAGCACACCCCTCTCTGGAAGACAATTGTTGTGACTATTTGACTGTTTAAAATCAAATCATAAGCCTCAGAGTATGGAAAACTTGCAAAGAGAATTGAAAAGGAGTGATTTCAGCTCAGCTGATGACTGAATCCTGCCTTTGCTATCAAAAAACAAGCGAAAACATGGCCCTGCTCCATCTTGCGAGTGGTGACATAGAGGTGTCCTTTGTTCACTGCTCTGGCTAACATAGCCTGGAAAGTACCAACTACTTAAGATTCAGGCTATCATACTCATAAGGGTATTTTTGCACTATCTCTCTTTAAATTAACTACTTTCTTCTCCCCTTTGTAGTTAAAAAATGTCCCTGACATCTCTAATACAAAGTAAGCAGAACACCTAGTAATTTAAGATCAAAACTTTTATATAAATGAGATGACTATTTTACCATAACAACTCTGATCTACCCAGCTTCACTATACTGTAAACTGCAGTATTTGGCACCATTACTTCAGTGCTGTGTTAAAACAATGAAAGGCTTAGAAAATCGGAACACAGTGATTGATACAGAATTCAATTTATCTGCCTTAGGAAGATGTGATGAAATAAAGATTTGTATGTATACAACTTACGATTTATCTTTGAAACTGGAGGCATATGAGCCTCCAATTCTCCTATGTATATCAGGGCTGTGCGACAAGACTGGACTGAATGCAGCATTCTTAATTGCACTGCTGTTCCAATTGACTTCTATGTCTCCATTGAATTAGACTGCAAAAAATGGTGTGGGTGTGTGTGGGTGTGTATAAGTCTGCCAGTGAGAGAGATTTACTCTATTTTCTACTGGGAAATAGACTTCCCAGTTTCCTGTCTACCCCCTTGAGAAATTAGTTAGTAGATTCCTAAGAATATTGCTGAATAACATAGACTCACAGTAGGAATCTCTGTTCCCATGGTTCCCAGTCAGTACATCTTTGAGGAAGGGGACTGCGGAAGATCTTTGAGAAAGTTATGCTGTTCTAGGAATTTTTTCTCTTTTTCTTTTTTTCCAGGGTCAAGAAGATGTCATGGTTGGTAGTGAGGCAGACAGGAATATGAAAACAGTTGTGTGCACCCCAAAAAGAGAGGTGAGAAGTGTTTATTAGTCTCCCAGAGGTCTAAAGTCTTGCATGAAGTACAGGTGGTGTGGTGGTTTTATTACAGCTCTTTTGAAACATTTTCAAATTCTCTCTGTACTCCACTTCTGACACGTCCTTGGAAAATTAAATTCAAATTCATAATATCCATACAACAACAGATCTGGAAAAGAGGTACTTTGCAGGTTAGCACTGGGTCAGAGGAGGGGAAGGGGGATGGACACAGTGGGTAACTCCTGCTGAAGCTGTAGGGCTGCCTCCTCTGGCATTCTCTCCATCAGGGACAGGCCAGTCAGACCTGTGATACAAAGCCTCGTTTGAACCCTTAGGACTTGAAGGTTTCCAGGATTTTATGACTTTCCATCTACAGTTTAATCCATAGGATCAATTGATCAAATTTCCCTCTATATTCAAAGCATGGATAAAGGAACACAGGAAGCTGTGCCCGCCTCAGAGGGCAGCACAGTGCAACAGGAGTGGATCTGTAGAGTCAGGCAGCTGCCCCTGGGTGCCCAAGGTCTGCACTGCCTGCTGGTTAGCAGCTTTAACATCAGATTAGCTCTAGGGTGCCACACAGGTCGACTGTGCCAGCTGCATCTTGGAGGGGCATCTTTTGGCTTGGCCTCATCTGAAGGGCATCCAGTTTGCAGTGCAGAGACTTCTCCAATATGAGCTCAAACGCAGGAAAGAGAAATATGATGTAACTTCAGAGTTACAGCTTTCCTGAGCTAAACTAAAATCTATCACTGGGTCCACTTTGAGTAGAAAGCCCAGTAGCCTGGGCACTGTTTTTCTCTGGAGCATGTGCGTGGTCTTTGCACTGTGCAGTATAGGCAGAAAATTTCAGGAGAAGTGGGGTGTGGAGTAGAGGCACAGAACTGCTAATTAAATGATTTTCATAAATAAAACATAAGAATAAGCTACTATATTTAAATCTAGACTATTATTTTTCTTCTGGATAGGAATCTGGAATGAACTTGCCAAAATATTAGGATTTCTGACTGACTTGTCACTCCCCCTCAGCCATCTCTCAAATGGGTCAAAATGTAAATGCAGTAACTTGTACATACAGTGAAGTCTTCCTCCAGCAGCTGATTCATTGACAGGAAGAGTCTATTGCCTAGCTACAGCTCAAAGAAGATTATTCTGAACTTTCAAGGTGGAAATATATGCTTTTTGGTGCTGAAGATCCTGAGTTTGACTCTCAGTGTTTATGAGACTGCAAGAATGGAAGTTGCAAAGTCAAATTTTCAGCAGTATAACGTCGTGCCACTGTACCAGCTGACACCAGCTGAGGGTGTTACAGGCTGCTATCCTGTTTTGGCAGAAGTAGGGGTGTGGAAACAGCCTCTGAGGCAATGGTGAGGAGCAGCTGTTCTCATGGTTCACCTAGCAGTGCTGCCACTTTGTCTTGCATCTCTCTGAGGAAGGTACCTGCAGTGATTATGAATTTGGGTCAGTCACTTAGGAAAGTTCTCGGCTACTCATTGCACTTGTCTTCTGGCCCTTTTAGGGCACCTATTCTGGCCACAAGGCTGTAGCTGGGGAGTAGAGGAAACAAGAAACTGGCTTTGGAGAGCTCAGTATATTCAGTGCTATGCCTCAGCACAGCTGGAGTACTGGTTTTCCTCCCAAACCAAGCAAGTTGAAGAATTTTAGGGTTTTAGAAAAAAGCTTGCAATTGAAATGTTTTTGAAAGTTTATCTTTGAAGACATGTCTTTGGTGAGTATCAGCTAATACAGCACCACTGAATTAAACAGAAATATCTCTGAGTATCATCAAGGAGGTCATTCTTTATATCAGCTGATGCAAATGCCTCATATGTAGTTGGAAATGTACCACTTCATGCTAAAAAATTCTTTAGGCATTTATACTTTGATTTGCACAGTAGTGTTTAAGATTCTAAAAATCTGAATAGACTAAAGCATCTTCTAGAAATTGTGACTTCTGATTTTTAGCCATAGATAACCAAGATGTCTTCTCTAACCCACAAAAGACGGGATTTCATCCCTCCCCCTTTTCTGTCTTGGGTGTTCTTAGCACATTAGGCAGAAACTCTGTCCCACGCAGTCCTTCTAGCATAGTCTGGTGACTTTCCTCCAAAGATTCCAAGCTCTTTCCAGCAGGTTTAAGATTATAAGACCACACCTCTGATTTAATAAGGACTCTACAGTGCACTTGGGAAACTTGGGGCAAGTATTCATCCTACCTTGCCTTCAAAATTAATTGAAAAAGGCTTCACTGGTAGCTCCATGACTACCTCAGAGCACACAGACTAAATTAACGGAACCTGGTTTCCATTTTGGATAGCATCTGTCTATAGCATAAAATTTATGGACACTAATCTCAAAGACATGCAGTTTTCCTGAACCTGTACCTTGATATAATTTCAGCACATCTCTCTCTCTCTCTCTCTTTGTCATTCTCTCAGAGTATGTTCACATTCGGATGTTGCCAACACACTGATGAAAATCTTTCTATATGAGCAAGGGCCAATAATAGCCTTTGAGAAAGTATTATTGAAAGGTATGTTAAAAATTGCTCAGTGGCCAGAAAGAAGTCACCTTATTTAAGTCTAAGTGAAACATAAACAGCCGGTTAGAGACTTCTGAAGATGACAAATAGTCTGTTTGGATCATTTTAAAAGATTCGCTAAGCAATGTCTTCTTTTTATAAATCCTAAAACCCAAAATGTCATCTGAATGAAATATTGTATATGGCCACCCTATTAGGTTAGTTATTGCCTTTAAGGAAGCCACATACCTAATGGATCTAATTGCTCAAGGAGCACTATAAAATTCCATTCTTTTGTAAAATATGTTAGATCATGTTCAAGCAAAAATAGTTTAGTGATTAATATTCTTTCTAATTCTAGAGTTGCAATCTGAAGCAAGCATTGAAATGGTCTGCTGAAATTGTAAATAGCATGCATGTGGGGAAAAGATAGCAAGTTTGTGCTAAATGGTACTTCTAAAATATTACAAAAATAATGTTCTGAGCATAATTATATTCCATTAGAATGGATAGGTGCCTGGCAACAAAGCTGAACAAACGTATACATACCAAAGAAAAGAATATCGTGATGGAAAAAGCTTTTGTTTAGCTGTGTCTGCATAGATTTTGCTGTTGCACACAATAGGAGATTCTGAAAATGAAAAAAATGAAACTACTTTACAAGGACTGCATTTACAGGAGATGGGAACAAGACTCTTGCCTTTCTAGAAGGTCCTGGAAGGTTTCTTTCTTGATTCAGGCAATACTCCCTTCAGCAAGAACAGCTGAACACATGTTCATATGAGAGCATTATATGAAACCCACAACATTAAAAGAATGATAATTTGATATTTTGATGCCCACTAGAAAATATCAACACTGAGTTGGGGAAGTGTAAGGTTTTGGTTCATTTTTTAGGGGTTTTAGGTATTACTCTCCCCTTCTTCCAAAGCATGAACTGAATCTGTTGGCATTCAATGTCTGCAAAAAACCCAGGCACATGATGTTTCATTTTGGGATCTGAAAAATGGGAGCAGTCTTAAAATAGTTGTCATGATATAAAATGTCACCTACTGTGGCATGGTCCTGGCTATTTTAATACACATAACGTAAAAACGTGCAAGGATAAAACAGTGATCCATGTGTGTGCAGGCCACGTGGCAGCTCAACAGGAGTAGGTTCCGGATGTGTGCTTGGTGTGACGCCAAGCTCACGGGTTACACTGTAGGAGTAACCACTGCTCTGTGCAATAGGTTACAGCTATCAGCTGCCGCTCAGTGTCTAGTCAACCTGCTGGCAGCTTTAATACTGACAGGGAACAAGGCTGTGATGAAATGCTCCTTTTGAAACGTAAGCACTTCCCACTGCAGCCCCAAACAAAGGTCACGTGTGCTCAGATGTGAAACAAGGTAAGTTGTAAAATATGACAGAATTATAGAATGGTTTGGATTGGAAGGGACCTTAAAGCTCATCTAATTCCATCCACCCTGCCATGGGCAGGGACACCTTCCACTAGACCAGGTTGCTCAGAGCCCCACCCAGCCTGACCTTGAACACTTCCAGGGACTGGGCAGCCACAGTTTACCTGGGCAACCAGTTCCAGTGCCTCAGCACCCTCAAAGTCAAGAATTTCTTCTTACTATCTCATCTAAATCTTGCCTCTTTCAATTTAAAGAGCCATGCCCTTGTAAAAGTCCATCTCCAGCTTTCTTGTAGGCTCCCTTCAGGTCCTGGCAGGCTGCTAAAAGGTCTATGTAATTATGTCCCCATCACGTAAGACGTGCAGTGTGAAGCACTCAGGATGGCTGGGATGACACTCGAAGCTTACATTTCCTGCAGAAAGGGATTTGCCATGGGGATCAGCACTGTGGGTCCCAGCTTTGCAGTGCAGCTGGGGAAGCAGTGGTGGGATGGCGACCAACCCCCCTGGGCACAGTGCTGGGCCCTTCAGGTGTCACTTTACTTTAAGCAAATGAGTAACACTGTTCATTTCAATGCATAATGCCAAGTATGTGCTTAATATTGTGCTTAAGTAGGAGCCTAAAATTATAGCTGTCTGCCTGCTGCTTTTTTTGTGCAGACAGAGCATCTTTCTTAGCTGTTTAACTGGTGGAGGCTGTGGCACACCAGCCTGAGGAACTTGGTGATACTTTTGGGGCAATTAGAGGGATGTGCCTGGGCTTAGATGCACACTTCCCTGCAGCACACAAATACCTAGTCATGTGGAGAAACCTATCGCTGTTTTCCAGGCATCAGTTCTTCAATACTAAGACTGAATTCTTGTAAATCGTGTAAGGTTTGGATGTGAGGGAGCAGAATGCTTGAAAACATTGGTTATATTTCCTTTGAGAGGGGTATTTGTGTCTGCACTGAGTAGAGGGATGGTGTCCTCAATAAAAAGTGCTGCATTTCCTCTGTATATGATTATACAGCATATTTCTTCCTCAGGGGCTTTTCTGCTTATGCTTGAAAAATCATTTTACCTACCACTGCCACAGGTTACCTTGGGATCAAAAGGAAACGCACAACTGAAGCACAGCTTGCTGCTGAACATCAGCCTCTTTTCATATAATTACAATTTTGTTGTCACTGGATGGTAGAAACCAGAGAGGATCAATTTAGTTAAGTCCCTACCAACCTTTTCTGAGGTGAGCCAGAGGAAGAAGGAAAATAAATTCCAAAGCCCAGTCTTCTGGCAGCAGGAAGACAGCGGAGTTTAGGTTGAATTGAGCTACAAATGCCACTGATAAGCAAATTTTTGTAACCAACACAGAAACTTAGCATATTGTACAGTGTTTCAAAGATATCAGCTGTGAGTGGGTAACCTCCTGAAATACTCCTTTTCTTTTCTTCATGAGATGTCCGCAGCTGTCCATTGCCACCTTCACAGATGTACGTTGTTTTTTTAAATATTTTGGCAAGGAGCTGCAGACAACAGGGAAGGTGTGGGACTGAACATTCCACAGAGCACTGCTGTGACTGTGCCAGATGCAGAGCCCTGTGCTTCAGGAGTCCAGACAGGGTCAGGGAGGTAATGGCCTTGATGCTTCTGCTTAAAAATGATGGCAAGAGGAATTCAAGAAGGAAAAAATAAGAGAGTAAGGTCAAGTGTGGGGTTTTTTATGCAGAATTCCAAACTGCTGCACTTTGTTTGTTTTTCCCTCAAATATTTATGACCCTCCACCCAGGTTTTGTTTTATAGGAATGGCTGGGGACATGCTCTGCTTCCATGCAAAATGACTTCTGGATTAATTCAATGTTTCTAGTATCTATCCTATGACCAATCCCTCACCAAGAAGGACACAAAATGACACATATTCAAAGCAAGGAGGTAGCAAATGTTTCAGGCTGGAATAAGTTTGTGAAAATGCCTGCAAATAAGATATACAGTCACCGTATTGGGATTGGTTCACAAATGATTTACAAAGAGAGAGGAAAAAAAAGGGATGACTATCATCACAAAATTTATTTGCAAAATAAATAAATAAATGAAAAAAATCATTTGACTGGCTCTGTTTTTTAACATAAGAGCTCAATGGAAATGAAAGAGAACTCTGTAGTTCTCATTACTGAATTATATTTTTTTGAGCCTGACTGCGAAAGGAAGAAATGAAGGCTTAGATGTTGTTTGACCAGAAGCTGATGAATGCACTCTTTAAAATATAAATATGCTTTTTCCAACAACCAGAGATATGTAAAATGTGAATAGACTTTATTTGCAAACTGATTAGACTCCTACTTGGTCTCATAGGGTGTGAGGAGATACAATTAAACTCATATAGTAATTGGGTTTCCACCCCTGCACACCCCTTATAGCTCACAAAAGGCCTATTTCATAGTTGCCCCTTTTGAAACTACAAAGTCGAGAGAGAAATGATATTTGCTCATTAAGTAGTTGATGATGATCTGAAAGACCACACAGGCAGGAATGAACAGTCCCCTAGGTCTACAAGAAATATGCAGTCAGTCAAGTTTTTCTGGTCCCCAGGAAAGTAAGCATTTTAAAAATAATTTCCTTTATATATTTTTAAAACCCCCCTTTTTATCACAAATATAATCTGGAATAAAGGTCAACTACAGCCTAAATCTCATGGAAAGATAGCCATTTGATAACTCTCTCGCATGCCTTGTCAAGCACTCATTGATTGTGAGCATTAGCCAGAGGTATATAAACTCTTATAAATATTGTATGCGTAAGCCTAGCTGCACTTAGATTGATGATTAATAGGTCTGTTGTTGGTAATCTATGACATCTCTTTTGCATGGAGAAAGCAATTAGAAACACATTTCCAAATATCCCAGGCAGACCTTAGATGATACACAGCATAAAATTGAAATCTTGAAGTACCTGCAAGCAGCAGTCTGAATTAAATGTACAGATACAACCCCAGGATTCCCTGTTGTAGTTAGGAAAGTGTCAAAGCTCTTATGCTGAAAATACAATTTAGTTTGCACTTATCTTTTTGCATGATCCCTAAAGTTTTCTGGTTTTTTCCCCCTACTTTTATTTAATTTTTAATGTATTACCCTGCGAGAAAAAAGTAGAACAAAATCTATGGCACCTGACTAGCATTTTTAAGTAACAATGCAATTATAAACTAGATATTATGCGGACTTGATAAGAACAGCATTGGTTAGGAAGTGAACAAGTGTTAAAGCACCCTCCTTTGAAGGGGTTCAGCTCATCGCTGAGTGATGTTTTCCCTGTGTCCTCGCTGGTGTGGTCTGTGGCACCTGGCAGCTTTCCCCAGGCTCTCCCCAAGGGGTACTTCTTCATCTGGGGGATGAAGTTTATCACCCACATGATGTGGGGTAGCAGCAGGCCTGGGCAAGATGTCAGGGCCCCAGATGTGAAGGTACCTTGAGAGGGAGGAAGCATGGAGCTGAGTAAGTGGATAGCTGATGTTGGGTGATGATTTCCTCTTTCAGAAGCCTTCTTAAACATCAGCAGATTACTGTCTGTGGGTGCACCAGTCAGCCATCCTTCCACTCTCAAGTTGTCCTCTGTAGCTTAATTTCAGTCGAATTTATCCGATAGGTAGAGGATAGTAAAGGACCACAAGCTGCATGAGCTGGGGTGGTGTGGAGTCCCGGGGACCCTCAGGTTCCCTGGCCAGAGAGTGAGCCCTGAGGCTCCCGTGAGATGTGCGCACTCATCCCTCCACACGCTCTCCCTTGCGAGACACATGGGGAAGGTGGGGATGGGAGAGCTGAGAGCACCATGGTGGGGACTCAGGCAGTGCTGATGGACTAAAATAGAGATGGTTGTGGTGGAGGCAATCAGAGGGTAAGGAAAATGTGGGAATACACATCTGAAGGAAAGAAGGCTTCCACAAGCAGAGCTTCCTGACTGTGTAAGAGACTTACTTGCTATCCTATGTTACTCTGCATTTATTTTTATTTTGGGAAATAAGTGTTCAGGGTTCTTTTTATTGCTTTAGATTTCTGTTTGCATATCTGTAATTTTGTAGAAGAAATTATGAATGTACTGTAGCAGCTTATTCAGAGATAGCGTTTGCTATTACAGTTTTACCTGAGGGAGAATAATTGTTAATGTGGGTGGAATTTTTTTTTAATTAGTGAATTAACCCCTTCATAACTCCCCCAAGGTAGTTTTGGGAAGGAAAGCATACCTAATTATGAGTTTCTTCATTTAGTTCATTAGAGAATAATGGAGTGCTTGATTAAACCATAATTTTACATTAACCCCCAGTTTTGGAATTCTTTTTAAAGTAGGAAGAAAAAATCCCTTCTTCTATCCTGAAATTTCTCCTGCTGATTCTCAGGCAAGGAGAAACTTTTTCAGCCTTCATACAGTTTGGTTGTAAAGACTTCATATTTTTGCATTAACCATCACAGCAGGCTGTCGATAAGGGGTCTTTCTTCGCTTTGTCTTGATACCTTTAAAACACAGGAACATTTGAACTCAAAAAACTCTCCAAACTTGGCTAAAGATCTAAATTCAACCTTAAAGCACCAGGTAATTCATGTCCAGTTTAAAGTCCTGTCCTTAAGCTATTGTACGTACAAATTGAAAGGGTCACCAAACCACCAGGAGATCTTTCGTAGCTACAGTAGGTGCCACAAGCCCTCAATGCAAACAGTAGGCAAAAGTCTGATGTTAGACACAGAGAGAGGTTCAAACTTTCCTCTGAATATCCTTACTTTTTGTGCATCCAAGGTCAGAACCTTAATGTTATCTGAATATATCGTGTTTTGTGATTTAATAAAGCAATGTTAGAGGCTAAAGGTCTAACTACTGAGTGAGTTATTTTTAAAATGTCCTTCAACATTGTGAGACTCTTGTGGATAGAGTAAATTTTTTTATATGAGTAAAGTCATCAGGGAGAGTACTGGTCAGGGGATGATAAAACTTATGATAGCAGCTGCTCACCTATTTTAATTTTGCTGGTGTTCACAACTGGGGAGCTTCCTGCACAGCTGTATGTAAATTAAACTTTTCAACTACTCAACGCCAAAGAGCCTACAGGACCCTGCTTCACTCGAATCCTCCTGGTCAGCAAAGCCTGGTGGAAATGTCTGTGTGACTTGGCAGCTGGGTCTTTCTAGAGCGTTGGAAAGGTAATGCTCCCTACTTTCCCTTTCCCCTTTCTACAGCTACCATTAAAAATCACATCAATTAACAATTTCCCTTAATTTAACATAGGATTTAAACCACACCTTATTATTAATGTCATCCAGGTAGGCTCTCAAATACCCAGGGCTGTAACAGGGGCGTGGAAATCTCCACAAATCTTCCAGGAAAGGAAATGTCTCCTGAGTCAGTGCATCACTATTTGTGAGCCTGTAAGCCCATTTATTCTATTTCTGTCCTACCTTGGGAGTTGAATTTTCAGTTTCAGGTGTCCCCTTCTGTAAGAAGACTGACCACATTCTTTGTCTCCATTTTATATTGCACCATTGTACTTTATTGCACAATTTATTGCAAGCCTCCCCTATTCCTTTTGATCTGGCTGGACTGTTAAGCGCTTACAGCTGCTGCCATCTGTGGCATCCCCAGTTATGACCCCACTCATCTCTTGGTTCCGTGGCTTGTCCTTCTTGGAGAGCTCCCGTGCACAGGTCCCAGTTGAACAGAAGCCGATCCAAGCTGGTTTGTGCTGATCTGTGTCCTTTGGTGCCATCCTGCAATTCATTAGTGCTAAACAGAGGTCAGAATCTCAATCTGCAGTTCCTATTTAACACATTGCTTTGCATTTTGATGTGATTTTCCATGCATCTAAGGATAAGAGGAGTGGTAGGGGCAGAAAGGGACAAAGGTGTTATCTTTCAATTTATGCTGCACTGAAAACTGCTCAAACTCCTGCCCATTAAACTGTGGCACATGATCAGCGATTACTTTCCCAGGTATAACAAGTGGGAGTTTTCCTATCTAATTTAGGACACATAAAAATGAAGCATCTCATCAAAGGTAAATGTTTAAACTCTGTCTGTAGTCAATAGAGATAAAATGAAGATCAATTGCTCCAGAGAGCAATTAATGCTACTACCTTAGATAACTATCCTAGGATGACATAAAAATGATGAATCCTCCCAAAGTACTTCCCTCACTGGAGAGTGAACCTAAGTAACTAGCTTAGGCCAGGTACTCACTTTAGGATGCTAAAATTAAATTACATGAATCCCACTACTGGGTTTAATGAAAATAGAAGTTGGCAAGCAACTCTTTATTTGTAGAATCTTGTAGAGGAGCTGAATTGGAAATGAGAATTATTGTATAGGACAGTGGTTTTTCTCTTTTTCAAGCTGTGTCTGTTTTGCCTCAGGACATCAGTTATTACCCTGCTGCCATGAAGGATTCAATTGGTTGACCTTGCAAAACACCTTGTTCCACGTCTCTCTTTTTGGAAGGTTAGCATCTCCATTACTTGAGTTTGATTTTTTGATCAGCATATGATTATAATATCGGTAATATTTTTTTCTGTAAGTACCTTCAGCTTTGGAACATGACTTGGCAGTTCATACTCCTTTTAAAATTGAACTGAAAGAGAAGAAATGGCCACTGGCTTGTATGTACTGCAGGTTTAAACTCAGCTCGATAGATTTTTGTCAAAGGTGAAGTGTTTGTGCTTCTAACTATTAAATCTTTTCCAAGTTAGTATGACTTTTATAACTCATACGTTGCAAATGGAAAAAATCATGTTCCTATTTTAGGGAAGTAGATTCTTTGCCAAGCCCATTTTGATAAATATATTAAATTGTTTATGGTTGTTTCAGCTCATCTGAGCTTTATGTAATGATAAAATTTTACACATGTGGACAAAGTTCCACTCAGCATCTCTACTTAAATATAGGTCTGTGAGATGTAAATCAGTGGTCTTGGGATTTGACTTCATTGTTTTAGGAGAACTGTGACAGGTCCTTGCTTGAATGCATTTGCAGGAAACTTATCTATATGTTTCCAGCTTATGTGACTTAGGATTTACTATTGTGTGAGAATATTGTGTGTAGCTCTTTGTGCCAAGTTTGTGAATTCTTACTTTGAGTCATTCAAAGCTTTCTGTTTCTGTCATTTTTAAATTCTCTGTAGTGGCTTTAACATCCAACATTCCCCAGCATCAGCCTGAAGTAAATAATTGCCTGGTTTAAGATATTCACATTTTTCTTTATTTCTTACTTGTTGTTATTGTTTTAAGTTACACGTTAATCCCAAGGTTCTAGTAATCAGTTTCTCTGGGTGTTTTCTCCCAGTTGTAATCACCATCTGGTCTCTTATCATGAGCTCAATTACCATGATTGCTAACTGCAGTTGCAGGATTAGCTCTTTAACGTTAAATCAGTCACAAATTCCTCTGGATTTTCACCTTCTATTTGTTTAAAACTTCTCTCTGAACTATTTCACTTTTATGAGTAGTAATAGCCTTCCCAAATTAGCCTCGTTTGCCTGAGTTAACTGATAACTATTACCACAATTTTTCTTCTAACTCTTGTCTTTCTCACTGAGGTTCTCTGCCTGCATGTAGAGAGGGAGTAGTGAATGCATAAGTTCCTATAACTCACGAAGATATTTAATTGCTCTTTACCAAGTGCAGGCCGAGATTGTCCCCTTGTTGCTTAGAGAGGCCTTATGAAAAACAGGGAGAACTGAGAACTGTATTGAAGCAGTTTCCCCACAATCTTGTAGTCTTTTCTCTGACAACTGAACGGGATTGATTTTTCACAGTGCGAGAAGAGGCAGCTCCTAGCTGGTCAGCTTCACTGTTGCATGCACGATAAGCATACTACTTTTACTTCCTTAGATAGCGGGGAAGTGGCATGTTGCCCACAGGCAAAAGCCCAGAAAAGACCCCAAAACTGCTACCCAAAATCCACATATGAAACAAAGCATCTGACTTCAACATCAGGTACACTGCATGCATATATATTTCCTCTCTTTTATGTGCTAAGGCCAGTTTCTATCTGTCCTTTCCTTTTTTTAATTGGCCTTGTTCTCTTAACCTCCCTTTTTGGCCATCCAGCAGCTAATCAGTGCAATTAGCCTCTGCCTCACTACACTAATTGCTAATATTGGCCAGCTGATTTCCTCAAAAATACCTGAGGAACTTGCACAAGGAAAAAGTAGAATAAAAATCAAAACCCACAGTGACAATGGGCTAGAAAAAAATGGGACCAAGAACTGAAAGACAGGACGAGATATTTGTCACTGACTGATTATCCATGTATGTGTGTGCAACATGTAATTCCTTTCTACAATCTAGAAAGGAGCAGTCTAACAAGCAGGGAACTGAAAGCTTTACTTGTGTTGGGATGGGCTCAAAATCTTGGTGGAGGATTTATCATTACTTTATCAACTTTAGGTGATATAATAGCACAGAGGTTTCTCCCTCAAAAATGTTATTCGCAATAGCATATGTTTCATTAGCATATCTCCTTTCTATGAGATAAAAAATATGAGATGCATGGTGAAACATCACATACATCTGAGAGAGAAATATAAGAATATGGTACTTCAGCTTAGTCCTCAATGAAACTGAACTCTTACACTTTGAGGACCTTAGGCATGCAAGCTGCAAGCAGGCACAAGATTTACCATTACACCGATGACTGAATAATTGTTTTCATTTGCCTTGAAAGTAATCATTACTGTGAATATAGCCAGCCAAAGCCTTTCAATACCAATTAGACTGAGTTTAGGTGAGAAAATCCTAAGGGAATTAATTCAAGGAGAGGGACTACGCACCCCAAAAAAAAATAATCTTACAAATTGTCTAAGGAAGGCATAATTGTCAAGCATTTATTTGCTTAATTCATTTGCATCCTGTTTCAGAAATTCTTCAGTAGGATTTATATTTGAAACATTTGTATTGCTTTTTAATTTTTTCCTCTACATCTGTTTTGCCCATGGAAGTGACAGTATTTTCTCTGTCAAGCTTGAAGTAAAATATCTTAGCATCTGCTGGGCGAAAAGTTACCTCAAGGTACACCAATTCTTTCAAGAGTAAACACAAGTTTTCTATTTTCTGTAGCTGATTTATTATCCTTGTTGCTTATAAAATTTTAATATAGACTGAACAAATTCTGCAATAATTCAGAACAAATATCAAACAGGTTGCCAAGAATCTACAACACAATCCCTCCTTCAGCTATGACATCTGGTTGTTACCTTCTATTTTTCTTCCTTCCTCCCTGCCCCTCAAATATAGTAAAGTAGTGTGTCTCAGGGAGCAGCATCCAAGGTCTAGAGCTCCTGGAGAAGGGTCAAGCAGCAGAGCCATCTGGTTTAAGGGCTTGGCAGAAAGCACTGAGTAAGGTAGTTTAGTGCTTGGTACGTTCAATGGCAGAAGTAGTAGCACAAGAGGATGCACAGCTGGCTCTGTTGGTGTTTTGTGAGACCAGTGCAAATTTCCTGTCTTGGATTTCTACTCAGATCTGAATGGAATGTCAGCACCTAAACTCCTCGAAGGGTGAAATGAATGGGAAACAAATACTGCAGTGCTGATGCAAGCAATCCAATCTGTACGGTGTGTGCGTTGCTAGGGGTTCTATTTATGTTATTAGCTACATTAGTCCCCAAAGTCTCCAAGAGGAGGAATGGAATCATAAAGTTTCCAAAAGGATGTACTGGAACACCAAGAAATAAAGTGGCTGCTTTTTCTCATGTCTCATGCACAGGCAGTTAGTGGCACAGGTCTTTGCTGTGGTTGGGGACAGCTGAGGAAGAAGACAACCAGCTCACGGGGTGAACAGGAAACCACGGCAACATTTCAATCATACACTCTCTGTTGCTCTGGGCTCTTGGTCCCTGTTTGAGATTTGTGGGAGGAATGTTGTTCTTCAGTGCTGTCTGTGTTGGTGTAGTTTCCTGATCTGGACGTCAGGCTCTGGACTAACCTCTTGGCTTGACTTTGTCTACTGTTAAGGGCCAGCTTGGTAATTAATTGGCCACCTGTTCCTAATGCTGTCCTGTGGACTGGTTTGCTGCCTGGCATCAGATCTGCTTTACTGCCTGGAGATTGCCTTATGAAATATACTTTTGGCTGAACTTAGCTGCTGCTGGACCTTTTCTTCCTGGGTACCCTCGGAGCTGGACCTTGACCAGTGAGGACTCTCCTCTCCTTGCTGTGGGGAACCCTTGGTGGCCTAGCCTGATTTTGCTATAACCTGATGTGTGGAGATTGCAGCAGCCTGACTGAGGGTGAGCCTATGGTGTGGTGCCAGAGGAGCAATGAGAGGCTGAGCAAGAGTATGCTGTTCTTCCTCACAGATTACCTCACCTAGTGAGAACAGCTGGGATCTCCTATAGGTTTTTCATGTATTTGCTTTCAGCAAAAAATCTGTCTGCTGAGCTCATGAACCAAGCCCTGCACCTGTTTGAGGCACAGATGTGAAGAGCTGGAGCAGCAGGAGAGAAGCACCTGCTGTTCTAGGAGCTGTTGCCCACATGCCCTGAAGAGCTGCGACAAAAGCCCCACCACCAGGTGAGGCCCATGGGGCTGCTGTGCCCTGTTCTCTGCCACACGTGTGACTGCATTTCAAAGTGATGTTTGAACTGTAATGCTTCAGATCCAGCTTGTGAGGGCAGCTGTGCCAAGGTTAAGATAACTCTCCACCTGATTATGAGTTAATTAGTACACAGGATAGCAACTCCCAGCCAATCGGAGGCACCAGATGTACATCGAAATAGGATGAGAGGCTTCTAAAACAGGAGGCAGAGAAAGTGCACTACATTCAAAACCCATTAGCAGGAGCTTCAGCCAACCTCAAGCAGTCATTTCTAATGCAGCTAAAGGAAGGTAAAAGTGCTGAGCTTAATGGTTTTACTGATAGGTCTGTACTTTTTGAAGTAGTATGCTGCATTTACTTAAATGCTCCCATGCATATTTACAAATAAAATATCTATTGATGCTTCTCAAATGTATTTGAAATAATTTGTGTGTCTGTGTGCTCTAGTGTTATTCAGTGAGGGTTGCTTCAACTGCCAGATACTAAAAGCCCTTCAGAATAAGACTTAAGAGCAACTAAAAGGATGCTAAAGGCAAATATTCATAAATTAAGCAAACTTTCTACTTGTCTCAAGAGTAGAACTAATGTTAGAGTGTGTACACACCCACATATACCTGCAGATACTTTGTGGGCTTGGTTTGGAAAGATGTCTTTGTATGGATGGCGTCTGTCACCTCAGCTGATCAGTGGATCTGTCAGAGCTGATTGAACTTGTGGTGCAGGTATTGCTCCATCTCCTTCAGCCCACTGAGGTTTCTGTTCCTGTGCTTCAGGGAACAGAGCAGCAAATGAAGCTTTTTGTCTGGGAGGTGGCAGACAGGGGTCCCATAAGGAAAGTAAGAGTGAAAAGCAAACACAACTTGTACACTGCATCACATTCTCAACTTCCAGAACAAAGAGCTAGAGGATTAGCCTTACAGTGGAGGAGGAGGGAGAGGAAAACTGTACCCAACTGCTGGCTATTTCTGTATCTGGTTCTAACTGTGCATATAATTGGAAATTATGAACTTACTGAAGGAATATTTTATTTTTTTCTTATAAAATAGTCAGAAGCAGAGTGCAATTTTCTTCATTTCTTTTGCTTCCAAGACTTTCACACAGCTCAGTATTGTCTTTTTTTTTTTTTTTTTTTTATATTTTGGGGTGGGG
>WEIT01032587.1:23583-34103 GCA_013389985.1 Dryoscopus gambensis | reverse complement strand
AAGAATTTCGCACACCTCATTTTTGTTTTTTTTTTTTTTTTTTTAAATCTGTGGAGTGGAGCTAAGCAGTTTCCTTGACATTCAGGTTTTGAACTGCGTTTTTCCTTATCGGGAGAAAGCCTTTATATCACCTGCAGACTATAGAAAAAAACAAGTACAGGGGTTTCTGTTTTATTTTTTTTTTTTACTTATATGTTTCTGTTGCACATGTTCTTGAAAAGTTTGTGATCTCATATTCTTAAGAGACATGCTCACCTCTGTCCCTAAGTGGAGAAATTCCATTAGGATGGAAAGAGGATAAATTCTAATGTGCTGCAAAATGATTGCTCTAAATCCTTGACTACTTTTAATATTGAGCATGTACCACCTACTAGAGCTACTAACCTTTTTTCCTTGATTTTACTTTTGTAGGTCTTTCATGAAGATAGAGAGCAGAGGCAGAGCTTTTGTGAGATGTTGTGTTCTTGTCTTTCATAGAGAAGAGTGTCCATGAGTTAGCTGACTGCACAGTGGCTGCCTAGTCACTCCCAGAGGGCAAAGAAATGAAGCACAGCACATTTTAGAAAGTGTTTGTGTAGGATGGATGGATTTTGATGGCTGCTGCAGGAGTGGAGTACTTGTTTTTGCTGTGGAAATGTGTTGCTGGGGTTTATACTTTAGTGTGTCATGTTTTCTACAGGTAAAAGTGGTTTGTATGCTTGGAATAAGGCTTTAGCAAAGCTGGAGAGACAGAAGTGCAAATTTGGAGGAAAAAGGCAGAACCTAGTGGGTGGTGACATCTGTTAAATAATATTTTTTACTTGTCCTAGGTCAGGATAGTGGGATGATCAGGGTTTCTATGCATGGTTTTTCTAATGAAGAAATCCTAATGAAACATGCAGCATGTTTCATGAAGGCAATATGGCCTTGCACTTTGACTCTTAAAATATTAAATATCTAAATATCTTAAGTATCTAAATTATATAAAAGAGCACTTATTGTGGGTTTTTTTTTGTTTGTTTAGGTGGTTTGTGGGTTTTTTGGAGTTTTTTTCGGTCCATTTCGGTGGACTAAATAAAAGCTATTACTACTCTTCACCAGCCTTACCTCTCAGCACCATTATGGCCACAGCACTACTATAAAACTTATTCCTTTTCTGTCATGCCATCTTCACATTGGAGGAGGTGCTGTCCCAGAGCCTGTATTAAATCCACAAACAGTGCTCAAAGCATTGTCTGAACTACTCAAACCAGTCACAAAAACTGGAATTATGAGCATCCATGATGCTTAATCAAATCTTCTTCAAGCAAACTGATAGAAAACTGATGGCAATTGCAACTTAGCCTTTTTTCAAGGCCAAAAATGTGTTATTAAGAACTGCTTCTGCCCCATATCCTGAGATGGTTAAGGCTAAGTGGTGTGTGGGAGTGAGTGGGGTGGTGAGCTATCAGGTTCCTAGGTCTACTGACACAGAAGACCCTCATTTATTATGCTGGCATGTGTCCTTAATGTCTTTGCCTTGGCTCTCTTGTCTTCTTGAATTCCCTTTAACAGAGTTTCTACCATGGTCACTAATGGTTTGTTTGAGAACAAAACTGTGCTAGATGGGTTTTGAGAAGTACAGATAGTTTTAAGTTTTGGTTACTGTCAAATGAAGTAAATTTAAAAAACCCCAACCCCCCCAGTAAATCTATGTGCATCATCCTTTCCACAAAGAATGTAATTTGATTCTTGCCTAGTTAATTTAAGTACTTGTGTGCCAAGGCTGTAGTGAGAAATGGGGAGTGGAGAGGTTCTTTCTGTAAGGCAGCCAGTGGCCTTTAACATAAAACTTGCTATTTTGGTATGAATATTGGAAGCAGCAAGCTTAAAATTTACTTTCAGATGACATTTATGAGCTAAAGTCAATCATTTATATTTGTGGAAAGCTGACATTGAAGGAACTTGTCTTTAAACTAGAGTGGCTACTTGGGAAACTTTTTTAGATTAGAATACCTCTATTTATAGGCTAGATTTAGATGGGGAACCTGGCAAGCTGCCCCAACAATACAAATCACTGGAACTTTTTGGTCTTTTTGTGCCTGTCTTATCACTTTGACATCACATCCACAAGGTATTGACTGTAATAGGAGCCCTGGTTATTTATAAACATATAGCTAAATTGAAGGGGAAAGGTTTATTTTTTTTTATTGAAGAAAAGCATAGAAAGTTACAGTCTGATTTATGTGTAATTATGCACGCAGCCAGATTGTGGTATGAACTAGGGAAAAATCTTTTGTTTGAACTTTCTGGAGCTTCTATTCAAACTTTTAATTAACTTTTTCTCTGTAATTCTCAATATGTTTCTATGTTAATTCTCAATATGTTTTGATAGCAATCAGGGAACAAAAGGTAAGGCTTACCGTGGCTAATTTAACACCTGTAAATTCCTGCAGATGAGCAAGTAAAGAATGCATAGCCTTTTGGGAGGGAGATGGGAAAATGTAAACCTTGGGTTATAAAAGCAGTAGTTCAAATGCTATTTAAATTGATTCATCAGTTAGTTGTATTTTTCACCTGTGCAATAATAAACAGATTAGTCCTAATCCTTTTATGCAGATACATATAAAATACAAAACATTACAAAGTTTATTAAATCAGCTTTTAAAAAGTGAGAATGACCTGTGGCCCAAATGTTAGGCCAAGAATATTTTTGCACCTTTTCCATGTTCTTTACCTCAGGCTTTGTTTGGGGAATGAGACAGTTCTTTAAAGTCTTTTTTATCTTTCTGAAATATTTATGGCCTTAAAAGAATCACATATAGGAGACCAGTTCAGTAAGGAACTGCAGCTGCTGGATAATCTTAAATTTATGTACAGTGTCAGTGTCTTACTGAATACTTGCTGTCCTATTCTGCACAATGTGGGGTATGAATGTCAAGCTAGTCGACCAAAATTGAATCATGTACACACTTGTGCAGAAGCCAGCCTTTGTGCTGTGCAGGCTGAAATTTTTTGTTCTAATGGATTGTGCCTTGAAACTGATTTAAGAATATTTTGAACAAAACTTAGATAATTTCATTTTAAATCTATAAAATCTCCAGAGAAGAAAAACTTGGAGTTTAACTACTGGTATGTGCAGGATGCTTTTGCCATGAAGTACAGAATCTAGAAGGTTTGGAAAGACTTCGTAAGGATTAACTCTTGGCTTGGAAGTGGTTAAGTAATGCAAAACCCCAAAAGGTTAAATAACTCAAATTTCTGCACTGCAAGAATTTCTCGAGACTTTATTTGCTGCATGTGTAAGGTGACGAAGCTGAGCATCAAGAGATGAAAGAGTAAAATGAAGCAGCTGGGAGCAGAGTTCAGGACTTATCTTTTGTTTGTTCATTTTGTTTTCAAACTAAATGGCACTTTTCCTTGTGAAAGATGGCGGGTCATTAATTCATGCTGTCTCAGATCAAAAAGACGGTGGCTGATGTTGTGCTGAGGTGAGAACTACAGCAGTCATTGGTGGTGAATTGCAGTGGGATCATATTTTTATAATCCTGATTTTGGGAAAAGAGAAACACAGACCCAGCACCAAAACAACTGAGGTGTTAGAACAGAGAGTGTTCTTGAGTGGCCTAAGGATTTCTGATGTTCAACTGCCTCCCAAATGTACATCTTTTGGTTCTGGTGTTGGGAATTCAGCTGTACTGCCTTGAGATTAAACCCCCAGTCTCAGTGACTCCTTGACTGTAAAGAAGGTTTCCAATGTCTTTACTGTAGCATGTTTTTTTTTAAAGGAATTTAAATATGAGTATTACATTTATTTGGATGATACTGGTGCTTTCTGAAGGCTGACATTTATTGCCTTTCTGCCTTCTCTTTTCTTCTGTCTTCCTGTTATTCACATGTGTACTTTGAAAAGAGAAGGTAAATCAATTGACTTCTGAAATCAGGTTATATTGCCTTAAAACATTTTTAAAATACTCTCTTGGTATTCCCTCTTAAAAGTAACCTTCATCTAATAATATTTTAAGTTCCTGGCTTTAACTCTGTGTCTTCAGCTGATTTGCTTTAACTCTCCTGAGCATGCCGTGGGCAGATAAGCTCTTAATGTGTGTTAGGCTGGGGTTTTGCTGCAGGCATATTTATGGGGACAGAGATGGCAGAACCACACTCGCCTGCACACACCAGTGAGATCAGCTGCGAGCCTTCTCCAGCTGCCGTGTGCATCATCACGGCACTGGCACGGTGCTCGCGTTGGCAGGGTCCGCCAGCCTGATCCTAGGGCTGCATAAATGCAGCTATTGAACTGGAGCTGGCACACCAGTCGTGGTGAGGACAGGCGTGCAGCTCCTCTCATGCTCCTTTGGGCCACTGATAATGCTGAGGAAAAGCAAATAAACTCGATTCTGAGCAGTGTTTTCAAAATAGATGTTCTTTCACATCTACATGTTAAAAAAGTCATGTGGTTAGAGGTGCTTTTGTAGAGTGCCAAAAAACACTTGAGGTTTTTTTTATAAAAAGCTTCTCCTAAGTCTTTGTGCATGCTGAATGACATTTTAAAAAGTCAAGCACAAAATGGCATTCATCAAAATGCTTTTTGGTTAACAAAAACAAAGTTTTACTCCTTATTACTTTCATCACTCCTATAGCTAATTTTTTTTTTTAAACAGGCAAGCTGTTTTCAGAATTCCTTCCCTGAAAAAAGAACATGGTGTTACTGAAGGCAGTGTGGGGTGGAAAATTTTCTATTGACATAGGCATTATTCTTCAAGATTATTCTGACACTTTTACTGCCTGTTAAATGTGGGAAGGGTAGGAGAAAATGGAGAGCTCAGGGTGTGCACTTGTGTATGTATGCATGTACAAGGGTATGTGTGACTAGTTAGCTTTTTATGAGTCTCCAGAAATTTCAGCTCTTATTTTGAACAAAGGTTTGGGAAGGTTCATAACTCTCCTGAATTGCTCATCTAAATCATTCACCTAACCTTTTTTAATTAACAAGAAGAGGGCTCTGCAGTGTCTAAATCAGAAGACTGAGTCTTGTTTCTGCCAATTATTTTGCATGTGATTTGAGAATGCTGTGTATTTTAATTTTTATCTTGCTGTAATACCACCTTGATTCCCTGGAAGCATGCTGACTAATCTTGATAAGGGAAAAATATTTGATGCCAGGTGAGGGCAGGAACAATTGGTACAAGAATGCTCTGCCAGAAACACCAACATAATTCTGATTAAGTTGAGATAAGCACCTTTTAATATATTTTTCCACATTTAAAGAAAAAAATTCATAGATAAATACAATTCTTATGCAAATGATGTATGCTCTAGAACTTATTTTTTCTGTGCTTTAACTTCTGTTCACTGTGATTTTTTTTTTTTTAAAGTCAAATTGAACTGTTTTACAAAAGACAAACCTATGCTGTTCTATTCTGCACACTCTGTATGTTTAAACATCCTTTGTGGGTCATTACCCTGTAGGTTTAACAGGTTTGGAATTGATTGTGATTGTTCAGGAAAAACTGCCTTTTCCCTGTCCTGTCACCTGCAGCAGCAGGAGCCGCTGCTCCAAGGTGGTGAAGGGATCTTTGTAGGGAGGGCCGTGCAGGGGATGTAGCTCCGGGGCTGTTAGTGCCAGATAAAGCAATTGATGAAGAGATTGCCACCCAGCCAGAGACCACAGTCGCGTCAGACTTGTTAACTGTGCTGTGTGTGAGAGCAGTGCCTTTCTCATTTCAATTGAAATGCAAAAGTTTGACTTAATTGTGTGTTAAAAATAAAACTAAAAATTGCTAATTCAGCTTCTGAGCAGTTATTGGGCAGACTGGGGAGAAATGCTTTCCTTCTTAACACTGAGCTCAACATTTTTTTAAGCCAAAATTGCTGTCACCCACACTGGACTCTGTGGGGACAGACCTGCCGAGACGCTTGCCTGTCCAGCTTGGCCAAGGTGGGTGTGTCTGGCCATGACTGCCTGGCTGCCACTGCAGCACATGTGCTGGCAGCCCCTGGCCTTGGGGTTGGCCCTGATGCCTGTGGGGAACAGCTGGGCTCCCTTGCTGCCTGGGAGGGGGGGTAATTAGTGCTATGATCTTGGGTTGGTCGGGGCATGGATCCCTGGCTATTGGGTCTCCCACCCCAATGGCTGGAAAATAACACAGGTCAAATCCCATTCCTCACAGTGGGTGTGAAGCTGTTCATGTGCCTCGCTGAGTGTTATTTGTGATGAAACACTGATTGCTGCAAACAAGCACAATTAACTCTAATGTTTCATTGTTTTGGTTGGGTGATGTTTTGACAGGCAGAATGCAGTTTGTGCTGCTTCTAATTCTTTGAATGGTTTGATCTCGCTTGTGCCCTAGGTCACTGTAGTAAATATTCTCTCCTGAACCACAAGAATTCCTCATTTGCAGCTATTTTATTTCAGAGGGTCCTAAACCCCATTTGCAGTACTAAGGCATCTACCACTTTCTGCTTTTGCATCTACAATATATAGCCTTAGTGCAAATTACTCAGCAGTCCCAATGTGCTCATACTCATTAATTAGTGCCATAAAAACCTTGAGATTTATTTAGTAAGTCTGGATATGCAGAATATTTTACTTTCATTTAAAATGGTATTGTGTCAAGGCCTTTCTGAAATTAAATCTGTCTACAGCTTAGTAGCTATGGGCTTTAGACCTGTGTTTAAAATAACTTTGTCAAGGCATATTGGAGTTTTTATTGCTGTATTAAACCACGTTTTATTGTGTCGTAAAACGCAAAGGCAGTATTTACACTTCCAAATATTTTAAAGATGTAGCCAGGTTTTAAGAAAAAAAGGCATATTGGCATCACTCGCTTCAGTGAGGTCTTGCTTCACGTGAATGCTGCTCTTTCACCCTCTCATTATTGTGTGGACGTATTTGCTGGAGTATATGCGTTATGTCTTGGTTAATGTGTTTTCTGTGTGTAGAGAACCTCTCAGACAGGCAGCCCTTAATGGAAGGCTTTCCAGATGTTGCTGCAGCAGAGACACTGCTGGTCAACTTGCTGGGCTGGGGAATTAGAAACTGGGAGAGCAGGAGACTACTCACAGGGCAGCCACTGTGCCATTCTTGCCTGATCTTGAATATTCTTGAGCAAATCACTCAACTCCTCTAAGTTACTGTGCAATTTTTTGTGAAAACAGGTATGAGTTGCTTGAAATAACTACCTTTTGAAAAAAAATTTGGATACTTACAGCTGGAAACTTCTGGCAACATATGCTGCTATTATTTATGTATACTGCTTTTCACTGTGATTCAAATGTCATTTGCATCAAAGAGGGTATTTTTGACCATTGCTTTTTCCATTAGGTGTTGCTCATTGAGAATAATCCTCGGCATGTTCCCCAGCAGTGCGTAGAAATCCTTCGCATGCTAAGAGTAATGTGACTGTTTCGCTTGAGTGCCTGTGAATTGCTTTGGCAGAAGTACAACTTCATATTTTAAAAATATTTATTCCACATTGTCCTATTCATGTACCTTAGCACTGTTCGTCAGGGACTTGTTCTGAAGAATGGGTAATACACTGATGATTAGTAGTCAAAATTCTGCTAGTGCAATCCCTTGCATCAGCCAAGGCTGCTGACAAGGATAATATTTCTACAACAGGCATTTGACCTTTAAAATTTGGTCTTGGATTGCTTAGCTGCTTCACATTCATCCCAAAATTGCTATGACATTTTAATGGGGATGAGCCTGATGTTCAGGCTTCGTGGTGAAACCTGTTTGGAACCAGGATGCAAAGTCTGTGTTGCCTACAACTAAATATTGAACACCAGGCTTCTCTCTGGTTTGTCTACCATTTTGCTGTGCATTTTTCTCGGACCTTTGTGGGTAGAGGGATAGCAAAAAATATCAGTGTACTGATGCTTTTAGCAGGCTTGTCATCTAGATTGATTGTTGGACCCAAGATCAGTTAAGAATTTTTAGCTTTTTGGGTTTGTTTTGTTGGAAAGCCAACTTGGGTTTTGGAACATATAAAATAATCATTCTTCCAAACTTATCTGAGATCATAAAAGCATTTCTTTTGGAGCTGAAACCAAGTAATGATTTTTTTACTTTTATATTCTGTTAATTTTTTTGTTCATACCTCAAACGGTTGTAAAAACAGTGACATTTACAATACTTTCTTCAGATAAAAGTAAACCCAAAGTATTTCAATGCTGTCAGATTTCCACTTTATCCATATAAAATACATTTCTTTAAAATGTTTTGGCTTTTAACAAAACAATGTTTTTATGATAGAACTGTTTCCTCAGTTTTTTGCTTATTCTAGGGGTAGCCTTGTGGGATTCCTGTTGCCAGAGTGACTGATTTGAACACAGGTTATCCTAAACACCATATTTTAGCTCAGTAGTTCTCTTTGTGTTCTGAGTCTAACAAAGTCTGTCATAAGGGGGAGTATTTCCTAAGCAAGGAAAAAAAGCTCCCAAAGCCAACCACCAAATGTCTACCTTGTCTCTCAAGTTTCCAAAACAGAAATCAAGGGCTCTTCTAAACTAGAATCCTGAAGGAGAGCCAGCTTCAAAGGCTGCCTTTGGTGATTACTGGATTACTGACAGTAGACTGAAGACATCACATCTGGAGGTAAACCTTGAAGAAATTCAAGACCATATGTTTGACAAGTGCTTTTAGTGTAAATGAGCAAAGTAAGTATCTGACTAAAAATGGTAGAAATTAAAAAAATCCAAACCGTGAGAAAAAGACACACTTGTGCAAAGAGCATACTAATATCTGTTGCATGGCTGTGTTGGAAACAGTCATGTGGAGCATCCTCTGGGCTGTCCAACTCTCTGTGCAACTTTTATGTTAGTCTTTGATCTATGTCTGTGTTATTCATGCAAGGACAGGAGTGTTTCAGAGGTGGACAGAGGATCTGTATTGAAGGTCTGGGATAAATATGGCACAGAAGGTCCATAAATTCTTCCAGTTTTGTAACTATTGTATGAGTTTAATAACATCTGGGTCCTCTATAGATCACTGTCACCTGCTCCTAGTGACTCTTAAAGACAGCAGCTCTGATGCAGGTGGCGCTTGAGGAGTGAGAGGCAATCACCTGACCAAGACCTATTGCCCAGGTGTTGGTGTTTAGAGCTCTGTCCACGTGGCTGCACAGCTTCTGCCAGAGCTGTGAATGCTTGCTGCTTGCAAGGAAATGTTCTATCAGGCTCACAGAAAACAAATAATTGAATCAGGTTTCAGATTAAAATGGGTAGTTTTGTGAGTTCCCAGCAAGTGCCCATGCTCAGGGAAAAGAGGAGAGATGTGCTATGTGAGCTACATGCCAATCAAAACAGCTGGAATTTTCAACAACTAATAAGAGAAACTATCTATTCAGGCAGAAGGTATAAGCAAATAGCAGTTCGTGGAGGTGATTTCATAGATAATTTCTGAATAACAAACTTTATCTGAAAATCATGAGCTGTTCCTGCTCCGTTCTGGCAGGAGGTGGGGAGGCATTCAATGACTTACATTATTTATGACTTATTCATACAGCTCAGAATGCACTTGTAATATGTATCCTCGGCATCCTTTATAGATGAAGTCCTTCCTTCTGCAGGGCTGTGTGTTGAGGATCTTTCAAAGCTGCTAAATTTAATGTAGGAAATGAGTGTATATCTGTGACTTCCTTTGTCTTTTCAGTCTCTGTTAAAGGGTGCTTGCTTTCTTTTCTATAAATTGCATTGGTATAAGTTTTTCACGTAATTGCACAAAATCCAAAATCCTCTAGAATACTAAATTCTGAAGAAAATCAGGCTGTGATAAACAACTGATTAGAGTTGTTCTCTGATACTGTACTGGCAGTAGTGGGCTCTGCTCAGCCCTTTGATTTTTTTTTTGTTAGAGGAATAAATTCATAATAACTGTTACTGTGCATCCTAGTGTGTAGCACTGCAGGTGCTGTGAAAAAGATGGGGTGAGTCACAAAAGTGAAGAAGTGGTAGCTGTGGTGTTAGCAATAGCCTTTTCCATCCTGCAGTCACCCAAGCAGTCTCAGGTAAAAGTTTATGTACTGGACCAAAAATGTGGTTTGCTATAAAAGTTGAGGGCATAGGTAATAAGATAGTTTTGTGTATGCATGCAGTCCTGTTTTTTAATTATTCTTACTTGTCCATCCAGGGAATGTTTTGGTTTGGGTGTGCCAGATATGTATTGTATGCCTACTGCTGGTAATCACAACACTGGTTTTGCAGCTCATTCAAGTGCCTGTTTTGCTTTTGTGCACCTTAGATTAGAGCATGTGGCAGTGTGACTTCTTGTGTATTTTTTCTTAAAAAGGCTGTTCAGCTGATTAAGCTTTGGCTTAGAAACCCAGATGGACCTGGAACACTAAAATTAAAATCTTCAGATCTTTGTCATTTGGGATGAGTGTATTTTCTGGGGATATCTCTATCTAGCAGCAAAGATGTTCAGGTTCCTCCTCTTGCCCTCTGTGTTCCCTATCCCAGTGTTTGCCATGCTAAATGCTGCTGACAGGAACTATCAGTAGCTCTCTTGCTTTTACACTGACATGGCATTCACCCTCTTAGTTCATCCTAAGCATGAA
>WEIT01032587.1:1379-23116 GCA_013389985.1 Dryoscopus gambensis | reverse complement strand
ACTGTGAGTGCAGACTGTAGCGAGACACTCGGTGTCCCCTCATCTGCTCCCCTGTTTTGTGCCGAGTGATTGCAGAGAACCAATCTATGTGCTCATCCAGACAAAAAAAGGAGGGCTGAGGAAAAACTACCATTTCAATGTTAACAAGGCCAGGTATCCATCTCAGGTAGGGATGGGCTCCTTAAGTAGCTTGCTAGCTGCCATGGTTCTAATAAGAAATCAAACCATAAGGTGACAATATGAACAGGTGGCTCTTGGTGGAGCCTACAGGAGCTGCACACTCAGTACTACTTCAGCTCACCAGTGGGGGGTTGGAAAAAAATCATAGCTTTTAGTTAAACTTCTTAGCCAGACCTCTTAAATATTGATAAATTTACTGCATGGGAGGCTATCATGGTTTGAAAAAGTTTTACAGAAGAAGAAATCTCAATAAGAGTTGTGAATGTGAGGACTTAGGAGAAAACAGAATCTGAATGGAGGAAGAAGGCTGGTGACAGTTTTTACCAGGGATGTTGCTAGGAGAATGCAGAGTGGCACAGGATTATCAGTTATTTCAGACAAATCTCGGGGGTTTTTGTAACCAGAGCCTTTTCAGCCTTGGTCCTGGTGCATTTGAGGGAGACCCACTAAGGATATGCCTTAGTTCACAACTCCCACTTTCCATATCACCTTAAGCAAGAGGTGCTGGTTTGTAGTTACTGCACAGGGAAAATGGTCAGAGAGAAAAAAAAGAGCCTGTAATGAACCACCAGGACAAAGCTATCCAGGGAGATGTGAGTATCTTGTGTTGTTGGCATGGCCAGTTTTAAGTGCTGAAAATTGGCAGACAGATGTGGAGCTGATGTGTTATGAGCCACATCTAACCAAATAATTCCTATTTCCGTGGAGAAAGTAAGTTTGCCTGGATTTCTCTCTTTACAATAAAGTAGTAAAACTAGCTGCTCCTTCCTACATTTGTGTATATTATGGTTTTCAGAAATTTTGCTCTCAACATGTCTGTCAGCTTATGGTCAGCTCATTCCCATCAGTGTATTTCTATTCATAAGGTTAAAACAGTAATGACAATCTAAATGTTTTGATGCTTGCTTGTGAAATAGCATGTTTTTCTTGGTATTAAACAGAGCTCTTTTCAGAGCAAACTATATCCCTTCTACATATGATGACGCAAAAGGAATATTTTTCTGCTTAACTCTCTTATCAGCATGTGCATACGTGGACTGAATAAAGACAGGAATTTGCAAGTCAAGTTACTGCTGTGCAGCTGTTGCCCTTTTCATGATGCACATGATAATTTTAAAAACACAAGTTCTTCTGCGAGCACATCAAAGTTCTCTGCCAGAAAACGGTCACTCTTCTCCCTCTGCAATTAAATCAAGCCCACAGGCACCTCTACCTTGATTTATTTTTTATAAAAATTATCCATGTCTATTATGCTCATATAGATTGCTTCCTTCAAGATGCTTGCTTTTCCACTTTGAATCACACATTTGATTGAATTGTAACTAAAATAGAGTAGATTAAAATACCTGTGATCAATCAGTTGCTTGATTCCCTGAGAGGAATCACTTGGCAATTCTCACTTCACTAGTCTTGTGGTTTTATCCGCATTTCCTGTTGGTAGTAGATTTCAATTTCAAAAATTGATTTTTAGATTCTCTTGGCTACTTATTTTCTCTGGACGCTTTACTTCCTGCATATTGCTGTGAATATCGGAACATGTCTCTTTTTGTGCTCCATTTTTTAACTCGAATGTTGCTGTGGTGACACTATCTTCTAAAAGCTGCCAGTCCTACTTGTTAAAAATAATGTTCTTGTAAGAACCTTTAGGTGTCAGTCATTGAGTTATAATTTTTGACATTTTTTGTTTTTATAAACTTGAGAAGGGGGGTCTGTTGGTTGTTCTTGTTTTCTGATGGCTTTTAAAGCAAAACTTGAGTCTCTAAAAGAAAAGGTAACCAGAGAAACAAAGAGATGCATTCCAGACACAAGTTTAACTTCCACATGTTTCTAGGAAAAAGGTGTTTCCAGTGTGGGTTTAGATGGAAATTGTGTAATTGACCTCACTTCTTCAAAGTCTTTTGATACTTACTCAAATGCTGTTTTGAGCTTTGTAGCTGTCTGACCCCTTGTGATATCTGAGTAGCTTCCAGTATTTGTTAATTCTCATGTTTTTGGAGATGGAATGAGGCACAGAGAAAGTGAATTACTTAAGAAAGATCATGTAGGAAACTGATGGTGGATCCACTGCAGCATAGCCTTATCCTGTTACTGTATTATCTTTCATTTTTAGTAAGTTTGACTCCATTTTTTGTGTAACCCTGTGTCATCAGAGGTGGTCAGTTCAGCTCCTAGTTCTCTCCCTGTGGGAGAAACTGTTGAGATGAGTCTACTGATGAGTCGACAAGCTTTGACTAAATATGAACACTGAGGATACCAAATCTGTATGACTGGATAAAAGTGCCACTCCTGCCAGTGTCTCCCAAATGTCCCTGTTGAAGTCAAACCCTACAGGAGGCCTTCTCTAGAGGTGTTCTTTTGTGATTCACTAATATTTCTGTGAGATTTTTTCGGTGAGACTGGATTGCATGTGTGTGTTTCTAGTCTTTGTAAGCACTAAGGTAAACACCAGATTTGACTGGTTTGCATAAGGTCTTCAAGTGTTTGTCTCTCATTGTGGCTGGAGTATGTTGATGGTCACTTTTTGGTGCCCTTTATTTGGATGTATTTAGCTAGAAGTCCTTACCACATGGAGTGGCTTAGCACTCATAGCTCTTCATGATGCAGTTTGCTTGGGTCATCCAAGCTGTGCACTACAGTTTTAAATGTTGCCTCTTTGTATTCCCATTCCCAGCTGAGGAACAAAAATATTTTGAATAGAGTTCTATTAAAAATTGTAAGATTTGAGGTTTTCAGACACTGCCCAGGATGCCTGGCACAAACAAATGTGAATAGCAAATCCCTGAGTTGCAATGAATGAATTATTGTCAATAAGCAGTCTTGGTTTGGGGTTTTTTTCCTTGTAATAAAACTCAGCTTATGGATAAAATTTTGCTAAAATGTAGGCAATAGGGGGGTAAACACTTCCAGAAAAGAATTTAGTTTTGTCCCTGCAGGATCCTGGTAGGTACTGGGTAGTCTTAAAATTACCTGTCTTTGTCAAATCACTTAAATTTTTTAAAATAAAAAACACTGCACAAATAACACCTTTGCAGCATAAAGCAAGAGACTAGTTACTGTTATTTGGAGGAAAGGGTGGTTACTTTTATCTTATCCCTGTCTGATACTACATTTCATTAATTCCTGCTGGAAGAAAAAAGCAGCAAGACCAGCTCACACCCATTTTTTTCCTTCAAAATAATTTGCTCTCTCTTTAATTTCAATTCAGTAATTTATTTTCTCTTCCTGCTCATTACCTTAGGTTTCTTTACTACTATGATTGGAATGAGCAGGACACCCAGAGAATGCCAACAGGATGTAGTGCATCAGTTTGCATGTTTGTTGGAAGGGCTCAGACGAGGGGTCACTCCATCCTCTTGAGGGGTCAACAAGAAGCAGCCTGTTTTTGGCAACAAAAATGGTGTCTACCCATCACAACTGCCTGTCTGAGGCTGAAACCCAGACAGAAAGGACACAGCCTTCCTGAGTGCCTGCACCAAAACAGGCCTCCTGAAGGCTGAGAGACTAACTAAACACTCAGCTGCAGGGAGGTCCAACCATCCAGACATCTCCTGGGAATGCAATACAGCTGGCTGCAAGCAGTCCATGGGACTCCTTCAGTGTGTAGAGGACAGTTTCTTGGTCCAGGTATTGGACAAACCAACCAGAAGTGAGGAGTTGCTGGACCTGGAGTTTACCAATGTGGATGAGCTCAGTAAAGGAGTTAAGATTGGTGGCAGACTGGGCTGTAGCCACCTTGCCCTAATTGAGTTTATGATCTCCAGGAGCAAAGTCAAGGCCCTGAACATTGAAAGGGGGAAATTCCAGCTGTTTAGGGGTGAATTAGATCTCTTGGGTAGCTGTCCCTAAGGACAGAAGGGCTGACCAGAGCTGGCATCTCTTTAAGGCCACTTCTCTGAGTCAAGAGTTCTCTATCCCAGTGTGTAGGAAATCGAGCAAAATAGGCTGGAAACTGAGATGAGTGAGCAAGGATCTGCCTCTCAGACTGACTAGAAAGGAGGAAATGCAGAGCCGAGGAAGCAGGGCTAGGTGACCTGGGGAGAGTACAGGGATATAGTTTGAATTGTAGGGATAGTCAGGAAAGCCAAGGCAAAACTGGAACAGGACTGAGCAAGGGATGGAGAGAAAACAAGAAGGGACTAAAAGCACACACGTCAGAAAAAAAAGGTCAAGGAGAGTGTACCCCCCCCCTTCCCTCCCCCCCAATAAACAAGAAGGGTGAGCTGGTGTGACTGATATGTAGAAGGCTGAGATAATCAGTAAGTTCTTTGCCTCAGTCTTCACTGGCAGTCAGACTTTCCACTTTCCTCAAGTCTCTGATCCCCTAAGTGGGTGTGAGGGGAATGAAGTCCCTTCCACTATAAACGAAGAGCAGGTCTGGGACCATTTGATGAAGCTGAATAGCTACAAGTCTATGGGAGCTAATGACATACATCCCTTCAGGGTACTGAAGGCTGATGTTGTTGCCAAACCATCCAGCTCTGGGATCCCTAGCACAGGAAAGAAGAGGACCTGTTAGAAAGGGTCCAGAGGAGGGCCACAAAGATGATCAGAGAGATGGAGCACCACTCTTACAAAGACACACTGAAAACTAACCTGGGTAAAAATCAAGGGAAAACTTATTTTATTTATCAATTATTTATAAAACCTCTAAAAATCCGTGTCAAGATGCGCTGAGTCTTAATCTACCTGTACAAGAAGCTAATGTTTTGGAGGGAGAGTAACAAGGGCAGAAATAAAAATAAAATTAAAAAACTCCAACCTGGATTAAACCCCTGGACACCCCTTCTTTGCTTGGAATGATTGGTATAATTAAGTTTTGTGTCATTCATTGCTTTATACTTGTGCTGACCTGCTTTGCTGGATCAGGGTTTAGTTAAGAGATTTTAGCTAATATCCAGCTCTAAGCCAGCAGGCCCAGTGGTAAAGTTGAGGATTATTTAGAAAAGCAGACTACTTGCAGCTCTGTATCCTCAAAATGAAATTAAAACAAACTTCCAAATTTGAAAAGGATGGATTTTTTCCCTTTCTTTTATGTGTCACAAACCAGATTTTTCAACGTTGTTTGTCGCCATATTCAGTAACTGCAGCTGAGCTTGGGGCTGGAAGTAAATTTGCCAATGTGCAGGGATCATTAATGCTGGCTGGAGAGCAGCGCAGCACTTGTTTCTTGGCAAGAAATCATGTAAGTAATCAGCAGGGTCCCAGAAGGTCATCCTCCTTCAAGTGTTGCCTAAAAGGCTTTTTGCTCTTTTTCTTTCCTCTGTTTGAATTGATCCTGTCCAACAGGGTCTGGCTTTGTACATAAATCCTTGCTTAAGATTTCAGTCTGCGCTCTGGCTGAGCTGAGTTGACTCATACTTCTTGGTGTACAAAACTCAAAACATATTCCTGGTTGGACAACGCTGATATTTACTAGAGCTGTGCCCCGAAAAGCTCTGCTCCCTTGCTGCACTGCCCATTGTGTCTGTAGCAGCTGGTTCAGGCTCCTGCCTTGCTCTGTGCTGTATTGCTCCACAAGGGGAGCTGGCGTGGCTCAGCAGCACAGACACAGCTCAAACTTGTGCCTCTGAGTTGGTTGGTCATGGCTGGTAAATTCCACTCTGTGGAATCCCAGTGTCATGCAAAATGAAGAGCTAGTCCTGGAAAAAATGGTCTGCTATGAGCTTTTACTAGACAAACCTTTTTTCTATGTGTGGAAGAATTTTTAAGAAACTCTTTCCTATGTCCAGAAACTGAATTAATTAATTAATTAACTGAATTAATTAATTAATGCTCCTAAAATTAGTTTGTTTGGCATGATCCTGGACCTAGATATCATGCTGTTAGGGAACAGAACATCTGTGGAACTGGTTCCACTTTGTTTTCAATTTCTCAGATCAATATAATTTGGTATAAGAAGTCGTTCTGTAAAAACAAAGCCCTGAAATCCTTTCTCCTTCCCTTTCTCTTCTCTGTTAAGAAATCTTATGTTCAGATTTGCCAGTGTCTTACAGCCCTTATCCTGCCTTTACCAAGATCAGGACTAACACTCCTGAAGTGTTTTCCAGTAGGTTGAAAGCATAAACAATGCTTGGATCTCTATTCCTTTGTCAATTTTACTGAAACATAGATAACAGTTTTGAATCTGGTCAAAAGTGCATTAATAGAAAATGTGGTTATAGATATGATTTTCAGGTAAGCAAAAAATATGTACGTTGAGAATCTTTTTAATATTTGATTTTAGATTAATGTGCTAAACTCCCCCTTTTGGTTGGCTGAAGAACTTTATAGTATGGGAAGGAGAAGGAACTGTCCCTGTTCTTTTGGCTGATTGGTTTTTGAAGAAAAGTGAAAGGTCTCTGAGATGATGTGTACCTTTTGAATTAGTGGATCCAGAGAGTTTTGATGGATGACAAGTAAACATGAAATTCAGTAGATCACGTCATTCTACAACTTGTTTTCCCAGGCCTGGAATAATGAAGTGAAGTGTTTGTTAATGCAAAATTTTTTTTCACACTTCAAGAAGCAGTATTTCAAATAAAATCCTGTAACTTAAAGTATTGTATCCCCTCTGGACATGCTGGTTTTTAACTCTGAAATCAGCCAGAGACACATAGGTGCAGCAACGAGTGAGCAAAATTGCTTTTTTCTTTGGTCAGAGTAGGCTTTCACAGGGCAAATAAGTATTTGACCTAATAACACTGAACCAAGCCTCTCTTTTTTTGGGATACAACATGGCAACTTTCATATCCACTCAGATAGGCACTCTTATTCCCAGGTCACATCACAAAGGTGTATACAGAATAAACTATGCATTGTTCAATTTATCTATGTCAGGAGGACAGAAAGGGGAGCTGACCCTGCTAGATCTTGATCCAGTTGTGCTTTCATGGCCAGGTGCAGTTGTTGAGGTAATGACACCCCTGTGCTCCTGGGATACTGGGTGTCAGCGTGATTCTTCTTTTACTGGCCTCAAATGCTTCTTTCAAGAGATGTAATGGTTTGATACCCCATCAGGATATGAACTATGGACTTGAGCATTTTGCTTTGCATGAATTCCTGATTTTCCTGACTACTTCATCTGCTTCTTCCTCTGCTTAAATGGGAATAGATGTTACTGTATATGGTGGTTGCAAAAACTCATTGCTGTTGCATGTAAAAACAAAAAGAGCCATGCGAGTGTTGAGCACTTACAATGCTGTGGACTGTGATGGAAGTTGAGAAAACCTACTCCAAGGGTCCTAGGTTTAAAAACAAAAAAACAACCAACAAAACAAACTTGTAGATAAATGGTATAAACTTCTACATCTTTCACGGAATTAAGAAAACTGACACAAAAAAGTATAGAAATGTTATGATTTTTTCTCTTTAAACACTTTGAAGTCACACTGTACACTGCTTCCAGCATTCAGAAACTTGGTTCCATGAGCACTAATTGTAATTGTTGGTTCTACATGGAACCCATTTCAAAATTAGCAAGAAACCCACCAAAATAGTTAAATGTCACCTCTGACATGAACCATGTGCAACATATTATTAATACAGAGACATTTTGTTTGCCAGCATTTCTTATTGAGAAATAGCTGTCTTCAGGGAGCAGGGGCACAGGAAGTTGGGAGTACTTCTGGTATTTGGACTGTTCTTTAAGTTCACTGGGGTTTTTTTGGTGCGCATCCTTTTTATCTATATGAATGAAAGCTGTAGTTCTTGTTCAGGTCCAGAATAGTGTCCTTCTGTTATGTTAACAAATGGCAGCCTGATGGAGTAATAAATAATTTATGAACTTGGGATATTGATTTTTCTTCAGTGCTTATAGGAAATTATACACTTGTGGCTTCAAGAAATAATTGGTCCAATTTAATCGCATAAAAATTATAGTTCTTTTTAATTCTTTTCAAATGGAACTTTAATGACCGCTGGGTATGTTACAGAACAGAAGAAAGGATGTCTGCTAGGACTGAAGGAATAGGAGGGCCAGAAACAGCAGGTTTTACGGGTCTAATAAAAAAATTATCACTATGGCAGTGGTTTTGAATGAAGGCTAATAGACACTTGTCTGATCACAAACTGGCCTTTTCACATGGAAATTGTGAATTATAATAAAGACACTTAGCCTCGCAATGCAGACTAAAGGTACAGAGGCCTGGCATATTAGGAAAAAATATTACATTTGTAAAACTTCATTGAATAGAAGGTGGATTTTGTTTTAATGCAAAATACATTTTTCTGGTGTACTGCTCTTCTGTGTAAGCTCTGTAGCTGGGAGGAGGGATAAAAACCAAAGAGGGGGAAGGAAGTGCTTTCAGCAACTTCACAAAAAGTAAGTCTGATTTATTTTTTTTTGGGGGGAGGAGAGGGAAAAATACCCTGTTACTTGGTCAGGATATTTATTCCATGATGCTCCTGACTGTTTCTAATTAAAATATAAGTCGCTTGTAAAACATACCTCCCTGAATATTCAAGTTTGAAAGAACTACATTGACCAGCTTCCTTAGAATATAAAATTAAATTGTGATGTGGTTCTGTAGTCTTTGCTTAGAAAGTAAAGAATACTCATCTGCAAGCAGGTTTAAGTGAAATCACATGGTACTCTGGCTCTTTACCATTCTAAGGTGTTGAGTTTTTTTAAATGAAAGCCACCAGGAAATGGACTTTTATAAAACAGATGTACTAGAATGGAGTTTCTAACTGCTCTGGAGCAATAATTAACTTCCATCTTCACATCGTAAATGTAAAAGCATGAGTGTAGTTTGATGAGGCTCAAACTTATTTTTTCTGAGTAAAAAAGGGAAAATCAAACTCTTATTTCTGTCTGCAAGAGAGTATCACTTGAGCTGGATGTAAAGCTTATGTAGTCTAATCCATTCTGCCCATCAATAGCAGGAACAAAGCAAACAGGCACTAGTGAAAAATGGAGAAGCTGCCAATAATTTCAGCACTAATAATGAGATGGTATTAATAATACCTCATCCTGGTGACCCCTGTAATGCTTACTGTACACTTAATGTGGCATGTCAAATGGTAAACTGATGCCTAGCATTAGGTGGAGGCTGAGCGTGGCAGAGCATCTCAAAACATTTTCCAGGGGAATAAACGAGATTCAGGAACCATGACAAAGGTAAATAAGCCAAATATCTTTACAGTCATGTCTTCTACCAGCACCCAGGCACTAAAACCATAATATCAGGGTTTCCATCCAGTGTGCTGCCTGCTGTATGTGCATAGCTACACTATTTTAGGGGTGTAGTCTGCTAAGGGGATGTACTGGATGCGGGTGTTTTCTATACGTCATAGAGAAATGGTCTTCTGAGAAATGTGGGACTTCTGGTGTCCTTTGGATAGCTTATTCCTATGTCAGATTGCAGAAGAAACTCTCTGCTGTGAGGGTGGTGAGGCACTGGAACAGGGAAGCTGTGGATGCCCGTCCCTGGAAGTGTTCATGGCCACGTTAGATGGGGCTCTGGTGTAGTGTGTGTAGTGTGTAGGCCAGGAAGGTGTACTGGCCTATGGCAGAGGGAGTTGGAACTAGATGATCCTTAAGTTCCCCTCAAATCCAAACTATTCTATGATTTGTGGTAAATTTGGCCTTAAATAAGCATGGTGATGGCATGCAGACTTTGCAAAACCAGTGTTTGTAGCTGGTGGTTCATTTTAGGTGGCTGAAGCAAAGGTGTATTTCCTCTTCCTGGGACTCTGGAGTTTTCTTCACTTGTTGATGGCCAACACAGAGGAGCTAAAACTACGTTTGGTTTTTCTATTCAAAGCATGACAATGTCCTGCTATTGCTGTAGCAGGAACATGTTGTGGTGGTTTTCCTGGATGTAATGCCCTGTTTCTAAATGTGATTTTTGAATCTGCAGGTTTCTAGTTCTGAACACTGATAATGGCTGGACAAGAACAGTCCTCTTGACTATTTTATTAAAAAGTCACAGTAGCTATTATTAAAAATTCTATAAATATAGTATTTGAAACTTCAACACACACTTTATGACGACCAAATGTTTACTTTATGATTGGGGTAAAAATAATGTTATTAAAGAAAACATTATGGGTCTTTATTCTGTTTTGATGCACAGATGTATGCTAATAACTTACATTAGCATTTTTATGGATGAGATTTCAATGACAAGTTTATTAATAAATCCTTGCATAGTGTTCAAACTGATAACATTAGTTCCCTCTACCCTTTTCTTTGGGCAGCTAATGATTTTTTTCCCCCCTAGCTGTCAGTTCGGAATTGATGACAGATTAGAAGAAACAGGACATGGCTGCAGAATGCCTAAAGGTATAGTCTGTTGATAAATTGCTGGTTCAGATCCATTTTGGGTTGGGAAGTGAGCAGTGACCAAAGACCTCTTTGTAGCATGCCTTACTAGTCTGTGTGAAGTAAGATCCTAATGTGTCCTGCAGTACAGGCACTTGGGAAGGGGTAGAGGCAGAGAGACGCTCACAAGCATGCTGTGTTTTACTTTCTCTCTAAATGTCTTCTGGAAGATGGCCTTGCTTTCATACAGAGGCAGGGTTCATGATGGCAGGGCCTGTGGCAGCATGTGATGTGTAATACAGGCTGTAGCACCGTGGGGGTGTGAAGCTTAGATAATTTGGCAATGTATTGCCTGTGAGAAGGAAAAGAAGTTATTTGCTTAGGCACAGAGGTAGAAGCATCTTTGTAATCTTAAACTGCACTGAGTTTGAGGAAAGCATCCTCTTCCTTTGCAGACAAGAGACTGGGGCACAGCTGTTGGGAGTCCAGCTCAAAGTACAGGTGGTGCAGGCTGTACTGAACTGGGAGCCAGCTGGGAGCACAGAGCTGGGACTGCACTCACTGCCAGTGCCAGCCGTGTGCCAGGGATGGAAGGGAGCAGGAAAGCAGAGGGACAATGGTGCTGGGTGAGGAAACTGGCAACAGAAGAGAGCTGAGACAGAGCTCAAGCACCTGGACTGCCTTTGCTCTTCAGTATCCTGCTGTCATCTGGATCACCTTTGTTCTTCAGTGTCCTGCTGTCTGTGCCCTTTTTAAATATAGCTACCTCGGTGTTTTGAAAATACTCTCTAATGGTTAAGGTTATGAGAGGAACATTATCACAGATCTTCTAAATGTGCTTAAAAAATCTGAAGTTGTTGAGGTGTCCAGCTGAGGCCCTGCTTTAGCAAAACCCTTACAGCTCAGATTCAGTTTGATAAAGCACTTGGAGCACAATTCTCCAACACCAACAATGCTGGAAAATAATTGCAAACACTTTGTGTGTACAACTTCTAAATCCCATAATGGTACAGACACCCAGTATATAGCCTGATAACTGTTTCTCATTCTAAGCGGGTTTGTTTCTTTTCTTGAGAGTATGGATCCTACACCCTGGAGAGAAAGCAGTTTACTGTTCAATTAGAAAATTTTATTTTCTTGGAGGCAGCATTGATCTCCTGGACTGTTATGTTATCTGTCACTGTCTAATCACAGAAAATCTGTTGCTTGTACAGCAGGCCCCAACTGAGTCTCTCCTAAAAAGGTAGGATGTTATTTCTGTGTGTCGAAGAGGGTTTGGAACCACAAGGGTTTGCATTTGGCATCTTGCTGATTAAACTTTGTTGAAAAAGACAGGTCTGCTTAGCCTAACTAGGAGGTAGTGGAAAGAAACAGCCAAAGGGCATTGAGTTTTTTCATTGAATAATTGGACCTGATTTGATTCAAAAACAATGGTGCACAGCTATGAATTAGGCAGTATGTTATTGCCTTGAGCTACTTCTACTGATATTCTGGTCAGAAAGTCGAGAAAGACAATTAATCCTCACCCCTGCTACCTTGCTGTCTGTGGAGCAACTAACCAAAAAAATAATTAGCTAACAGTTTCTTATCTAAAACCAGAGTGAGAATCCATTTGAGAATCCATGTGACAGATGCACAAAAAAGGGTCTGCTGTTCCTGTACCTGCCAATTATTGCTCTGTCAGTCTGGAGAGTACCCAGACTCCCTACACAGACCCATGCTGTGGTTTGTTTGGGAGAATGTCCAACAGGAGTTGGACTTCAATGATCTTTGTGGGTCTCGTCCAGCTCAGGAAATTTTGTGATTGTGTTTTCTTTCTGCCCTTTCACTTGTCATCTTTGTCTTAAAGTTCCAGATGTGACCTTGCTTTTAAATGTTGGAGTAAGTTTAGCCTCACACAGGGTGACATTTCCCAGAAAATATAGCCGGTTATAAAGATCGCAGAGCATATGTGCTTCCTGGCAGTTGGCTGGTGGCTACCTCATGGACATCAAATAGAAGAGGGAAAGGAGAAATGACAGTTTGGAGTTTGCAAATGATTTGATCAGTTTGCTCACAGGGACGAAGGACTTTATGAAGAAGCTGGGCAAAATGAGGTTTGGGGAATTTGATGGGTGTTTGAGGAAAGTGCTGGCAGCAGATGGGCTAACAGCAATAAAGGGAAACTGATGGTGTAAGCCAGGCAAAAAGAAGCGGGAGTGGGGGCACTGACCACAAGGATGAGTGTGGACTAGAAAAATCAGTGCACTGTCATCCCAGTGATCCCCAGTCCGTCTCATGCCAGGCGGCGATATAGATATAGATATTCCATGGGTTTTTTCTCTGTAATGAGTGCTGCCGCAAAGACCAAGCGTTTCAAAAGTTTATTTTTTTTTATAATAGTCCAAGCCAGGAAAATTAACATGGTAAAACTGAAACCTTTGGCTGTGTAAGACAAAATAGGGCTTAAAAGGGGTTTGTGAGTAACTCTTCCCTGAGTTACTTCACGGGAGGTAAGTATTGAATTTCAGGAGGTGTTGGCCAGCCGTGCCTGCTCCCGGGTTCATCGGAGGACACCCTGTGGGGCTGCTCTTATCCTCAATCCTGGTGCAGGCTGTGCCGAGTTTCGCTCCGCCATGGGAAAACTCGAGCGGGAAGAGCTCCGGGAGCGCCTCGCCCATGCCCCGTGCTCCGGGCAGCGCTGCCGTGAGGGCAGGCCTGGAGGCGGCCGGAGCTCGGCCCAGGAGCCCGGAAAACCACAGACGGAGCCTGCACGGCCTCGCCGCGCGCTGTCACCTCCCGGTCCCGGATGGGGAAAGCGCGTGCTGGTGTCCCTGTCCCGGGAACACGGCAGGGTCTCTGTGAGGAGCACGGCCGGCTCGGGGCGCACACCCACCCCCCGGGCCGGCGGCACTGGCCCCGCGGGAACGAGGACGGTGACGGCAGCACCGGCACGGCTCCACTGCCACACGGACTGGAGATGTTTCCCGTGGGGCGTACCCCGAGCGGGCCGGTTAGCTCAGTTGGTTAGAGCGTGGTGCTAATAACGCCAAGGTCGCGGGTTCGATCCCCGTACGGGCCAGTGCTTTTGCCCGTTCCGGTGCCGATCCCGGCGGTCCCTCGGCTTCGAAGCCGCCAGCGCCCGCGGGCGGTGGAAGAACGACGGGAGCGGAGCTGTTTCGAAACAGCCGAAAACGTAGCAGGAAAAGAAGTAATGTATGGGGAATTCCGCTGAGGAGCCTTTAAGATCTTTCCATGGCTACTCACCAAAATATTCCATATTTTGCCTCGGAGCACTTAGTTCGAGGGCTTCTGTTAATTAGCGTTAGGCCAGAGCAAAGCTTGCAGGAATTCAGGAGGTCTCCCCTTCCAGTGAATAATCCCAGGGAACCAAAACATCGGGTCAGCTCTTTAGCTCATTGCAGTAGTGTGACTCTTTGAGGGCTCTCTGTCAGGGGCTGGAAGATGCTGAAGAGAGTGGGGTTTTATTGATTTTTTTTTTCCTTTGAAGCAGGAGGACAAGCAGACCTCCCTTAGCAGTCTGATTTTTCATAGAATGATCAGAACTTCATATAGAAAGTATCCAAACTTGACAGACACACTGTAATATGAGTTAATTTTTATGGGTGTGCTATTTATTCAAGAAAAAAATCCAGACCAAATGAAGGTGTTGTAATGGAGTACTGCATCCGCAGGAGTGGCCAGGATGGACCTCTGCCAGTTCAACCTGCCTCTGTAAGTCTTCTCTCTAAGAAACTTCTCTTAGAAGTTCAAGACAGTTACTATTTTTGTCCTATCTACCTCTGAGCTGAAATGAGATTTCTCCAGAGGAGGGAAACTTTCTGGTGTAAATGTTTTCACTGTAGAAACCACTGATTTTGTTATTAGAGCTGCATACAGGCAGGTCACAGCTTCTTTGGGAAAATGCTTTGAGGTAACAGCATTTTACTGACTTCTTTTCCAAATCTGCGAATACATCCCTTTACTATCCATGCCCATTGCTTACATCTTCTTCCAACTGCAGGGGCTGATTCAAAATAAGTGATGATGTTATTATTATTAATAATAATAAAAAGTGCGTGACACTTCATGCCAAAGTCAGAGTTCTGACATTACTCATTCCTCACAATGTCACCAAGGTACCACAAGGGCACATGAGAAGTGTCACTCCAAAGCCACAATGTAACTTGTAAATCATAAAGATGAATATTCATGTTATCTAGCATCCAATCTGCTGTCATGGCTCCATCAGATGTCACGGGAGAGTAATATGGTTCTGGTTTGATGACCTTCTGCCTTGCCACTCCACTCAATGATCTTCCTCAATTCCTTTGGGTCTAGTTATAGTGGCCAGGACTTGACTATGTATAATGACATCCATTTTAAATGAACTGAAGGGAGAAAAACCACAGTGTTCTACTTCAGAAAAAAAATATCTGGGAATAATATTGCTTTGTTTTATGTTTCCCACATTAGGAATCAGATTTTTATTACAGCTATGTAGCTGTATTGCAAAGTCCTTGCTATAAAACCAAGGTAATGCAATGGCTCCTTGGCTACTTTTTCAGTTTGGTTTGAATTGTTCATATTCTGTGTGGTTCTTTGGCAGCCAGGATGGTATGGGCATATTTTCCCTAAATTTAGTTTCAGCAGATGGTTGTCAGATTGTGAGGGTCAGCCATTATCCCTAGGGGAGTCATTCCAGAGCTTGTTCTTCAACCTCAAAGCTAGTTGGAGAATAAAAAGAGGTTAAACAAACAAACCCATATAGTGGAATAATGCTCTCGTGAGGATGGCCCAGGAATTTCCATTCTGATGCTCTGCAGCGGCAGATGCTGGGGCATATTCTGGGCTTACTGTTCAGTGTTTCATTTAACCCTGATGTTGTTGCAGAACGTCAAGGCCAAAATGGGTCTCAGTTGCTATGTGCCTAAAAAGTGTGGTGAGGAGCACAGCTCCTCTGCTTTCAGCGGGCAGTGATGGGGAGGATGAACCCCTTGTTGCCTATGACCATGCTAAATGCTGGCAGCTGAGGAGGAACCTTCTCATCAGTCCAGTCAAACCTCTTCCTTCAGTCACTGTTTCAGATTGTTAGCTATTGTGGTCTAGAGTTACACAGACCAAGTCAGCTAATTAGTTCATGTTCTTCACCGTGTTGTCTGCATTTGACTTTGCATGAAATACTACTAAGAGGGCTCTTAACTCCAAATATTTGAAGGTACCCAAAAGGTGGGTTAACACAGCATTCAATTCAGTAGATGAGTATTCATTCACTCAGTGATGTTCTGAAGCATTTGCTTTTCCAGTCACATCACAGGATAGTTTTATAATTTCTTATATTGTGTTTATTACTAGAATGTATAAGTGTTTTGCCATTGGGATGCTTTATTCATTCAGCTTTCTTTTGAGGGTCTTAATTATAGTGAGAATCTGAGTGGCAAGGATTGATTGGGTATATCAATACAGCAATGCACAGATACAATCCAGAAACCTCATTTTTGAGATCAAAGACAGGATGTGGTGGCAGGGGCTGCTCATTAGATTGATTTGTGTGTAACTAAGTTGTAAGTATTAATGGTATTATAGGTAAAGCTTAACCTTTGCTTAAAATTGGGGAAGGGTAGTGTTTACCTTCCACATGCTAGGGGAAGAAAAAAAAGGCAGCTCTATGAAAAAGCCTGAGCCTGTCGCAAGCCCAAACAAAGGTTCTCATTTAGTGTTGTTGTGAGCAGAGCTGCAGGTGGGAGGGGGACGAGGAAGTGCCATAGAAACGGGCACGGGAAGGAGCCGGCAGCCAAGAATGTGGCTGAATGGGCCCGGGCAGCCCAGCGGTGGGAGCCCAGGATCTGCCTAAAAGCAACTGGGAGCTGTAAGGAAAAGCCCAACAACCAGCCCCCTGTTTGGGTCCTCGAGTGTCTCAGAAACAAGGGTTATTCAGAAAAGGGGGTAGCATGACAGGGACACTGGCTTCCAGTTTCTTTGCTACTCAAATAATAAGGACCCTGATTTTTTTATCTTGCAGTTCACATCAAAACATAGTAACTATATTTACTGCTGAAGCTGAAGAAATATCTTCAAATTGGTATTTCTTAGCAAGTAGTTGCTAAAATGAAATTAAGCAAATCTGAGTAAGGTGTTAAAACCTGAAAAAGCGTGGTGGGCTGGACTTGAACAGGAATCAAATCTTTACTCTTGACATAGTCTGTAAAAGGATTAAGTAACTTAGAAAATGAAATATCTGGCAATTTCTCCCACAGTTTTGAACTAACGCCTGCCTGTAGAGCTACTAAGTTGAAATAGCTGAACAGTCCTTTTTTCACTGTGTAAGAGCTCACCGTCACTGCCCATAGTACAACATGGCCATGTGGAGGGCACCAAATTCTCATTTTAACCTGTGCCATACAGAAACAGGTGAAAGATAACTGTGGAAATATCTGGCTTCAGGTGTGTGTTTGTGCTTGTTTTACAAAGAATAAATAAAATTCTCTTACTAGATTAGCAGGAGCAGCTATAGCTGTACATCAGTTCTGTGTGGTAAGGGGCAAGTGTTCAGTTTAATCAGTATCTGGTCACTGTTTCACAGAGGAAGTAAGCTGGAGGTAACATAGCCTTTGGCGATATTCTCTTAGAGTTTAAAAGAAAGCATGTTGAAGTCTGGGTACAAATCTTCTTATTTTTGCAGATGAAGAGGAATAGAGTTTTTAAAGACAAATAACATTTTGCTATGTCATTTTTGTCATTAACAATGTGAAGAACAGTGAAGAGCCATGGGGGAAGTCTGGAGTTTGACATGCTCAGGCTTGTGCAGAAAAACTGTGCTGCTTCAAGGTGGACAGGAGACGATGGGTCCTTAATATTTGGTAGGCTGACCATGCCTTCTCATGATCCTGAACAGACAGTATAGTTGTTTTACTTTGTATCTGAGGCTTAACTGAATCACAGGCGGCTAATACCTGACACAACTTTTGGAAGCAAATAATCTGATTATCAAATGGTTAAAATGTTACATGGGATGCAGACTGAAGCAGCTTCTCACTTGTCTTTCTAATGCTTTCAGCGGCAGAAATTCTGGCTTGTTCTGGGCTTAAACCTAAACCAGAGAGGGCAAGACAAAATTGAAGATAAAATCCCAGGGCCCTGGCATCAACTGCCCTCAGTGGTAACCAGCAGCGTATACTCCCTCCTTGTACACATTCTTTTAAAGCACTCTTGAAAGCACAGAGCAGGAGGGCAAAGCAGGAGAGCACATCTCTGGTGTGTCACTCTACACGCCTGACGAGCTCTTGTGGCACATTTCACAGAAAGCCTCTCTGGCACTGAGCTAGATGGCTGCAACTCACGCTGTCGTGGTGTGGGACAACTTTCAAGGTGGGTTAGTTTTAAGAAATGAGCATCTGACGTTGTACCCTTGAAACAATGCTTACCAAAAAAGTTCTTTGGCTGCAGTTTCTGTCGCTTGGCCTGTATTGCTGAGTTCAGTCTGCAGAGAACAGCAGAGGATTCACTAAGGGTCCAAAATTTGGCATAGAAAAGGACATTATAGTTTCTGTGTCTTTTCTCTTCAGCCACAAAACATTCAAATATCTGGTCAGTCCAAAGGAAAAAAAAAGTCAGGTGTCTGTGTCGTCTTCTCAGTTGTGCTTGAAATCCACTTTCTTTCTGGCTAGAGCTGGTTTTGAATTTGTGTTGGCTTAGTGAAGACTTCCCATGAAGCCTGGATGGGAGAGCTGAAGAAAATATGGTTCAAGGAGAAATTTATCTGAGGCATAGAGGAAAGACACAGGTAATTGTCACACACCTAACAAAGTTTCACTAGCTTCTTAATGTGTGCTATTATCATTTCAGTAAGAACAGCTTTTTGGTGGTGAGCTCTTCACTCTTGAATTATTAAAAATGTTTTCTAAGAAGAAAATCTTCCTGCCTTCCACTTAAGAATGACCTTTCTGTTTTTTACCCTTATATATGAAAATTGAAAAACTGAATAAAATAAAACAAATACAATTGTATATTTTGCAGCAAAATATTTCATTTCATCAAAGCCAAGACAGTGGGGACCAGCATCCAACTGAGAATTAAAAGACAGTTGAATATACAGGTTCTCAATTCTGCTTCTGACTTCATGCCTAGGCCCTCAATTGTTTTTTCTGTCTTTACCCATCTGTACAAAAAGGGAAAATGCCTCTTCTAAATAGGAAGCACTCTTGAAAATCAATGGAGAAATGCTACAAAAATCCATCTCTCCAAAACAAAAGGTGGTCACATTACTGTATTCCAGCTGTACAGCAGCAACCTATTGGGCTCATCTACTCACCTTCTAGTGGTAGATGAACACCAGTAAAGAAACTAACTAGTCTGGTGATGAGTTTAAAAAAAATTAGTCATTAGAATCTGTTCAAAGTATGAATTTATTTCTGCTAGACAGAAAGCATGCTGAGATTTCCTTAGGGTTATAGGAATTTTAAAAGCAGCAATTTCTGCCTAATATTGGTTTTAATGAAGAAATTGGATTTACTCATTTCATGTTTATATACTTCAGTTCTTCTCCAGCTTTGTTCTTTTAACATATATGTTTGCAGCAAGTCTGCCAGAAATGTTAAAGGGTAAGTTTTCTTTTAAGCAGCTGCAGCTCCAAGCAACTGATATTGAGACAGCAAATATAGAATACATTTTTGTTATATTTTGGTGGATATACTGACCAGGGTCTTCTTTCAGGAGCACTTTGGAAAGTAATTTCTTTTAGGGAATGAATCTGAGGTACAGTAACTCTGGCATTTTGTGTGTGACAAGGACAAGAAAGAGATTCCACTGTCTGTATACACCTTCTCACCTTATTTTGTCTCCTTTTAGATGGCTATTCTGGGAACAAGCAGCTGAAGGCAGGCTGACTGGTTTGAAGTTTAATGTTTTTAATGAGGAAAAAGTGACTCTGTAGAGGTGAATAACTAGAGAACCCCAAGAGATTGTTCTCTTCAGATCTTGGATTATGTTCCTAGCTCATATGATGCCTATTTTTTCCCTCCTGACACCCTGCTAACATCACCTGTTCCTAAAAAGCCAAGTTATACTGTTGTGTAAATCACAGTTGCAAATAATTCTCCAGTTATTTCTTGTCATACCTAGCAATCTTGCTAATGCTAGATGCTAGACAGAATCCATTTCACTCTTTGACAAATGTTATGGCTCCACAAGGGAAAAAATGGGACTTCATTTGTGTCAGAGGTCTGGTGAGACTTATACAAAATATGAGAACGGACTCTGTAGAATGAGACTTTACCTCTCTTCTGGGCCAGTTTTGTGTGCTACCTACAGTTGTACTTTGGTTCCCTCCTCCACAATCAGAGGCAAAACTGATTGTAGATTTGGGTCCTTGATTGCCAGTTGGTAAGAAATTCGAGGAAAATATCATGATTATAGTGATCAGTGAGGAAGGGAAGGTCAATAGGAGGTGGTGGGAGCCCAGAATAGAATCAACCATTCTTACGGTTCTTTTGCTCACTGCAGATAAAACTCTGGCTGTGCCTTAGCACTCATCTAAGTGGGAGCATGATGGAAAATAGCTCTCCCCAGTTACTGATTTGGGACGGAGGCAGCGGTGCCTTAAATGGACAGAGAGATCAGCCAGAAGCCTTGTTGCCTTGTCATTCTCCTTTCCAGTGTTATATAATGGTCTCCTGCTCTTGACTTGTACCAAAAGAGTCATAAAAGATCAGAAACGTATAAACCCAGGAAAGCTGAGAAGAGGGAGGGTGTAAAATTCTGTTAAGACACAACTTCTCAGACTCCCAGAAAAATTCTAATGTCATTAAGTTTCTACAACTGATATCCCAGCCTCTTGTACCTTGTGGAATTTGCTTCTCAGTTTTCTGGAGAGGAAGTCCTGTCCAAGGCTCCATGCTCTTGAGTTCTCTTTGATGCAAAAAATGCCAACAAGGAGGACCTTTTACATGTGAACAAATAAGAATACGTATAATTCAGTCAGTGAAAATGCACATCTTCATTTGACAATAATTGTTCTGATTGTGACATTTAAACTTTGTGTATTTGGGGTTTTTCCTGTCCTGAGTTGGAGCAAATTGCTGATTTTAAAAAGAATTACACATAAACCCCAAATTTGGGTCAAGCCAATCTGTTTTGACTTAAACTCTCTTAAAAGATAAATGGAAGTATCTAGTGCAAAATCACTCTGTCCAAATTTCTTAACTGTTGACACACTTGTGCGGTTAAACCATGACAATTTCCTCAATGTGAGATGGAAATCTTATTTACACTAGGAACATTTCAATGAGAAAGCATTTTCAAAACTTTATTTTTTGATTGAGATATTTCTGGTTGGTTAAATTCTCAGTGTCATGTAATTTTTGAATGAAAGGATGTCTCTGTCCTTTTTAGATTAGTGGTATTTACAAAATTGTAAGATGTCTAAGTATTGTAGCACTTCTGGGCCACATCTAGGTGTTGATGGAAACAGCTCTACTGTGCAGCAAGTGTTTTTCGTCACCTCTAAAATGACTTTGTCTGTCTCAGAAGTATTGACTTTCAGTCTAATCACTTTAGAATGGTCTTCAACTGCACTTGAATTATCTTCACATTTTGCAATTGGTTAGTCTCTTCCTATTTCTCACAGAGCTTTTATTATAATTATTTCTCTTGTTTTTATGGTTTTGAAACACTTGATCTTCTGTAGCTTGCACTAATGTTCTCTTTCAGCCTGAAATACAGGAATCTTGAACCCCTAAATGGTACTTATCCTCTCTGTTTACAGTTGCTTTAGGATGTGTACAGTGCCTCTTCCAGTATGGGCAGTCACAGACACCCTTTCTGACAGCTCTGAGTGTGCACATTTGACAGCTGAAATCGTGCTCTGATCAACACTGATCTCTCCAGCCTATTAGGCAAGTCTGCTAGATTCTAGTTTTAATTTGTAAATCCTTTCCTGACACTGAGAACTAGGTCAGTGATGTCAAACTTTATTTGGTGACTTAAGTAGCCACCAGTGGCCATGAGCTACAGTACTGCCGAAAATTAGACTTACACTGAACACTTTAGTGTGGTGTGCTATCTGTCATACAGTGAGACAATTGCTGCTGTTCTTTTGTAATTACTGTACGTAATTAGATATGACATCAAAGCTGTCTTGATCTCTAACTATTCAGTCTTAATCACGAGGAGGCTCAATAATGGTACATGTCTTTTGGGCCCCTAGTGCATGTGGAAATAACCTCCTGGAAGCTCAAAGGACAAAATATTTTACTCCCTGGTTCCCCAACAAGTGAGGGTCTACACTATGGTGCTGTACAGGAACTCCTTGCTTTAAAACACCTTTACCATACTTTAA
>WEIT01032583.1:0-15259 GCA_013389985.1 Dryoscopus gambensis | reverse complement strand
AAAAAAAATTGAAAAATATCTGTCCCAAAAATGAAGCTTCCGTAGAAAAACTGATGTTTGATTTTGTGATGAATTGTGATCATCTAACGATTTATTTTCATAAATGTATTGTAAAAGATGGTCTATTTTTTAAAAAGATATTAATAACTTTTCCTAAATCAGTTATTTAAAAGTGTTCCACGAAGANATGCACAGTGTAGAGTCCTAAATAACTTGAACTTGGTTAAAAGCAGATCAAAATCTTAGCAGGGCCATGAATTGTATTTTCTGCATAATTAATGGAAACAAAGTGATCCTGCAGTAACTTATTGTACTAAGAGTTTTACTTCCAATGATACTAGAATAATGAATTTTTTTCTAATTTATCCACAGTACCCTTTCCCTTTCATGTGCTACCTTTTGCACACACTCATATTGAAATAGTCACAGATTGACAATTATTTTCTTCATCAATGAATAAATAAGAGTGGTACTTTCTTAGACTTTCCTATTATGAAAACATTCAGTTCTCCTCCATTACCCCCGATTCTTCCTTAAAACCATTTCGTGCATCATATCTAAAGCAGCCATTTGCACTGCTCTGTTTCCCAACCTTCATGAATATGTCAGGAAAACAAGTTACAGAAGATATTCCCACAGAGTATAAAACCTAGGAAGGCTAGTTCTTCTTCCAAATGCTTTAAAAATATTTTGTACAAGAACTCTCTTGGTAGAGCAACTCATTTTTGTCATGTTAGAGGACATTTAAAACAAGTTTCATTGTATTTACAAAATGCTGAACAATTTAGACCTTTATGAATACTAGTCACTCATTTACCTACATGTTGGGAATAGAGACCAGCTATATCCATAAATAGAGCACATTCTAGAGGCAAGGATGCTTTACTTAAGCTTCTGAATTCACTTCATCTTATTAAAAAAAAAATTACTTCCATTTGGATAATAGTGGCAGCAGACCCACTCCTACCCTTCCCTCCGCATCTACTGCTCTGCTTTACGATGCTTTTTCTAGACCACAAAAAGATATACTGCAAGTTTTGAATTTCAAAGAATCATTTCAAAAGAGATTTTCTACCTTAACACAGTTGACGGTTTCTGCTCACTTAGAATGCATTAATTCAAAAATTAATTTACAATATCCATTTGAGGTATTTATTTATAGACATTTAGTCATGACAATGCTGTGTGAGTTAGCATGCTTATAAGCACTAAACATTAAATCAGCATATCTGAGTTGCATGGCACATATTAATAAAGATACTTAATAACAAGACATGCCTAGATAAACAGCTCTCCATAAACTGTTTACATGCAAACCAGCAACAGATACCAATCTGAAAGAAACTTCATTAAAAAGGATCATAAATATAGAAAATTTATTAGTCATACTATCTGAAGATAATCTGAAGGAAATTAAATACCAAAACGGAATCCTGCTAGCACTGGGAAATGCAACACGTGCCACCTTTTCATTGGGCAGTGTCAGTGAATGGAAGGGCATTCCCAGCTTCATCCATATCCTTATCCCTTCTTCTGACCAAAGCAAGCCCCTGGCTCCTCTGGCTTTGTTCCTCACTTCCTGCCTTTTAGTGAAGCAGTGGGTCAGTGGTTACAGATATTTTCCCCATTTTTACTGAAAGCTAAAAGTATTTGCATCAATTAGGAAATAAAGAGAAACATATATGAATAATGGCCCTCGGGCAGAAGGTCAGTACGGAACATCTAAATCTGCTTTCAGTGTTAAACCTGTCAGACTCTAATAATGCAAAGACTGCTTAAAATTGAGAAAATTTTAAAAGATGCTAAAATAGTTTAGGAATATTAATGATCTCCCAGCCTTTTAGGAGGGCTTCTGAAGCTAAAAGGCATAAGCATTTTCAGAATCTCCCTACCTAGATTATTGAGTCTTAATATTAACATCAGTTTATCACTGAATAGATAACTGGCATAGGCTGTTACTATTCTGGTATGGCTTTCTCTAGATACTGTGTTTTAAGGAAGAATTTTGAGTTTGAACTTTTATAATACTTTTGAGCTTTTAAGTGGTCTGTTTCTTTTTTTTAATCAAATCTTCAACTTATCTTTTCAGTATGTTATTTTTCATTTATTACCCTATGTATTAACTGCAAAAATGAACTCTTACATATTTCTAACCTAGCTACAAACCTCATACTGATAATAAACTTCCAAAGACTGATTTCAGCCAGATGTGAATTTAAAGATCACAGTACTTCTTTGGACTTTTCTTTTAAGACATAAGAAAGCACCCAGTTCTCAAACAACAAGTGAAACTGGTTACAAAGAATCATTAAAAAAAGTCCATGGGAAGGGAACAGAACTTCGTCCAACCAATAATGCCTCCTAAAGACTCGTAAGTTAGAAATCAAATGCCATTATAAGGAAACCTGTTCGGTTAAAGATTTAAGCAAGAAACTTTCTCAGAAAGAGATAGATTCAAAGTACAGAAATTTTTATTTCATTTTATAAAATATCTTAGGAAAGGAAGAGCAAGCAATTGCATAGAGTGAGATAAGGAGGTATACCATGACAAAGAGTAAGAGAACCTACCAGCTGCTACTCTCTGTATTTGACCAGCTGGAGAACAACAAGAAATGGCCCATGCTGGGACATAACTTGAGTGAGTGCTTTTCATCTTCTCTCTGCCTCCTGACAGCAGCATTCATGAGCCTGGGAACCAGCAGCAAACCCTTGAAGCCAAATGAGGTGTTGGGGAGACATTCTGTTGCCATGACTGTCTTGCACTACACTACTTCCATTGCAGGGCTGATCTAGTTCCCCACAGTTCAAACAAACTCAGCCAGGAGAGAAAAGCAATTGTGAAGTATGAGTCAGAAGTCATGCCAATCAGCAGGTAACCAATTTTCTCCCTGCAGCATGTCTGGTACATTAAGGAGCCATTCGATATTCCAGAGCTCCTTGGCAAAAGACTGCTACTGAGAACTACAGCCTTCGACGGTTTTTTCCAGGTGTGAAAATTAAATACATTTGAAGATAGCTTGGAGAAGGTAATCCCTCTGTTTACTGTTACTTTGCTTCCTTTTCAAACAGACATAGCATAACTTTGAGAAAAATACTGTTCCTCTCAGAGCATTTAAAGGAAGTTGATTCAATACACTGCTCCCACTGAGTTATTGCTGGTGCTGGCTGCCAGCTGACATTCATCAGCTGATCAGCAGTGCCTTGTTGTTTCTGTACAGGACGCCTGGTTCACCTCTCATAGTGAAATCTCAGCTCAGCAGGAGTAGCAGCTTTCCATCTCCTAGTCCTGGAGATGTGAGTTGGCAGATCCCAGGAGTCACAGGGGAGTTGACAGCAGAGAACCACTGTCTCCCAGAAAAGCCCCTGAGAGGCAGCCACTACCTGTTTGAATTTTATGCACAAGTCAGCTTCCTGCTCCAGTTCTCATTCCCATCCTCTATGCTTTGCTAGTACACTGGTCACCTTGAACACAAGAAATTTAGAACGCTGTTCATTTGAAGGAAATAAGCCATTTCTAGACACTTATCATTTCTAGCTGGCAGTTTCTGTTTACATATGTTAACCAGTGATCATTCTTCTAGCCAATTCTACCAATAAATGTAGGCTGCATAGAGGCCACACCCTTCAAGGCATAATTCAGAATTCAAAGCAAGATAAAGGTTTGTCTTCTTTTAATGACTTTATTAATTTCTTCAGATATGACTGTTCAAATGCATTTCAGATTTCAATGCTGATAAGAAATAAGGTACAGTCAGTGCTACATGAGAAATACTTTTATTTTCCCCTAAAAGCTAGCTACAGCTACAGCTACTTGTCTACCTACCAGCTAAAGAATGGTGGTGTACTGTGTCGGGCAGCAGATGTGGCACTAGAGGCTACAATAATGACACATGGACAGGCGAGATGTCAGAAGGGTAAGAAGAAGCAGCAGAAGAAGCATCTTCATTTTTACTTTACAGTATTTATACATTTCTCATAACTGCAGATAATTGGAAGCTAAGGTTAACACCTTCTCCATCACATTGGATGGACCAAGAGTCCATCAACTTTATCTGTCATAGAAATGGAATGTACAACACAAGAAAGCAGTTACAAAAATACAGGTGTTATTTAGACAAAGTGTGAGAATCTCTGATTCTCTGACTCCAAGATATGTAAACAATCAGAGGGCTGAGAGAATAGTGCAACATTGTACTTACATATTAACTTTTTTTTCTCTACATATTATAGACTGAACAAAATGAAACCAAGACTGATAGATTTATGCCTATTTATTGGAGTTGAATGACCCTATCAAATGACTACACTCTAGAGATGTTCAGATATGAAGGCTGACTCTAAAACCATGAAAGAATGTTAATACTTGTTGCAGTGGGGTCTGAAGTCAGTAGAAATTATAGAAACATAAAGATGATGTTCTGGCATGAAAAATTAGTCTTTCATGGTCAAAAAGATATCTGTCAGTGTTTTCTCTCTCAGCTCTGAGGGAGAGATGGAGGTGATTCTGGTTGATGTGACATTCTGACCACTATCCCGAGCTGGATTCTTCCTAGTCAGAAGAGCTGTCAGAACATCTTGCCAGCTCCTGCCCAAGGAGATGGACATTTTTTTACTGGGAGACCTAGGACTCATAGTTTGACAAGAATCAAAACTAATTTGAGGCCTCCAGGAGCAAAACAGCAACAGACCTCCCACCTCAACACTGTAAAGAAAGGTTTTAAAATGTTTTCTCCATGTGAAGTCAGATGGAGAATTAGAGAAGAAACTGAAGAAAAATTCCCATCTCTCTCCAGCCATTCAAAATAGGGAGTTCTTTTTCTGTCTCGATTTACTGACAATCTTAGAGAGAATATTGGAGGGTTATGACAGTATTGTGCTTTGAGGTCTCCTTTGAGGAGGACAGACGTCTGCCTTTGCCTCCACAAGCACAGGGCTGGCAGGATCTGGAACATCTCACATGTTCCCCCACGGGCATATGAGGGAGGAATGGTTGCTCTACATGATGGCACTGATCTCAGCAAGTTGCCCTATGTACAGCCAACAAAGAGTCATAGACTCCTTAATCATAGCCTAGACTGGAAGGGACCTTAGATATCATCTAGTTCCAACCTCCCTGACATGGGCAGTGAGACCTTCGACTAGACCAGATTGCTCAGAGCCCCATCCAACCAGGCCTTAAATGTTTCCAGGTATGTGGCATCCACAACTTCTCTAGGCAACCTTTTCCAGTGCCTTACCAACCTCATAACAGAGAATTTTTTGCTAATATCTAAGCTAAACCAACTCTCTTTCAGTGTGAAGCCATTCCCTCTTGTCCTGTCACTACATGCGCTTCTAAAAAGTCCCTCTCCATCTTTCTTGTAGGCTCCCTTCAGGCAATGGAAAGCTGCAATTAGGTCATCTCAAACAGTCTAACAGTCCACTCATCCAATCCATCTCTTTCCAATCTGGAGAAAATTATATTGTGGGGGACTGCGTCAAAGGCTTTACGGAAATCCAGATAAATGACATCTGTAACCCTTCCCTAGTCCACTGATGTAATCAGTCCATCAAGGCCACTAGACTGGTCAGGCAGGACTTGCCCTTAGGGAAGCTGTGCTGGCTGTGCACAGGATAGCAGGAAAAAACCCTGATTTTAGACCTCTTATATGACATTCAAAGAGCAAGTAAGACAAATGAATATAACGAGGTGAAGGGACTTCTGTATTGTCCAGCAGGGGATCAGGCTTATCCCTTTGAAACTCTCTCCCCCCTGGGAGCCCCCAGCTCGTCAGGCCAGCCCAGTCTTGGGGGGCTGCAGAGGGGAGATGTTTCAGAAACCAGGTGAGAGATTCACAGAGGCTCAATTTCCTTATGTTTATTCTTAGAGATGGAGGAGGAAAAAGAGGAAGAACAATGGCGGAGCCGGGTTTTGTCGGGGGTTCGGTAGGTGTGGGTTCTTGGCCCCGGGCCAATGGGATACAGAAAGGAAGGAAGGATCGGGCTAACATAGTTACAGCTTGTGGGGGTCTCTTGGGAGGGTCATACCATTCCCCAGGGAAATGTAACATCCCTTCTCCTTACTGACAGTGTGGATGAGTGGCATAGAAACCGAACTGATGTCAGAGAATGGAAAGAAAACCCTTAAAAATACAATTTTTATTTTCAGCCACTCCCCTTGATCTTCTCATGCAGTTGTCTTTCACCTCTCCTCAGTTTGAATCACAAGGCAGGTTTTATTCTACCTCTAGGAAATTTAAACTTTACGTCAGACAAAAAGTCTGAAATGTGAATTTTCCACAACACTTTATGTCTTTAAGGCTTTGAGAAATAGTAATAGGAATACGTAAAACTTACTGGGTATGTTCTTTCATCTACATATGAGTGTTCCTCTTAAAATACCATTTGCTGAAAATTAAGATTACTTTCTTAGGGCTGATGACAGAAAATATTCACCTTCAGTTGAATCTAAAAGATGACTATCTTACAACCAATGCAGCAAAATTTAAACAAAGTTTCCCTACCCAATGCAGGAATTGAAGAAAAAATTCCTACACCACATTAACTGTTATAATCATATGTGCCTGTAACTCAGTAATTTTTCAATATTCTTTCTGAAAAAAGGAAAGAGAAGATTGTCAATTTAAATCAAAGTAGGGCTATGTATTTATTTGAGCTTCTACATACCAAGTGTGGTGTTAGAAAGCAAGTTTTTGCACTCATAGTATGTACATATATCATAACCAATATGATATATCATCCATTTTAAGGCAACACCATAGGACCATTAGGAAAGTGAGAAACTAGGATCAGGGCTGAGATTGTACTTTTATTCTTCACCAATTTAGCAAAAAACTAACAGTCAATTTTTAGGACAAAATAAATTTAAAAGACTTTAAAATTAATTTTTAGCACAAAATTAAAAACAAATCAAACTCAAACCAAAACAACGTGTTTTTTCTGACTTCTGTTTCCTATAGCTGATCAGTCCTTGTGAATAAAATACATTATAGTGAGATATATTACAGCCTGATTAAGGTCCAACACAAAATTTACTTGAATTCCAATGTATTAATATAACAAATCAATCTTCCAAGGCCCCAAAAAAACTAGACTTTTTTTTAACCAAGCAATTATAGACCTTCTGAAAAGGGAAGATACTTATCTTTCTAATTATTTGACACTACTGTCACAGGCAGAGTCCTGATCAGGACCTGTACCCTGTTCACCAGAAGTTTTCTGTTAGATACCAGGAAAAGAAAAATTCCTCCAAGAAATGAAAACAACCTAAGTTAAACATAATAACTGGGTGTAAAAAAATGACCAGAGGGGGCAGGGGTCCTTTCACTAGTGCTCAAAATTGTCATTTACCTCCTGTATCCTGTAGCACTCAGAGGAGTGATCTGATATTACACTGTTTCTATAATGGGCTGTCTTATTTCTCAAAAGTTACTGTTTCAGGAGTATAATGTTAAGAAAGGCTTTCAGATCTTCATAGTACGTTATCAAACCAGGAAGTTATTCTGGGGGAAGTGGTCTATGTCATGGAACTACTTTCACTATTATATCAAAGTTACAGAAAGTGTCACGATCTTAAAACTAAGTCTTTGCTCTTATCTGAATCACTAACTTGGAGGTGGCTTGGGAAACAGCGGCAGCATCATGTTTCTGAAAACCATTCCACTGGAAACAGACCAGATGCAGTCGGAAAACTCCAGGGATCATCTGGAGTGTGCGCTGTGGCCCAGTGGACTCACCACCCAAGGGCCACCACCTATAGGAATATGTCAGGGTTTCAAGAGGTGCTGCTGCAGCCCTGAGGCAGCACTAACAGCTGAGGGCTGCTCTCAATGCACCTAAGTGCCTTGCCAAGTAAATAAAAGCTGTTTTCACCCCTAATCTCCATGCAAGTGTTCTGTGTATGATTTCAGGAAAAAAGAATATAATTTCTAACTCGATATAGAGAGACTTAAAATGAATAATGGACTAAGAAAAAATTGTAATTAGCACAGTTAATAGTCATCCTTTCTTCCATTCTGTGTGGGAAGAGACCTTTTAAGATCCGCTTGCACATCAGATATTATTATAAGATGTGACTTAACCCTGACCTTTTCAAGCAACAATAGATATGAGTATGGAAGCAGAATACTTGACACAAAGCAATGAAAGGGGATTAGTTTCTCATAAATGCTCCAACAAGGCAGTAATACGTGTGAATGAACTACAAATAAGGATGGTTTCTGTTGATTTAGAAAATATTTTTTAAAGTAAATTTTTAAGTGATTTTCAAACTCTTCAGAAACACTTTATATTTAACCTTAATACATGGTGAAGTTGTAATATACCTCTTTTGTATGCTTTCTGTTATGTCTTTCTTTTCATATTTCAGTAGAATAATAATCTTATTCTAAAACAGAGCATTTTAAAATTTTTCCCTGAAAATGCATTTCTATCTATTCAAAGAAAAAAACCCCAATCAACTTAAAACGAAAAATCCTTTAGAACAGTCCAAATTGCCAATCAGATAAGTACTGAATAAAAAGACCCTACCGCAATTAACTAAATTTGTTATTACAGAGCTTGTTTTGCTGGGGTTTAAAGATTAAAACACTCATACAAAAGTACTAGTAATGGGAAAAAAATCAGTGCCCTCTGAAGACTGCTCAGCTCAGGAACAAGATGAAATCACTGTGATGAAATAACAGTGATGAACTGAGAGCAATAGATGTTGCTATTTATTTTTGTGTTCAGTTCAAATAACTTCTTAAAAAGATTTCAGCACTGTTAATTACCTTAACTACACTTCCAACGATTATTCTGTATACAGGAATTGTTCCTGCCATCAAAATAAACTGTTACTTAATTGGGCAGTGAACAAATCACAGCACTGTATCTCTTTTAGCAGCTGAACAGCAAAGTGATATGGTTTCAACTGTGCAGGCCTAAATGCTTCATCAATCTCATACACAGCAGCGAGTGTCCTCATAAAGTGGAAAGGATGCACAAGTGGATTAGGAAAGACTGATAAGCAAATCACTGCTCTGTATCTTGTCCTGTAGCCTCACAGTATTTAGAGATGTATCTGAGCCGTTTGGATAAGAAGCGCTATTCTGTTACTCCCCTGCTGCACAAAGATCAGCAGGACAAGTCCTATCTGTACCTATCTTCCCTGGAGATGGTGATCTCTGTTTTCTAAGAAAGTTACATTGAATCTTCCTGGTTACATTTTTATAATCACTTTTTTCATTTTCAATGAACTAGGAATTGTGGCGAAACAAAGAGACGTGATCTCATTACCCTCTGACTATCTTTCAGACTCACCAGGGTTTCAGACAAACAGTGGAGACATTTCCTGCAAAGCAGCACAGAAGGCCATAAGTGCACTGTATGGGTGCTTCTGAGAAATACAGCCGCCTCTGAGCTGCTCCTTCGCTTGTCGCTGTGAGTGGAGCGTGGGGCAGGACCCTGCCTCCAAGTGGAGCAGCAGCTCAGCCCATGCAGTCTGTCCCGCTTCTCAGGTCACACCTCTTCCAACCCATAGTTTCCCAAGCTGTAGCTAGATCTTGAAACAATACAAAGCTCTTCTGCACCACATCAGTGTTTCTGTGTGAATCTGGGGTCAGGGAAAGGGGATTAAAGCTGTCCATTCTCAGACCAACCTTTCTGCTCCCACAGGAGGAAGCTCAAGGAAAACTTGAGGGCGCACCAACCCAGCCTGGTGCCTGTCTAGAGTCCTGTACAGCAACATGTTAGCTTGGGCCTTAGAGAATCACCATCTTCATAAAAAGCCCACACCCTCACAAATGACATTCACAGTTCCACCAAGATGGAAAAAGCCTGGCTAGAGGGTGGACCTGGTCACCAAGATAATGCCAAGGATATCTGAGCTGTCACTGCCCTTGCCAAACCTCACCAACGTGTAACTGAGTGAGAGCTGGCTCCCTTCAGATCTTCATGGTTTGGTATGTTATGTTAGCATTATGTCTCAATTTTTCCCCGTTGAGACAGAGAGAGATGGAAGGAACTCATGCCTTAGGTTTTAACTTTTGTATTTTTTCAAATCCTGTATTGCCTAGTGTGTAACTCTGAAGTCTCTTGTAGCTCGTTAGCTGCTCTCTTAGGCCAGATAGACACAACAAAGCTTCTCTGAGCTTGCTATTCAAGGACACTCAGATTGTCCTAGGCCCAAAGGTGTAAGCTAGGGCCTCTAGAGAGGTGGGGAAACTAAAGAAAGCTGAAGTTTTAATTGGTCAGTTTATGCTGATATGCAAATAGATCAAACCTATAAAAGTGTGAAGAACTCGTGACCTGCCGTCCATCTTGGGGTCCTCTTTGGAGGTGGCCTCTGGCTCCCCAGGGTGTACCTTTGAAGGCCTTTCAAATAAATACCTACCTTTTTTCCCTTACTCTTGTCTAGTCTCTGTTTCTAGGTAGCTGGAGAAGGCATCAGAACAACTCAAAAATATATGTCAATGGAGGGGAAAAGAGGATAGACAAAAGTAAGGACAATTTTTTCCCTCAATTATATGAATAATATAGATACTTAATATTCTGTCTTCAATCACTGGTTACAAATTCAGGTTTGGAAAAAGAAAAGGACAAATACAAAAAGCTCAGTATTTGGAAATATTTTTTCCTTCTGATCCCTCTAGCTCCAAATAACTGCCTGTTTCACCCAGAAAATCTACTTCTGGCCTTCCCAACCTTTGTACAAAATGCTGCTGCTTCCCTTTTGCCAGAGTTATCTCCTTCTAGACAAAGCCGTTATGGGCAACATACAGTTGAATTATGGACCAACCAGTCAAATCTGTACTTGCCCTTCCTACTCCAAACTTCCATGATGATAATTGGTCTGACTGTTAGTAGCTTCAGAATTATCGAATTATAGCTACCAGCATTCAGCAGCTATTTTAAGCTACATTTTATTATTTATGTTATGATTTAGGAACAAATACCATAATGGCAACTTTTCAAAGGCAATAACTTGCCACTAATGCATATATTGATACTCTGACATGAAACATTTTGAATCTTAGACTATTAGCACAAGAGAATCATAAAAATCTGATATTTTCATTGTTCTGAAAAATTTTTTTCATCTTACCAAGACTGTTACACATACCCAGCAGATTTCAACTCAGTCAGGAGACTAAATATGCCCAATAAGCTTAAGAAAAACTGCTTTCCAAGGATATAATAATAGAATTTCTACAAAAACCATTGTGTCATAAAAAGGAATAGCATCAAAAATATTTTCCTGTATATTTTTTGGAAACTTTTAAAATCTACTACTACCTTTGACACATAAAGTTCATATATTGTCCCACAAAAATCCATTATTACACCTTTTTGATTCTTTTGATACTCCACTAAAGCTGAAGCATATTACAAAATATTGGGTTTATCCTCAACCAAAATTTTGCAAAAATGATCCTGCTTGTCTCTAAAAGAAAGATGTATCTAAACCTGTTTCTGTCTTGCACAAACACCTGAGACAACTACAATGCAGCAAGTGTGCAGAGCACCAGCACAATACTGACAGATGGGAAAAAATGGTGCTATAATCTGTAACAGATTCACAACTAGTGGCAGGATACCACTGGCAGATCAGACCTTTGCTCAGACCAGTGATGGGAATTTTACGTACGTAATTATAGTGCAAACCAAAAAAAGGGCCGACGGTTATGTTACTAAATCTAATACATACAGACTGATCATGACACTCTTCTGACCTGTTTCCCTTCATGTACTAAAAAAAATAGTCTGCATACATTCCAGATCTCATTAAACCTTAAGCTTGTGAAATTCTATCTCATGTTTGAAAAATTAAACCATATTATTTGGATTTACTATACCTCACTAAACTGTTTGCAGCATCAGGATCATGTGCTGTTACTGTGCCAACAGGAGTCCCAATCTTTGCATTTTCATAAACTTCCATGACATAGGAAGGCATAGTGAAGAGCGGAGGTTCGTCCACATCGCCAACGATGACCTTCAACATGGTTACATCTTTGAATGGTCCCAGGTGTGAAAAGCGAAAATCAAGGTGAGTATTTGCTCCTTCTATATTAAGTGTATATGATTTCTTTTTTTCATAGTTGAGTGGCTGTTGGCAGAAAAAAAAATAATTTTCAGAGCCGTTCTGTTCTCCAGTTTATCCTGGTAGCAACTTTACAACATTTTTTTCTGTTTATCCTAAACATTTCTTCATGTTACAGGAAAGGCTTGGTATTTTTGATATTCCGGCAGCCACTGCCATACCTTGTATGTAAATGGATATACATGAAGCAGGATGGACTCATTTTTTCTCTACAACAGAATATTAGAAAAATTATCAGTTTTCAAAATAACCCAGGGTTTAGAATGAGCCTCAGATTCTGCTTTCATGATAACGTAAACTGTTACTTGTACGTTACTTTACTGTAACGTAAACTTGTCACTTTTGGTTTTAATCAATAAATCCTAAATCCTGAAGAAGGGAGAGGCTGATGTATCCTGAATTAAATTAACTTCACATTTTTAATAAAAATGTTTTATAGACAGTAACGGGGATATTAAAATTCTTTTAGGCATCTCTTAAATCCTCAACTGAAAAAAAAGCAACTTCTTGCAGGAAAACATTTACTGTAAGGGACAGGAACCTTTACGACCAGATGAACCTTCTAGTGAATGAGGGAAAGGCTGTAGATGTAGTTGATCTGTTTCCAACAGTCTCAAAACACAGTCGTATCATTAAAAGAAGTTGCATATGCATGGATTTTTTTTTTTTTAAGACTCAAAATTTTTATTGACATTATGACATGGCAGAATTCCACAGATACCAGAATGATTCTGTGTGGACCTGACAGCCTGTCTAACGAAAACTCTTAATCCGAGTTTAAACTGGTATTTCCTGTCATCCGAAAGGGTGGAAAAGTAGTATGTTAGGCAAGATATACAAGGAACTAAATATATGATTTGTCACTGTCAGTGTGTGTTTTGCAGATAAAATTTACAATAAATTTGACTGATGATGGATAAGAAGAATTGGTCAGGATTTATATATGTTTTATATATTTATTTGATTTCTCCTCTGTATACTTAAGGACAATTAATTCATTCTCTGAACGCTAACAGTATAAGACTTTTGGGACCCTTACATTCTCTGTTTCCCTTTCCCAAATGTTAAATAAAAAGTTTTAAAGGCATGGAAATGTACCGTAGCTTGGTAAATCTATTACTATATATAAAAAGAGAGCTAAGTATGCTACTCAATTAAATCAATTAATAAAGAAATATAAGTTTAATAGATTCTAACTCAAATGTTCATTAATTTATGGGTTTTTTATAAACAGTGAAATATTGAACAATGATTTTCATTTCTCTGCAGCATGTATATTCTAAGAGTAAACAAGTTTAAAATAGGACTGCAACTTGTAACTTTGATGTCTTTTTGGAAAACTGAGTTTATACTGACTATGACTGGATTAGTTTCTACAGGAAGGTTAATTTTTCTCAGAAAACACATGTGGAATGACACAAATTCCTGTAGTAAAACAAACTCTTTCTTTTATGTAGCTATTTATCAGACAATAATAACACTTTTTCTTTTTACAGGAATAATCTATTCAGATAATCAAAAAAAGCTGACATTTCATATATAGCCAAAGTAGTTTTTTGCTTTCATTTGCATTTTCTCCTTCCTATAACATCTCAATCACTAGCTGTAGCCATAAGGTGAGAGGCAGACTTGTCTTGTGTCTCTAGATATGCAATAATTTCTATATTTACTTAAAATTGTCTCAACACTGTAGGTCATTAAACCTTCCCCAGAAAGAAAGCAAAACATTTATATTTTAGATGAATTAAACAGAATTTTTGTTCATGTTTCTTATTTTCCCAAAGAATAATGCCTTTCCATGACAATTACCAACATGACTTCAATATTTATTCACGGGCTACAGTGATTTTTGTGCCAAACTGAAAATGCCAAGTGTAGCTAAAGAGAGCAGTTACAAGGCTAACTGGAAAATGCTGCTGTACATCATAGGGTGGTTTGTGTTTCTAATATGAGACTCCCAAAAGGAGTTACAGAATTTTATGAGAAATAACTATATATTTCTTGAACATTTCCAGTCTCATTATACAAAATGGAAGAGACATGGGCTGTTAGGCACTTTTTCTGGGAAGCCTGAATGATACTTGCTGACTTGAGGTCAGGAAAGTTCTAGAATATTTTTCTGAAAATCATAACAAAGGGGGAGCATGATGACCATTCTTTGTCTGAAGGATACAGGGAATAATGACTTTTACTGGGCTATTTTGTTTGGGTTTCCTCCAGTTTCCCACTCAAACAAGGAAATTCATGAGAAAAAGTGGAAATACTTCATGACAGTTTGCAATCAACCCTTTGTGGAAGGATTTTTGAGACTGAAGAATAGCTCCACAGGTTTGTCAATAGGAAAGATAATGAAAGTACTGGATATTTTGGGTCAGCCCAGAATGAGACTAGAAAAGATTCTGTCTAACACTCAAAGCCTTTGCATATCTGTTGAAAAGACTAAACTGAGTCACTAAAAATTTTATTTTTGCATCAGAATCTTATGTAAATAAAGTTTTAATATTTTGATGAAGATTTCAGATCATTAGACAAAACAATATATTTGCTTCCGGCTTTTCTGATGTGCCTACTGTAAAGTCTTCTAGAGAAGTACTAGAGGACAAATTATTCTCTTCTACTGTTGTAGAAGGCACTGGCATCTGACATACAAAACCTAAACAATTCTGTTCTTAGTTTAGGTTTTCTGTTTTGGGTGGGCTTTCAAAAAATTCAGCTTGAAACCCAATCTAAATTAAAAGCAATTACAGCACACAGAATATAATATACTTATTAAACTGCATACAGGAGCTGAGTATAAAAAGAGAAAAATAAACAAAAAAAAAGCCCCCAAGGTCGTTTTTTTAATACTGTAAAAAGGGATAAGTTATCTGAGGAAAGAATAGAGGTATTACGCACAACCTTATCTAACTTTAAGTGTTGAATTTCTGCTCAACTGGAACATAGCATTACCTAAGCAAAATGTACCTCTTCTTGTCTTGATGTAAAAATGACTTAAGTCATTGTCATGTGTATGTACAAAAATAGGCAACATATGCTTTTATCATATTCTAAATCATAGTGAAAAAAATTTTGAAGCTACTCTGTCTGTCAAAACCAGTAAGAAATGTGATTTAACAGATTTTTATGTCTTTCATTTTGTTGCAAATTCTTCCTTTCTGCTTCATGTTTTAAATGTGC
>WEIT01032577.1:17903-41577 GCA_013389985.1 Dryoscopus gambensis | reverse complement strand
CTGTGCGACAGGCCCGTTCCGGCGCCGCTCCGCGCCGCTTCTCGCGTTGCCATGCATGCACCAAATCGCATCCACCCACTGCTTTATTCTGGCCACGTTCTTCAGAAGAAAAGGAGTATCCCCCTGGCAAGTGGCAATTCCATAATAATGCGGGTTCTCCCCCCGAGTTTGAAAGCCCAAATTTGCACAGATGCTGAGCACATTCCTTCTATAATACAGGGTCTTAGCTTGGTAATTAGACAATTCCCCTCCATCTCTGTGACCACTGTGCTGCTTTAAGCATGGAGAGGTTCTGTCAGCAATCACCCGTTATTGGATTACACTGGAACAGCCCAGTTTGATTTGTTACCCTTCACTGTGGGAGTTCAGCCAATATAACTAAGCTGTAGGGGAAAAATTAAAAAAAATAATAATAATAAAAAAAAAATCAATCCACCTCAAATCCTATTTTCAGCTGTTTTCTCAGGCTGCAGTCCAGACCATTGCAAATATGCAAGAAAAATTAGAGTAAAGAAACTCACCTTTTCACCTCAGCTTACAAAACCCCCAACTTCATCAAGGTTGTGTTTTGGATAGAAGTAAGGGGTTCTAATGGTCCTGAAGCAAACTACACAGATTCACACTCAAATACTTGCAATGCTACCTACACTTATGTTTCAAGGAATACACAAATAGAGTAAAACTTGGAAGCGATGAGAGTTTACTTCTCAGCATTTGCTTTTATTTGGAATTTTATGCTACAAAAATTGCAAAACATGCTGAGAACTTCTTATCCCTTAAACAGTTAACATAAGGAATGTTTAAAATGCAGTTATTTCACAAATTAGCTTATCTGCTATGAACACGAACTAAGTTCTCAAATTTTGTATTAGCTCTAAATTCAGAGAACTATACCTGTTAAAGTGCACAGTTTACATTTACAAATAGATAAGGCACTTATTAAAAGATAGAAGTTATTATCAGGGTTAAACAACTTAATTCAAATAAATGGGTAATTATTGCTCATCTGCATTGCAGATGATTAATTTTTCCTTCACCAGAACAATCTCTGCAGGACAGGAACATTGAAAGAAGTAACTGATCCCCCTCCAATATTTACTGAGTAAATAAAAGCAGCAACAACAACATAGGAACAAGCAGGGTTTTTTCCTGTTCTGTTAATTATGGATGACAGCACTTTGTGTCCCAGCTTAGGTTCTTCCCAAGACAAAAATCCAATTACACTGTGGGTTTTTAGGAAGAAAATAAAAAAGGAAAATCTGCATTAAGGATGTAGGAAAGCAACACTGCACGTCTTCAGACATCTATCAAGAGGCCAATTTTAGAAAAAAATTTTATGCCCAAACCTCCTGATGGACTTCTAGGGAGATGAACATAGACAGCAGTGAGGCCAAAAGAGAAACTGGATTCTGCAGTTTCCGTGAATGTAATGTCCTTTTTGTTTACTTGTGCCAGGTGTCAAGTGTCAATTCGTACACAATTTGCAAGTCACATTTTAAAGGCTCCCCAAATACTTTAAAAGAACCATTCAAGTGACTTTGAAGAACACACAGCTGAACATTTAGGACAAATTGTCAAGGTGTAGAGCCAAGTAACTCTTCAACTTGAACACAGCTTAGTACTCCAACACAAATTTGTTGTGTCAAAATGCAAAATCTCTTCTGTTATTCCCTTGTAGTTACAGGAAGCACTGCATAGGACCAGCACCAGAGAGTTTTCAGGAAAGGATTCCATCTCCACCTTCAGTCTGTGTTCTTTTGAACTTCTGTCTTCAGCACAACATCAATTTCTTCATAAATAGCTCTGAAATAGGAGGAGCAGGGTGATTCTTACATCACATTTCATTTTGACAAAATGCACCAGGGAAATTCTGCCCAAAATTTACAGTGTAGCTTCCCTTGCAGGATGCCCAGGTTTCCATGGAAACAAAGAGCCGATCCTGCTCTGATTGTCTGATTGTATATTTAATGAGGTACCTCTGGACATTGTTACTTTGGATCAAACAAGTTAGGGAACCGGACTGCAAAATGCAGATGGCAAGTGCACCACCGTGCAATTACTACACCAATTAAAAAAAAAAACAAACCACCAATGGAAGCTTTGTTGAGCTTTCCCTACCTCAGAATTCAATGGCTCCTTGGAAGTAAGTTTTGTATAGATAGCTCTGGTTTTTTGCAATTTACTGTTAGAAGGGGGAGTTCTGCCATCTGTTAAGTTTTGTATTAGTTCACTGTGTCACTGTTTTGGCCTTCTGGAGGACATAGCATCCATTTCCTTTTGCAGTTTATATTTAAATTGAGGATTTTTTTCATATACAGTAGAAAAACATTCTTTAAAAAACATAATTGCTGTGAACAGAAATTCCTTTGGTTACCTTGTTCCAGAACTGCCTGTGCTGAAGTTCTATCAGCCTCCTCCAGCAGGACACTGACCTTCACCTTTCACTGGATGGTATTTTAGTAATTTTGACACAGCATTACTCCTCCATTTTTACAGATGCCAGTTAATGAGCACACTACAGTTTACTCCTTAATTGGTTATGCCAGAAATATTGGAAGAAATCACAAAATGTGGCCACTGTCGTTTACATCAGTGATGCAGCTGGTCAGTTAACACAGCCTAAGCAGAGTGGTCTGGTTTTCCTCTCAGAAGAAAAAGCCATTTTGCCTTTGGCACCTCAGAATTTTAGAATTCTGTTTTAAAAGTTACTTACTCAGTGGGAGCCAAGGGATCGAATTCCATTATCTCGTAGTAATGAGGTGACTGTGACTTGTTCTTTGATGTAGCTGAAGAATAAAGACAGGCAGTCACATCCAGATTTAAATGAGAATGAAAAGCATGATTACAGCATGTTTTTTGTGTCTTCCTGAAAGCAGCACATTATCTGCTATGGATTCAGCTGCTTTAAATGCTAAAATGGACAGATGTGTAATAGCATCCATGAGCAATATGACTTTGTCAACGTTTGTTGCTGCTCCTAGTCACTGACAGCCATTATGTAAAGGCCTTACGTTGTAACAAGAAAATGAAACATGAAGGAGGTAACTTGCAGTATTTATTACCTGCTGGTGATGGTCCATTCGATGGCACAGTCTGTCCAGCCTGCAGATTTATTGGGTTCAGAGGCACTGGGCTTAAAAGAGTCGCCAACTAAGGACATCAAGCAAAACAATACATGAACAGATTGTTCTGTGAGAACTGGTTTGACCTAACTTATGTAATTGCTGACTTATCTTTAATCTTTGACTACTGCAGGTAAAATTCCAAGGCCAATAGTTAGCAACCCAATTAATCTTCATTCTCCCCAGAAACTTCAAAGCAACTTCTAGTGTCCTATAGCACATTTGTATAATTTACTTCTGAGTGATTTGTTACACTGCACAGATTCAAACATCTGCTTTGATTTGCAGTTTAAAATAAGGGCTGTGCATGTTTGTTTGGGAGCTGCTTCTCATCTTTTCTATTTCATACCATCTTCATAACATTACTTCAAAGCCCCTTCATATTCTTTCCATTCCTTCTGTCACGGGTGTTTCTCTGCAGCATGACATTTGTCCTGCACTGTACTTGGGGTTTAAGTGACTTTTTTTGTGGGCTGTGTTTTTGGAGGGCTTTGGGTTGTTTTGGGGGGTTTTTTGTGTTTGTTTTTAATATCTTATTTGAGATAGAAAATACACCAGAGTGACATCATGGCAACAGGAGGAGATCTCAACTTGCTTTGCATAGCAACAAATTAAACACAAATAATACAGCAAGCGCTTCCTGCAAATTGCCCTGGGGTTGTGCTGGACCCAAGGAAACAGGCTTCCACATTAGGATCTGTGGCAGCCGAAGAGGAAAGTTGACCTGGTCAACAAGTAGAATGTTCCCTGAGGTATGGAGACGAGTCATAGAAGAGATCTTTGCATCCCACTTGGACAGCAGTAGGGGCAAATCCAAAAGTTCTCATTTGACAGCTGCCAGACAAGAACGATCATCCTGAGCATAAGTATTACTCACATTGCTATATGTGTGTCCACCTGGGCTGCTTACATTATTGTTTTGTCCTTCAGCTGCAAATCTAGGAGAGAGCAATACACTGAATCTAAGTAAGAATTTATCAAAACTGTTTATTCTGGTTGTTCATTATTTTTTTTTTGGCTGGTCTATCTTTCCTGTGTGTCACAACTGTGAACAGCATGGGCAGATGGACCAGTGTCCCATGCACAGGAATTATAAGGACACCTCTCCTGTCTTAAACTCTTTTACTGACCTGTTTCATGTTTCTCCCTTTCCCTGCTTAAAGTCAGGGACATTTATGTATATTTATGACAAAACAGTGCTGCAGGCATAAGTGTATTTTGAATCCTCTCAAGCAATATCTAACACAGAGGGAATTTTTACTTGTTTTACTGGACTAATATGTACAAGTAGTAAATCTGTGTCCTCAGAGCTTCCTATATTCATTAGATGAATTACAGAGCACTAATACCCCTAAGGATCTGTTATCCATTCCCATTCCTTGATAAGGAACTACTCACCGGGATTGATGAGGTTTTGCAGGAGTTGCTGAATCCAGCTGTGGATAAATTGATGGATGAGGCCTGGTTTTATCTTCAGGGTGTGCAGATAGGTCATCTGAAATTCAAAGCGATAATTAATGATAATTTAAACATTATTATGCAAAAGTAGCTACTTGTACGTTGAACAGTGAAAGAGTAAAGTTTTTGTTTGGAAGGCCTATAAAGAGTCTGAAATGAATTGCTGTTTATCACATGACAGGCAAAATTTTAATTACTCTGAAAAGTCTTAGATCCAAGATATTTATCTCTATATTTACAGCATCAGCAGAGCTCTACATGGTAGATACCACTTAAAACTCTTTTCACTACTTGTAAAGGATTAAAATGGGATTCTCGGCATTTATTCCCGGGGGACATTCACACCTTTAGCTTTAGTATACGGACTTCCCTGAAGTGGCTAAAGGAGGGGCTTCTGCAAACAGTAATTCAGGGTACCTGAAGCCAAGTCTTTCTAACACTCCTGAAAAAAATCCTGTTACTTCCTTCCAAGTCTACAGAACAAGTAACTACCAGAGCGTTTTACAGGCCTCACTGCAATAGAAAACAGAGCATGTTCTACTGCTCAAATCTGTACAATGAGGGAAAAATATTATTGCAAAAAAATTACAGGCGATCTTACACTACCTTACAGTTTTGTTGCTATGAACACATTTCAATTCTCCTTTTAAGAAAATTTAAGGAACATCCTTAAAGTTAAGGAGTATCTTTGTTTGCTTTCTTACAAGGAACTTCTTGATTCCTCCACTAAGCTCTTGGGGGCTTGTTTTAGGGAAGCAGAATCAAAGGGAAATAGGCATTTACCACTTACTTGGGCCTGAAGGAGACACTGCAAGGTCACTTTGCACCACTGCAGACACAGAAGATGGAGAATCTATGGAGAGGCCAAGTAGGTCACTTGAGGGAGCAGACGGCTGTTTCCTGTACAGCTTAACATTTGAAAAAGAGTTAGTTATTTTGAGTTTTTCCTGGTGTTTTGTTTTTGGGGATTTTTTTTTTAAGGATCTTGCATAGTTTTAGACAAATTACTGTTTTCATAAAATATAAACTTTTAAAATCTTAGTATTAAAAACTGGTAAGTATAGGTGAAGATCAGGACTCTGTGTATGTGAAACGCAGCTAATGAAAGAAAATATGCATTTCAGAAAAGATCAATTTCAAAAAATAAAGAAGACCAGTTCTGAAGTCAAAAATAGAAAGGACTCAATTCTATAAAGCCATTCTGAACTTGTTTAGTTACAGGTCTGATATTTATCTTTTGATCGATCCTGTACAATTCTTTTCATGCTACTTACTTGTGTTAATGAGATTTGATACATACTTAGGAGATTGATTTTTTCCAGTCCCATTTTGGATGGAAAAAAATCAAAATCACAATAATGTTTCCTAGGACATAGAAAAAAGTTCCCTTCCTTTCTCCTGTGAGTGTTTTGGAACTAAAAACATAGCCAGACGAAGGTTTAATAAAACCACACGCTTGAATCATACAGGTTTGGTCACACCAGATGAAAAATAAATAAGTAAAAGATGATGCATTAAAACTCAAGAGTATCCTTAATAATACTAAAATGCACAGATTGCACCATTTGGACTGTTAACTAACCCAACAGTGCATCCATCAAGCAAAACCATCCACCTACATAACCAGAATGTAGTAATAGTGGCTTTTCAAGAAAAACAAGATCATCTTCTACCTTTTTTTAAAAAATTGTCAGCAGTATTTCAGCATTCACAATGCATTTTCATATCGAGTCCTAGAAGACTGCACAATTACGGCTTACCAGAAGCTGAAACATATGCAAAACTACTTTGGGCAATATAACTAACAACCATAATTATCTATCAATAAAGGACAGTCATTAAAGATTTGCTACAAGCCATTATTCACAATTCAGAAAAAGCTTTGACTCAGGAAAAAAGCAGCAAGAGTGAATTCTCAAAGTGCAACAGTATTTCAGTCTCTAGATCATTAACAGAAAACAAATGCAAAGAACCTATGGTTTCTCATTTTGTGCATAGCAGATAATTGTACTTAGCTGGAGAGGCAATAAACCAGCATTTGAATAGATCTCTCTCTCATTTTTCTTGCCCGAGCTTCCCTCTTAGATTTGACATTATTTGCTGCTTTAGTTACATGAATTTGCATGAAATTCTGCAAGGGAGACTTTTGAAAAATCAGTAAGAGTAGGGTCAGTCTTTTGTCTCCTGTACCTCTCAACTAGAAAATAAAATTCTACATGTATCAGAAATGTATTTTTCACAAGGAAGAGCAACAGGAATGTTTGCAGTCCTGCAGTTCAGGAGTTCATCCTTAATTACCTCTTCCCGCTCACGCTGTATCCTCTGGTTTTCCAGGAAACGAACTCTGTTCCGTGAGAACCTGTTGAAGGTAGAGTTAAATGTTCATTCTTACATTCCTGTGATGTCCTTCAGAAGAATATGAAACCAGTAATAATCAACGTTTGATTCTAAAAAGACTCCAGAAGCACCAAACAAGCACTCGAAGTGCTGTCTCTGGGGCACCTGTCGTTTTATGAGCAATCTGACTCCCATTCCAGGGCTGTGGTCCTGGGATCTCCTACACCAACACCAGCTGGTTTGTTCCTGGCCTCACGTTTGCAGACAGCCATCTGCTTGTTCCTAAACAAACCCAAGGCTCTTCTGACAGTGGTTTGCCTCTGTTCACACCAGGGAGGTAACTGTGAACATCCACCGTGCGAAATCCAGCTCCTTCTGACCAGAACACTTGTCCAGCTGAGTTCCAGGAAGCCTTCTGTCCTCAGAGCTCTGGGCATTCCCTCATGCCCTCCCAGAACAAACCACACACCTATTCTGGCACACAACCCTCTCATTAGTGCAGGCCTTTGAAATATTTTTTTTTTTTTAAATGAAAACAGACAAAAAAATCTACCTGCATAAATACGTATGTACTAGAAGTGACACCAGCGCTACTGTGGGTCCAGAGCAGACCCAGGCAGTTGACACTGAGCATCCAGAAGGTCACTGTGTTTCAGCACCAGAAGCCCTGAGTTGTACAGACAGGAGACTGTTTATCCAACTGCATTTGCTATTCAGAGTCACTGCACTAGGGAGGCCCAGAAAGAGTAAAGATGCATGAAGAAACAGCAGGAAAAAAAACCTTTTCAACTGCAGAGCACAAAGTATTTATTTGAAAGCCTGAAAGAACCAGGAAGCTGCAGAGACACTAGAGGGAGGCACTGTTACACACACGAGCTGTTGGTTGCACAGTGGAGATTGCTCTGGATTTAATTTGGATTCTACGTTAATAATCAGAAACAGAAAAGGCAGCATGACTCATCCTCCAACAACACACAAGAGTGTGAAACAGATGCAGCTTGTTAAAATCAGTTGGCCCTTTACACATCTCATTGTTCAGAGGGAGGTCCAAAGAACAAATCTGCAACACAAAATTAACCAGATACATTTTTATACTTATCCACTCTGAAGTGCAATGGATCTGCACTCAGGAAGACCTGTTACATACAAACCATAGCATTACATTACTAGAATACAGTAGTTTTCTGTCCAAATTAATCACTCTTTCCATCACCATGTCTTTACTGAGGAATCTTTTTATACCCACAAGCTCCTATGCACAGTTCAAGGTTCCTGGCCTCACCAGTATTCATCGCTTGTAACAAAAACGTACACCCGCATCTGACTTCAGTGGATTTACACAAAAGCTGAATAGGATTCCTTCTTTGCTTATTAAAAGGAAAAACCTCCTAAAGGAAGAAGTGAACATACAGTTCTTTGAAGGCAGCTGCTGTAAAATCCACCAACACTACAGTAGACATAAGATGTAAGGATAAATGAAAACTTAATGTTGTCATGATTAGGCCCAAAGTTTATGCCTGACACTTAGAAGAATTAGTGCACTAATTAGAGCAACACTCAGAAGAGGATTAAAAATAAAAGATTACTAAAGCCTATAAATTTGCTAAATTTAATAAAGAACAATTGCACTTGATGCATAATGATTCCTAGAACACTTTTTAGCCGTGGAAGAGATCAACTACTTAAGATGGAAGGGTATCTCCTATTAAATCAGAACACTCCATGAGTATACGCATGTGGTATTTTGGGGAACAAAGCTGGAATTTTGAGTTGAAAACTAATTTCAGTTTTGCGAGCATCCAGTCATGCTACCAGTGCCATAACAGACAAATACCCAGGATGTCAACAGGAGTACTGCTGTGCTCTCATGTACGAAAGAAAGAAACATTTTCTGCTGTAAAACAAGCAGAACAGTGTGTTTCAATCCAGCTGAGAACAGTAAGCAACTCTCCTAAGCGTGCAATGAGGCAGAAGGCTGCTCCACGGCCAATTCCTGCAGTAAAGCTGTCAAAATTGTTTAGAAAGGAGGACAAGTATTCTTTCCTGGAAGCACAGACACTTAACAGAGATAAGGACGAGCACCAGCTCCAAAGGATTTGTAGCAGCTGTTGACAAATTCACTGGACTCTATCAAAAAGGGATGTCAAATTCCAAAATTATTTTTGCGTGCCTCCATCTGATTTCCGGTCCATGCTGTTAACTTGCTTTACCCCACTCTAATGGCTTCCTAACTACTTTCCTGAACCATTTCAGAAGTGCTTAGGAGGCAGAAAATACATAATTTTCTCTTTTTGCAATCATATTTCTTTTCTGAATTTAAGGATAAAATCTGTCTCCATGGGGAGGATCAACACTAGGCATAGGGGCCATCTCTCCATTAAGTGCAGTTGTTCAGGTAGGATTCCAAATGTGAGGAGAGAGGCCCTGCACTTACCTTTCATGTCCCAGGAGGACATTATTCAGATCTTCATTTACTTGTATTAGCTCAACAATCACATCTTCATTCTCCACTGTCACCAACAATTCCATGATCCTCTCCTGCATCATCCGACAGGTCTTGTACAATTTCTGCCCGAGGCAAGGGAAGGAAAAAAAATTAAAAATCATAGCTGTGGTCTCTCAGTATGTCAGTTCTGGAGATGAATGATAAGATACTCAAGCATGGCAGAGTGACAGGTAACATTCCTTAATTTACACAAACCACACAGGTACCAACCATTGCAAATAGAACACTGTCCATATCTTTGATCTCTGCAATGCAGGGTCACAACTCCCACCACCACATCACTCCTACCTAACCCCTACCTCTTGACCCACCTTCATTTCTAAAGATATATCTGTCTCTAAAGCCTCAATTATAAATTGCAAAATAACAAAGACATCTCTGGGTGATGTAGAGCCAATGTGATTTGATCCTGCTTGAAGCTCATTAAACTCAGCAGGATACTTGGACGTAATCTTGTTCAACGTCTGCTTGAAGAAAAGACAGTATTAGTCTGAAGGTCAGAAGTGCTCTGTGACAAGTCTCCAGCTCTAACTATTGCTTAAGTCCAGATAAACTTAATCTATGGACTTTTGAGAAAGTAACACAAACCTTACAGAATCAGCAGACAGGAGAATTATGAGAGGTTATTATGCAGAATTTTACATTATTGCCTGGTGAAGTGGAAGACAGTCTGTTTATATTACTCCCCTCTGCAGATTTTGCATGTTCAAAGAAACAAATTCTTTAGCAACAGGAACTTTAACTCAGCCAACATTTTTTTCTCACTCACACTGCATTTGCAAATGCAGGCTGGCTCTGCTTAAAGAAACAAAAAAACAATGGAGCGGGAAAATGACTGTATTTGCACACTACTATTCAGAAATTGCTTCAATATTCAGAGTGATCTGATTTGTGCTCAAAAAAATACATACTTCACGTAAATCAATTATTTATGGAAAAAGAAATTTGCACCCCTTTGCTAAATCTGTGTCAGAATTGCAGAGTGCTGTACTTTTCAGTACTGTATCTTCACAGCCCAGGATAACACACGCAAAAATGAATTCAGCTTAATGTCTGTAATTACATTTAAAACCTTCCCAACTCCACACTTTACTACCTGATCCACATTTAAAAAAAAGTGTATTTCTTATGACTGCATTACACAGGCAGACTAGCTCCTTTGCAAGTGTCAATACTCAATAGAGAAGGAAACTGAGACACTCATTTCAGGCATGGATTTGCCTGAAAACTGGAGTTTTACAATGATGGAGTAGCAGCTGGAATAACAATCATCAGTGATTCCAATACATTTGTGCTAATTCTTACCAGCTGCTGATCTGGACCCAAATTCCTGCACATCCGTCCACTATCTGTTCACTATGTCTATTCATCATCCAGTACAAAAGTTTGTACTCTTCTTGGCTGATCCCGAGCTATTCTTTAACTACAGTTATTGGCCAGCATATTATTTACAGTGAAATCTGGTATCTTAAGCCGTGTCCAAAACAGGGTGGGGAACGGGAGGAGCCTGGCCACTAACGAAGATAAAGAACTGAAAATACATTGCACTGATCAAGTTCACCTTGTTACAGTTTTTATTGAGGGACAGAAATCAATGTCTCCAACTCACTCAAAGTCTAAACAAGCAGATCTTTTAATAAAGGATTTTGTTCTGTGACAACAAAAGTCCAACCAAGCAATCCAGGTAGGGCCACAAACAAAAAGAGAACATTAAATATTGTTCAAGGAAAAGGCTGGCCATGCTTGATGTTTTGCACCACTTGGGGCACAGAGGAAAAAGAACGGAAAGAACAACAGTGAAAGGAATGAGTTTTCATTCACTCTCCCACATATGGGAACTCCACACCCTGTCCTCAATCTTTTGCCAACAATTTTATTACTGGGAGTGTCAGGAAGAATCCACTGGTTTACTGTGGGCAGCAGAATCTGTGCACCCACATACAGAAGTGCCACGGCAGGAGACAGGAAATGAAAGACGAACTTTTTCTGTTTCCCAACCTTGTCATGGACTGGACAGAGGTGTCAAGCATATCAAACCAGTGTATTCTAAACAGCACCCTGTAAGGGTTCGTTGCACAGGAAAATTTCTAAGCTCGGCAGAAGAAGTGCACTCAAGGTTTGCCAAAATTAGATCAGTTCTTCAAAACACTTAATGCTGCAAAACCACCAAAACTGTTTCCTCATTGTGGCAGTTTGGAGGTAAGGTTAGAAACAGGAGGATGTGTTTTTTAAGTTCTCGCAGACAATATGAAACCAAAAAGGTTCCATTAACATAGGTCACTATTGCAATGCTAAAGTAATACTGTACTTTTAATTTCTAAACAAAAAAAATACAGCATAAACAGATAATATCACAGAACAAACATGTACAGGTTCACTGTCACATCACTGGACTATTGCTATACAGTTCCTTCAGGCTACACTTTAAGAGCACATGGATTCCTCTGTAGCACAGCAAGCTCCCAACCTCTGAGGTTATGCACATAAGCCAACGCTTCATATTCTTCACTGGCCCTCAATCTGCCTCTAAGGGACTGGTGATAATAAAGAGAGCTCTGCAAACTCCAGGACGGATATGAGAGCAAGACTGTGTCATCATCTATTCTCCCACAAGGCAACTGCGTTCAGCTGGAATGTTCTCAGGGCTGTTTGACAGAACATGCTCAACAGAGAACGCTCCATTATGAAATTCCTTTGCCCTTGGAATTCCCTAGAGCTTAAATTTGCATTGCAAGCTGTATTGTCCTTTCCTGACTATCGAGATGTCAAGGGAAGGTGAAGGAGATGAAAGCAAGCTGAGCAAGACAAGAGATAAAAACCTGTTGTTGGGTTCCATTTGTCAATCTGAATCCAGATGTTACAAGATGTAACACTTTAAAAAGCAACTATAACCAAACCAATAGTCCCTATCAATGAATTATCATGTACCTGTAAAAGATTCATATCATCTGGATTTTCAGAGCCAGGAGCATTTTCTTTCAATATTGATGACATGACTCTCACGTTCATTTTTGCCATATCCAGTTCACTGTACAGTTTCCCAATCTGTTGGAATTCAACAGGAGAATATTGTGTAGGTGAACAGGGCAAGGAGAATAATTCTTACCGCTAATACACACTTTCTTTCCCATTAGGTGTAATATGGACTTAATTAGCATTATTTTACTCTGGTAACACACTATGAAAATGAATGGAATTAGTTTAGCTTTTAAATGTGCAATCAAACTAAGATCCAAGCCTGATAGCTTGGAAAACTACTTGTTTTCCTTACAGTCAATCCCTCTCCCTGATGTTACTGTTCCTCCTTTTAGTTACATAGGCAAGCAGGAATGGAAGAAAATGGTCCTTTCCTTCCTGCTTTTTACAATAACCTCTTCACACAAGCCTTATGTGAAAGTAAATTTGGCTTTCTCACTTATCTCTGAACAAGCTTTTATCAATTTGCATAACAGCATTGTAAAATGTGATTAGATATTCACACACTGGAGTAGTAATTCCACAAACCTAAGACCAGGATCCCAGAGCTACACTCTGTGAACTGAGGGTCCCTCCAGTGGCACCCAGGCTGCTCAAGTCACACAGTCACAGCACATTTCAGGTCGAGCCACCCTCCCCTACACCTGTAGTGTTGCACCTGCTCTGGAGTCAACAACAACGTTGGGCCTGTGGGAAGAGGCAGGAAGGAACGTTTGGCAGGACCAGCAGAGGATGGGGATGACTTTGCACAAGGCTGGGGTGAAATCTGTGAAAACACAAAAAAACCAGAGCTTGGGTTGAACAAAATTGCAGCAAGCATCCTGCTGAGAGAGGAACATCTCTCAGCCTACACAACCAGGCAGGAGTTTCCTCATGATCTGTGCTCCCAGGGAATTTGTTGAGCAAGGCTTATTTACAAAAATAAATCTAATGGCTATTTTGTAATGAAATGAGGCTTGGAAGTCAAATATCTTTAGAAAGGGTTTGCAAGTAAATTCCATCACAGGACAAAGTGGGAATGGCTCAAGAACAGGCTAGCAAGGAATTATTAAGTCATTAAGAGCAAAGAGTCCTTCCCAAAGTGCTACTGCAATTTTGCAATGAAGGACACTTTGGAATATGATGACACTCGGAAGCAGTAGAAGGGTTCGGGGGCTGAGTGTGGGTCTCTGCAGAAAGTGAACTACAAAAGCCTCCTGGACTGAAAAGCAGGAACAGTCTGAGAAAGTTTCACCTGCATTGCATCTGAACTGACTGCTAAAAAAAAATGCAAATGCAAACCCCAGCTTATACTACACACTACAAACCCTTCACTTCCTGGAGACCAAGGTAAAACTGTGTTCAGGTCTGCTAAAACAAACAGATGGTTTGCCACTGATTTTAATTGGCAAGTACATGAGGTAGACAAAATAATCTCTAATGTACTAGGTGAGGGAAAAATTAGTATCTATTGAGAGCATTCTTCCCAGGGCTTGTTCAAACAACCTTTAAATACATAAGCTTCTGTGTACTCCACTATTCAACCAGCAGATCAAACTCAGAATAAATCTGAATTATTCCTGTCTGCACTGATTATAGACATCTAATTCTGTAATTGCAAGATTCCACCTAGTGGTGGATGGCTTTCACACTGCCCAAAGATCTTGTGAAAATTCTTGTTAAAAAAAAAAAAAAAAGAAATCTAGAAAGAATGGCATTAAACCATATACTGTATTTTCAGCTGATGTACAATGCTCAAACCATACTTATATTTACTGTCCTAAATGCCACACAATACTATCTAGGACACAGGCTTAAATAACACTTACTGTGCATGGATTGTGCAAAGCTGGAGAGATATGCAGACAATAATCTTTTCTTATAGATTTCTACATCTCTCAATTTAATCTTAAAGATAGATGATGCTCATACTCTGAGCAGTACATGTTTTTGTGAAAATCTTACTCATTTTTCTTGAGGCTTTCAGAAGCTGACAAGTTTGGAGCACTAAGCACTCATTTATTTTGAAGTAAACAGCATGCACAGATCTTTGAAAGTCTCAAGACAGAGATACTTCATTTCTGAGAACATATCCATGAATCTGTACTTGGAAATGAAATAAACTACTATATAGGTCAGGTTTCTTTGTTGTTATCTTAGCTGTTATAATTGAAACTGATTCCTGCTCACGTGCTTAAGTAGTTTGATCATATTCTGCCCTGGAGCATTTAAATAAAAAAACCCAGATCAAACACATCTTCTGTGTCCCATAAAATTAATACATACTGTTTCTGAAGTGTCCTTGTATATCCTCACCTTGGATCCACCACTGCTGGTGTCAGAGGATGGAAACTCCACTCCTTTCTTCAGCAATTCTAGGTAAATTTCTTTTACTTCGCCCACATCCACCATCCCTTGAAAACCTCGTGCCCAAACCTGGTTTTGAAATATCAGGCACAGTAACAGTCACAGAAATGGTCAGTCAGTGGGTCAGACAAATGCTTTTAAAACACGTCCTAAAGACAGGTCACTCCCTTCTTCCACTCTGGATAACTCCATTCAGTGCAGCAGGAACCACAACAGCTCCAAAGTTAAGGTCTGCTTTAGGAAGAGGTTCCCAGGATTTAAACAGGCTGCACAATTAGACATTTACCACACAGCAGAGACACTCTGAACACTCACAGTTTACTCCAGACTCACCATGATAAAGGTCAGGATTTTCTCCTGCATGTCAATGGGCAGGCTGTATCTTGGGTTCAGCAGTTTCACCAGCTTGTCTTTGCAGAAATCCTTCTTCACAACTAAAGACTGGAATCTTGGGCCACAGTTCTCCATACACATCTCAAGCAGCTGCACACAAAAAACCTTCTGTTACACAAAGAATAGGGGGAGGAAAAAACCCACAACTTGACTGCTTTTGTTTCTTTTTGTTTAATTTGTTTCAAGGAGTTATGGGGAAGAGTAGGAAAGGATAGGAACAGATTACTGCTCACTAGAATGCCTGATGAGGTTACTTCAGGGAAACAGCAGCTCCCTGTGTACTCTCTCATACCCACACAGCTCAAAGGAGCTGTGCCAGCCAGAGTAACACTATTCTTAACAGAGCAGCACGGTCATACTTGTTTCTATGTCACAGCAGTTACTGAACACACATTACCTTAACAGCAGGAAATCTGCCCATATCTTTAAAAAGTTTCTTGTACAGATTTAGCAATAGAATTAATTCACTGCCTAGCACATAGGTACCCTGGTCTGACAGATTCTGAAGAGCTCTGCAAGAGAAGAAAATCAGATTACTAAATGCCTGTTCTCTAATCTGCCCTGTAAGTGAGAGACTAATGATAAAATAGGAAAGAACAAATTCACCAACTTGGAGCACCATTTCTCCATGCGTTTTAAAGGTCACATTGATTTGAAACAGATGAGCTGAAATGTTCCAATTGTCAGATTCATCTTCATGAAGGAAGTCTACTTCCAAAACCCTGCTTGAAATGCTTAGAGCAGGATCCCTGCAAGCACTGTGCCTGCCCTATCAAACACAGCAGGATGTGGTAAGGACATAACACTTCTCTCTGGTACATCTGGAGGTGGCTGATTACAATTCCCGTTTTGCAGAAGAGATGTCAAAAACTACCATTACATCCCAGTCACCTGGGACTTGATAGGAAACTGGGGTCAATCAGATCAGGTGCAGAATCAGGAACAGAACTCATGTTGCCTGGCCCAAATCTGAAGATGGATGATGACCCACAGAGGGAAAAATGGTCACTCTTGTGCTTCTTTCTCTTCAGCTATAGCTTCATTTTCCCTCCCAACATAAGAGGGAAGATAGAAAGGTGAAAGCAAAGGGCTGACATTAACAAAAGGCTGCAAAATTTCATGTGTTTTGAGACAAAAGTTCCCCTGAATCATGTAACAGAGAAGACATATTGTCAAAAGGAAACACATATTTAAAGGGATGATACTGTGATCTTGATAAAAGTAGGTTAAATATGCTTTCCTATTCAGAGCAGACTACATTTGACTAAGTGAAATCATTTTAGTAACTCATTGTCTAACCTCAAGACTCAGGGATTTTTCTCTCAGTGTGATCAAGAACTTACAGGGTAACAGGTTTAAGACCAGAAGAAAATACATTGCCAAAATGAAAACAGGGTAGAACAAAGAGACACTGGCAGGCTGCTGTGCAAAAACCTAACTGAAAGATAATTACAAAAACATCTTGGCTCAAAACATTATTTTTCATATGCAAAATATATGCAAATAAGCCAAGTCGTTTGCCTGTGCAGTACTTCAAAGATGGTCTGTGTAAAATATTTTCAACCCAGTGCATGGGAAATTTGTTATGCTACTCCCTATTATTAATTCTCTACTTAAGGGACTGAGTATTTACCTGCTGAATGAAAGTACGGAACTAATGGCCACTCAATTATGCCACCCCAGCGTGCTCACTCAGGGTAAAACTAAGCTGGTATAAGAAAAAGAAGAATTTGACTCAATTATTTTTAACGGGACTATTCATGAACAAGTCACTTTCATGCTAATAACACCTTTCATTAGAATTTCAATATGGGTATTTATGGTGCAAATAGGACTCCAGTGCAAATAGGACTTCATAGTCCCAAGCACTTCGACTGAAGGAACAGATCCAAGCTGGCCAAGCCAACCACTGCTCTACACAGCACAATGGGAACTCAGTAGAAACATGTTTTAATAACACAAGTGGCAAATTAACTTCAATCAAACCATTAAACTTCCCGTCAATGACAAACAGGATGTGAGAAGTGTTGGAATTGACAGAGCTGCTGTGTTCCAGAATAACTGAACCCAGATATCTGCACTGAGCAAAAAGGGAGGCAAACGGTGTAATCCAAGGCCTCTGGTTTAGAGGACTGAATCACAGAACTAAAATGATAAAAGGCATCTACAGAGAGGTGAAGCCAAACTGGGGCAGAAACAGAAAAGGGAGAAGTTGGTGAGCATAGCAGAAAGTCAACTATGTTCCTTATTAATAGAAACCTCACTCAGATTTCAGGACTCACTGCTCATCTGCAGCAGCCAGGTTTGGTCCATAAAGCTGAGCAATGAATGCAGCTTGTGATGGACACTTCTTAGACCCAAGGTGGCTGCAAGAAAACCCAGATGAACAGTTTGTTTCTTTGCACTTCTGACTCAAGGAGAACAAGCCATTAATCCATCTCCAGGATTACACTCCACTGAACACATCCTGATGCCTGCCCAGCTGAGGTTTGGAACTGCAAGATGCTTTTTCCAAGGCCAGCATTTAAACCAAACCGGTACGAGCAGCTCTTTCAGCTGCCACTGACCAATTAGTGCAGGGGCTGGGTACACTTGATCAAGGTGTAGCATTTCAAAAACACTGAATTTTCAGAAGTCTTGAGTTTTTCAGATTTCACATTTCAAACACTAAGATTTGGATTTCTTTTGCTGTCACTTAATGTCCTCTTCTTTACCTCTTTGTCAGCATATACCATAAAGTATAAGAAAATTGAGTAGTACTCTTTTAATTGAGGAGCTGGAGGACTCTCGTGTTTTTGTTTTTTAGATCCTCTGCTTTGTGAAATGTTAATTTAACAAAATAAAATCTGAAGGTCACATGTGTCGTGCTAAATTTTTTCTGCATCAGAAAAATTAAACGTGATTAAAAGTGAAAATATTCTCAGGAAAAAATATCCTTCAAAATTTAATTCTAAGAGATTATAGAATGGCTTATGTTGGAAGGAACCTTAAAGATCAACTAGTTCTAATTCCCCTGCCATTCACTAGATCAGGCTGCCAAGAGCCCCATCCAGCCTGGACTTAAACACTTCCAGAGATGGGCCTTCCACAATTTCTCTGGGAAAATGACTTCCTTTAAAATATTTTCCAACAATATAATACAGAGGTGAAACAGTATTTTAATCTTAAATTTCTGCCCATTGCTTTGAATGCAGGAGTGAGAGGGATACATTCAATAAACAATTTCCCCATGTGCTGTTCAGCTCCTAAGACCTTAGAGGTATCAGAACTGGGGCACTGCAGCAAACGCTTTACAAAACCAAGGGACATCTATGGAGGCAACTGAACAGCTGTCTCACTGTTCATTACATAAACAGAATTTATGCATCTGAAGTCTACCGGTAATAAAAAGTCAAGTAACATGCACACAGTCTGTTGGATTCCTGCCTGAAAGTTCTAATCCTCTTCACTCTGATTGTGCAACCTCCAGTGCCAGCCCTGATNAGGAGGAAGGAGCGATCTCTCAGTGTTATCAAAGGCCGGGTATGAAGCAACTCCATGGCCTGACACACAAACACCTCTATCCATGTGACTTCACAGGAACTTCAGCAGCTCAGAGCACCTGAAGCCAAGCCATCACCAGCACATTATACAGCTGGCACTCAGCCTTCTTCCTCCTAGTAAATAAAGAAGCATCCAAGAGCGAGGAGGAGGAACACACTGTTGAGATTTAACCCATCTCAGTAACAGAATCAGGGCTAATGTGCAGTCGAGCTGCTTACATGAAGACTTTCACACTCCACACTGTGTGTGTCCTCTGGGAATGAGCTCCTTAAGCAGCTTCATTAGAAATATTAAATTCTAGGATGTCAAGGTTGAGTAGATACAACTGGATTAAAGTGCACTTCAAAAGAAATGTGATTTGTAGATCCTTCTTAGTTGTATCTAATGTAGGTAGGACAGAATCTGATGTAGAGTCTCAGAAGCTGGAGGGCCACATTTACAGTAAGAAATACAGGCACTAACAGTTCATCCAAAAAGAACCCTTATTTTTGCAAAACTCTGAGAGGAAAACAATTTTTAAGAGATGAGAGTTGCACAGGCAGGGAAGGGTTTGGGTTTAAGGAATTGAAAATTAATTCTTTTTTTCCATTTGGAATGAATTCTCATCTAGGCATTTCAAAATGGAAAACAGGAACAATTTCATCAAGGCAATTAAGAAGATAAAAACAGAAGATACAGCACATAGGAAGAGCGATGTGGGAAAGGTGAAATCCACACATGGCCAGCAATGAGGTCATCAAAGGAAAGATTTTACACATGCTAAAATTATGGCAGTACTGGGGGGAAAAAAAAAAAAGAAAAAGGAAAGAAGGCAGAGGGAGAGGCAAAGTATAAAAGATCTTATGTAAGATCTAAAGCCAGAAAGAGAGAGCGAAAGTTAGAGGAAAGGCTGGAACTTATTTAAATTAAAAAAAGGAAACAAGATTAAGGAATACAGGGAGAAGAAATCTGCAGACAGAAAACAGCAGCTGGGCTGAGAGGATGCGACTACCCTGCAGGCAAGTTACAAGTATGCATGGGAGTGGGTGAGGACAGAGAAATGGGCTGGAACAGGACAGGAATTGCACTTGCTGCACGCTACATCTGCAATACTAGCTTCCAGGTCAGTGTGATAAAGTTCTTCCCTGGAAACACTCGGAACAAGATCCTTCTGCCACTTTTACATACTCAAAAGCTAAGCTACAGCATCATCTTGGGTATATCTGCACTGTAAATACCCAAGGAACAGCTCCTAAACCTAAACCCTGGATTATCAACAGAGACTATGTCAGATAATCAGAACAGGACCTCACCACACAAGGGCTGCAGGAGACGGACCTGATACAAGGATTGCATGTACAATGGAAACCCAGTGTTTCCATTATGCAAACACACAGAACACACAAAAAATGTGACTCATGAGACAGTGGAGGAGGAAGCCAGGGAAGGAGTGAGGAAATGGAGTGAGCTGAAGGTCTATATCGACATGTTTAACACAATTATCTCCATCTCTAACTTGTCAGGAGACACCTGGGCAATTGCTAAGTGACCTACAATTTGGCACTACCCATCACCCATCTTCCTTCATCACCTCTCAGCACATCTTGATATAGATAATGATTTTGCACAACAAATACCAAACCCATGAGTAATAGTACTCAAAGTGATGTAGACAGGCCTCTAAAACCTCAAAAAAGGAAATGGTGAAGAAAATACATTGAGCTAATTAATGAAAGACTAAAATCCTCAAGAGCTTAAACTACAAATGATATGACTCTTGTCACAGTTGCACTATTGGTAGTCAAGAGTAATTCAAGTCAGAAACTCAGGACTTAGGACAGTATTAGAACTTCCTGCATTAACATACTCTGGTAAATTGACTGAAATCACACCACCTCCCCAAACCCTGGAGCAGCTCAGGACCACTGTCAGATTCTAGAGGCCAGGCTTTGTCAACTGAGGATATTCCCAGACATGCCAACCTTTAGCCATAACATCTGAATTCCACACAGCTCACCCTGCCTCTGGCTCCCTTGCTTAACTCACCATGGTTACCTTTTCTTCAAGTTTATCATTTATATATGACAACATTTCCTTTTACCAAGCAGGTATCACACATTCCACCATGCTGCACACTGTGCTTAGTTTGACTAAGATCAGCACCACAAGGTGAGTAATAGAATGGTCAAATGTAGCTTTTATGTAATATCTCAACCTCCATGTCTTTCACAAACAGGTGGAGCTCTCACAGAGTGACCGGAGCAAATAAGAACTATACTACTTTTACACAGAAGAAGTGGAAAAAAAAACCCCAAACCAGAATTTGCATCATCCAGGAGTCCATGGAATGCCAGCAAACCATCTGATCTGCACTGTGGCAGTGCTGTATACACAAACAACAAAGACGGAAAACATCCTGGAGAGTTGTGTCAGGGGTAATTTGCATGCCACCTTATCGTTTAGAATGTTTGTCTTCTTAGTGTCTAATTAATATAAACATAGCTGTACTTACAGACAAGGTAAGCCTGATCTCCTTGTGGTTACAGTTTTTTGAGAGCTTCTTCTTCAGTGCTTTAACTGCATCTTTAGGCCTGTGACAAGAAATTAAGGAGGAAAAGTTACTAGTGAAGTTTTCTAGTTCATAACTTCATCCAAGAACCAAAAATACCAGGCTGAGATACAGGACCAAATCCATCCCTCTGTTTACACCCACATAAACCAGAGCAATTGCCCCACTGATTACAGCAAAATCTCTTCAGCACTGAAGTAGAGCAACAAAGAAGTGAATCAGGTTTATTATTGCAGACTGTGCATTACTCCAGGGACTTGTGCAGAGAAGTAGAGTTATTCTCCTCTGCAAAGTCTGCTCCAAAATTATATTTTTCCACTGTTGTACAATAGAATTACTTATCTAGCTTTTATTGTCTTGAAAGGGAATATCAATTGCCAGCTGTATCAAGAGTTGACTGGTACTTTTCATGTATGATGCAATTAGAAAATATTCTCCTGGGAGTGCTGTCAGGAGTAGGGGTGTCATGGATAACTTCCAATCTTATAATTGCAGGATGCACTTAACTCATCTGAGTAATTACCATGGATGGATGGACAACCCATTCCAGCCCAGAGACAGGGGCATTTCTAACCCAGCCACTTTAATTTCTATATATACACCCCATATCTTTTAACTATCTGTGTAGGAAGAAATGGGTGGAAGATGGTATCAAGATTATCACATGTGGGAAGCAGTTTTGCCTCATTAATATGGACTATCTATAGCATACAATTATTAGGGCCAGTCCAACTCTCATGATCAACATAAACAAGATGTCCTAACTTCTCTTTCGGATCTCTCTAGAATCTAAGATGGAGCAATAGGCACAAATACAATGTTCCGCCAAGAGAAAAATAAGAAATCTTTGCTGAAAACATTTCAAAGTCAATGAAATTAAGCGGTTGTTTACCACTACTGCATTTCTTAGTTTGAAGTGCTACACTTCACGAGAAAAAAGAAAATAAAAGAAGACATTTCCCTATTTTTCTTAATCTTATGTCATACCCAGGCACATCAGTAGAGCATCAAGTGATGGATGGGAGCATGAGAGTGCAGAAGTTTCCCTTGCAGAGAGCTGTACTACAATTCCACTCCTGCTTGCTTCCCTGGCTGAAGCATCTGGAAATGCTCTGGTCAGAAGCTGTATGTTGCTTTAAAATAACCATTTGCCTAATTAGATGCAGCAGTTCTGCTGCTCCTACTATCCTGTTACAGACTGTGACTAGTAGTAGCTGGTAGCTGCCTAGGAGGAAGTTACAAGGAGTTCCTCTGCAAACCTAAGCTGTGCTCAAGAGGAAACAGTTTATAAAAGAAAAGAAGGCCCTGTTGCACGTAAACTTCACATAAAAACTAACACTGAGGGTCAAAGTGTGCTGTTGCTTATGGTAATAACCAGAAGGAAGTAATTATTACTGATACTCCAAGCATTAAGAGCCACAGGTGAGAGTGTGGAATCCAAAACAATGAGAGGAAAGAAAAGTTGATACAGAAAAAAAGACATCTGTGCAGAAAGTAAGCCATACCTCATTGTCCTGGAGAAAGCTCTTCAGCTAGTGTTAAAACATGCCCCTGCTAGAAGCAGATCTTACATGAGAACAAGCTTCCTTTTCCCCCCCTTTTACAGGTGGAAACAAGGAAGCTCAAAGCAACAAGGGGCTGAGCAAACCTGGATGTGGCCGTTCAGTGCAAGAGACCACCTCAGTCCTGGGAGCCCTGAGCGCACACCTGGATGGGATGGATCCCACTGCACAGGATCCCAGCCCTTGCTTCACCCGTGCTGCGGCACAGCCTGGCAGAGACACTGCACGGTGGGGAACTCGAAGGCAAAAGCCAAGAGTTTTAAATAGTGTTGCAGGCACCCAAGTGCTCAAAGCCTTTTTCCAGGTGGGTTTGCAGAGCACAGGGGTACCCGTTCAGCCTGACGAGCAGTACAGGATGCACAAAACACGTCAGACTCAGGTGAGAAACCTCTGTCACCGCCCTTCTCTAGCCTGTGTCTATGGGGAAGAACCTCCGAGCCTAATCCCTAAAAGCCCCGATGGCCCCGCGACAGGCAAAGTTTTTCCTCGGGGACCAAAGCTATCTGCTCCCTGCGCTATTTCGTTTCGGATCACTTAACATCAGCGCCCTACGCTGGCTGCTCGATGTCGCCCTGCCCTCGAGCGACGCCGGTGCCACCTCCGCGCCCCGCTGCCCCCGGCCCCGCTCGCTCACCCCTCCTCCGTGGCGTTGATCACGTCGCAGATGTGCATGAACTGTCCCCACTCCTCCGTCTGCAGCGAGCCGAGCGTCGCCCGCTCTGGAAGGCCAAGGGAAGCCGCGGGTCAGCGCTCGGCGGGGACAGAGGGGGCGGCGCGGGGGCACCGCTCGAGGCTACTCACCGACCAGGCTGCCCACGGCGGTGCCGAACGGGTCCCTCGGAGCCTTCCCGAAAGCCATGGCGGCTGCCGGCAGCGTCCCGCG
>WEIT01032577.1:0-17683 GCA_013389985.1 Dryoscopus gambensis | reverse complement strand
CCTGAAGCACCCCCTGACCTCCCTCGGTCACACAGCCACGGGCTCGTTTTCCTGCCCCATGGCCAGGATTTAACCTGCAAGCCCCCCGCTCAAAGGCAGCGGTGGCTCAGCCGGCTCCCGGATGGGATTTCACAGCTGAATCCATGAGGAACTTGGCGTTTCGTGGGGCAAAGCTCAGAAACACCCTCAGAGCCCCCTCTGCTGCTCGTACCACGCTGCACCCCATGTGCAGACACAGTTCAAACCTCTGCACCCACCGTTACGCAGCCCCCGGGGCTCCCCCTGCCCTTGCAATCTCCCTACAGGTGCTCTCAAACCCCCACGTTCTTTTCTGATCCACACATTCTAAAAGAACACACGCAAAGATCTCAAAGAAACAGGGAAAAAAAATCCCAACGGTGCATCCAAGCTACATTCATAAAGTCATCTTTTATATTCTGCGGGAACCACTAACACGTTCCTCCTGCCACACACACCTTTCCACACGTGGGACTTTCTTGCTACAATTACTGTCAACGACTTCCACTGTGTCACTTCGTCACAAGCCTACTGTATCTCACACCTGTACAATATCTGGGAACGAACAGAGGATGAATGAAAATTAGGATCTCAGCTGTAATTTTGATTGGCCAAGTGTTGTAATTATTTCAGTATCAAACACACACGGATTCGTATTAACTAGCATTTGAGTACAGCTTAATGAGTCACAGTCACGACACAATATAAGTAAATAAATTATTTGCGTGACAGTAGAATTTAATGGACTAACAAAGTTCTATTTGCACTATGAGAGTTTTTCCTAGGAGAAACTAATCTTACGTTCTTTCGCGTTTTGTACAACTCTGTGGCCCCATCTACTGGATAGTTTTAACGGGTATGCAGGAGAAAACCACGTTTTTTGGTGTACCTGCAAGTATCTCTATGAAAAACAAGTCATCAAAGAACTCCTAGGCAAATTGATCATGTACCATGAATGTAGGAGTCTTTTTCTTACTCAGCCTGTCGTAAATGGGTGGAATTCATCATGCAGCCCAGTGAGGCTCCATTTGAGACTGTTCTAATGAACACATCTCAGTTTTCCACACTTCTGTTATCCTGTCATCCTTTGGCTAAAAGCCAGACACCAGCTGTCAAAACAGGAGTCAGTTTATTTATTCTTGTTTGCAGAATTTTGAAAGACATCCTCTAAACTTAGGTGTTTAATTAATTTAATCTTTAACACTGGAACTGAAATGAGAACCTATTTAAATTAGCCCTTGTTAAACCTGCAATGTGAGTCAGATCTTGTTTCAAAGAGCATATTTTATTGAGCTACTTGGGGGAAAAAAATCCAATGAACCATTTTTTCATTGGAATTTACCGATTAAAGTTACTAATTTAAATCAGCTTTTGGTCTAGATCTGTGAACTCCTACCGGGCTTCAGGTTCTGCCTGAAACAAACCTCTCTGGCTCTTCAGCCTTCTCAGGGCTGAAATCCTCGGAATTCATGGGTTGGTGGTCAAAGAGTCCCAGGAGAGTCCTAGTGCACTCCTTGCAATTTTACTATTATTGAAGAGAAAATATTAAACTTAATTATTATTATTATTAATGGACATTTTCCACCTCTTGCAAGCACATAGAGTGTGTTATAAAAAGAAAGAAGGAAGAGGTTAAATAACTTCTCTTTGCAAAATGTTTTGAAACAAAAGTGTTGAGTGGCATAGCTTCTGTCTGCCTCAGCTCAGCTAGTATGTATTATACCAACAGAAGCAGGATTGCCAATGTAATTTCAGTTGTACCAGAGATTTTGATGATGTTGTTGTTATGTCAATTACAAATAAAAAAATCCCTAATTGCTACAGCTATGCAGAGATTTTTTTAAATTTCGTTTTGCTGGCTTTACATTTCAGAGTTATATCTCATTAATTTAGCTTTAAAAATCACACCTTTACCTTATTTAGGTTTCATTCATATTTTCAAAGAATCACATACACAGAGAACATTGAGTGAAATACTTAAACAGCTGTCATTCATAAACTGATTTATGGTATTGACCTGTACCTGCTTTTATTTGTTATATGAAAATTAGAAACCATTGTGATGATTTTTTGGTTTAAAAATGAGAGATTCTTAAAAAGTCCTTATTCATCAGACATTAAGTGAGGAGCTGCAAAGTATTCTCTCCTCCATCTCCCAAGGGCTGTATTTACTCTCACTGCCTTCAGCAGAAGCCTATTTTAGTGTGACTCTTCCTTGTTATCCAGTACAACAGAGATCCAGTCAGTGGGATTCTCGCTGTGGCTCATTAGACCAGATGCTGAGCAGGTCTCCCAGCCTGTGCTGGGAGCTTTACTTAACAAACAGCTCCAGGGTTAAATCAAATCCCTTCTGCATCATCTCCATTAGCCCACTGCCTTCAGATGAGAGCAAACCTAATCAGGGCAAATTAAATTAATGTTTGGGAGACAGTTGCACTAAGACTTGTCCCTAAATATCTATTTAAGTTATTACTATTTTATTTAAAAATCCCCTTTGTTTTTAATAAAATAAAAGAGACTATCCAAATGTTGTTATGTGAGCAGCACATTAATTTGCCTGTGTAGAAAAGGAACAAATCTGGCAGTGCCAGAGGGAGGTAAGAGGCCTGCAGAGGGCAAGCTTGGTCAAGGAATCCCCTCATTTTTCATGCAGCAGCTACTTAAAGTGAAGGGTGGCTTAGAAAAATTCCCTCTCAGCCATGTTGGATTTTCTCTTTTACACACTAAGCTTCAGATGCAGCTTGTTAACATTGCAATGCTCTCTTGCAATTTGAAATAATTGAAAACCCCCCTCCCCCCCCACTCAGTAAATGCAATGCCAAGCTCTCAAAAGGTAGGAGAAGGTCAGGGATGTGGCATTTTTGTGGATGAGAGTCAGATTTTTCTCCCTTTTGACTGTGCTGCATTTCCCTGATCACATGCCCTAAGCAGTTCTCACTGCCCTGGGACTTTCAGGTGAAGTTAGACAAATCTGTATTTCTCCCCCTCCTAAAACACTGAGAATTTCAAGTGATTTTTTTTTTTTTTTAAATAACACACTACAGGAGTCTCAGCTAATTTAAAACTAAAATCACATCTACCTTGTTTCACATCAGGCTGAGGCTAGAGTTTTGCAGAAAATAAGTATTTTGTATCTATTCAGGGGTTTATTTTTCTAGGTTTTTGTTTGTTTGTTGTTGGGGATTGTGTTTGTTTGGGGTTGGGGGGTTTTCTTTGGTTTTTTGGGGGTTTGTGGGGGGTTTTTTGTTTTGTGTTTTTTGGGGGGGTTGTTCTTGGGCTTTTTGGGTTTTGGGTGTTTGGTGTTGTTTTGTGGCTTGGGGGGGGTTGTTTGGTTTTTTGTGGCGTTTTTTCTTTGGTTTTTTGTGGGGGTTTTTTGTTGTTTGGGGAGGTTAGTTTTGGGGTTTTGTTTGTTTTTTTCGTTCAGTTGGTTCTGGTTTGTTGTTTTTTTAAGACATTATGCATTACCTCCCTCTGGGGTTTTACCCTTGCAATGTGGTGCTAATCCAAAAACTTTCCTCTCCTCCCTTTCAGGAAACAATTCTCCTTTTTCCCTGGATCAAAGCTGAAGATAAATGTTCTGTTGGATATTCAGGAAACATACCTAAGCCTTTTCTGAAGTTTGCCTTCTCAGAGACAAACATGCATCATCCAGTTCCCTGAGCTTCCTTCCAGAGGTGTATTTTCCTCTAATGGATTCTAGATTTATAAAGAAATTATGAAATTATTATTATAATGCAGAACATGGTGAGTCTTGACTTAAGTTTCCTGTAGGAAGTTAACTATTAAATATATTTTATCCACTGGAAGGTAGAATTCTCAACTTGACTCTCACAGGAAAACTTACAAAGAAATAAAAACTCCCTTAATCTTAAATTACAGGAACTGTAGATAGTTTTCCCATTAATAGGCTGCAACTGCTTTATGTTTATATATATCCATATAAATATAGCAATATGTATACTGCTGCAAAAAAAAAAAAGCTCAGAATTGAAAATTAGGTTGAATTTGATAATTCAGATTTATAGCAAACTAACATATGAGAAGTTGGTAATTTTTCTATCATCAAAGGAAAGTGGCAAACAAGTGTTCTCATTTAAGCTAACAATAAAGAATATATGAATTAGCCAACCTTCTCTTTGCATTAAAGGCTACCTAAAGAAGTTTATTTTGTAGGAGACCCTTTGGGAATTTGAACAGCTGTAAAACACACTTGTCTGATTAAATCAGGAACGCTTTATCAGTTACGTGTCACTGGTGCACAGCAGGACACTCAGGTTACACATGGTACACGTTGCTGTGTGCTACAAGTTTAGTTTAATTTTGTTTTCAAATTATTTAAATTCATTATAAAAATTTCTTGTATCCCACTCCAAGCTGCAATATAAATTTCTCTGCCTTCAACGAGCAAGCCTGAAAAAGCTTAATTTGTGTACTTTTTAAAAATAAAATATTACTTGATAAATGATGAGGTCTTCAGATCAATGTTTTCATCTTTAAGTGTGCTGAAATGCAATAGAACTACAAATATTTTTGTCTGCTGTTCCAAAACAAAACAAATCAGCCAATTCCAAATCCTTATATATCAAGTGTGTGGTATAAGAATTTAAGCTACAGGAATCAACAGGCATCAAACCTGAATCAACCTGGTATTTTCAGTACCAGGAACAATCTTGATTAGTTGGGCACCATTCCAATTATCAGCATGGAAATAAATCCTGGGAGAAACTAAAATCCTCAATCCTTGCCCGTTAGCAGCAGGTATGGCCTTTACCAAGGACTTCATTTTTCTCTTCGTGACACTCCCACTGCCACTTGAAGTGCAAAACATCTCTCAGTAAGAGCTTAGTTCAGCACTGCTTCTTCTCATTTTCTTAGCGCTTAGAGAGAAACAATAACTAAACTCAGATTCTTTATAGAAAATTATTTTTGGGCACTGCGTCCAAATTAAATAATTTCAGCAGTATTTGATTGCCCACAAATAGATGTGCTGGCTACTGGAACAAACATCCAAAAGCTTCATGGACTGGCAGAAACTCATGACCCACAGAGCCTGTTGGAGTGCAGGGCATCCCTCTGGCTGCCCTGGGGGGTCTGGGACCCCAACGGGAGGGTCTGAGACCTTGGCAGAGAGCCCAAAACAGCACCGTCTTTGACCTCAGCCCATGGGAAAAATTGCCAACATTACAAGAAGAATTACAAGCTACGAAAGTGTGAAATAGATAGTAGTTTAATTTATCACTGGGTGAAAAACATGGAATTTGGGGTTTTAGAATGGGGTCTGAGAAGGTCAAGATGGAGGAATTAGGGCGGTGTCCCTCCATCCCTAGTCCCTACTTCTTTCTTCTCTCTCCTCCATTGTCTGCAGTGACGGTGGCACAAAGAGAGTGGTGTAGGTAGACATGACATTTTAAAAATTAGTATATGGTATAGAATTATAAATAAAGACACGTTTTGGAAGGTAGTTGGGTCACAGGACCCCTAGAAAAGGTACGGGATGTCCCATCCTGGGGGCAGTTCGCCGGGGATCTCAGACTGTGAGCCGCTCTGCAGCGGTCCAGCAGTGGTGACTGATAACAGGCTCTGAGATAAGAAAGAATAAACATCACTGAAACCTGAACCCATGAGCTCCATTTTTCTTTAGGCTCTGAGGCCGGACTTTGGGAAGAAAAAGCCTAAAACGGACAGGTGTCCGGGCCACCTGCCCACAACAGAGCCCTAGGTTCCAATCCAAGCCGTCTCCAAACCATGTAGTGCCACACTGCTCACACAGCCCCCTCCTGTCCTAATTAACCAGGCGTCTCAGCTGAGCTCTCTGCTGGATTTTAATTACAGCATTATTAATTCATGGAGAAAAAAAAAAAATTGACAGATGTTTCAGGTTGGTTGTAGCAAATTAAAAGGCAGGTGCTTGGCAGAAAAACTCAGGAATGATTAAACAAGTGAGTGGTGGAGGTTTAGCTGCTTTTCAGTGAGCAGTGTTCATAGTACCAGTTACTCTTCTGCAGTGCAGGTGGACTTCTCAGCATAAAAATAACAATTGCAACATGTTTGGCTCCATTTTTAAAAAAAGCTTATAAATGTGTGTTCTTAATTGGGTTTTTTAGCTTTTGCTGGGGTCATTTGGCTCCTCTTTCCTCCAAAAATGAAAAACACTATTTTTTTTATGTTGTAATTTAAGAAAAATTGTGTGATGCCAAGGTAAACAATGGAACTAGTTGGTTACTCAGCAATTATTATTACACTGAGCATCTCTCATGAAGAAAAACACTATTTTTCATCTCATATAAGGGATAACAAATGTTGTCATAACTTTACTAATAACTTCAATTGCCTGACAAAGCAGTTTCAAAACAAGTTTGAATGAAATAAATATATTACAACAAACACAGGCAGGGCCTGAAAAGATATCAAGGTCAGGAGATTAAGGAAAACAAGAAGAAACTAGTGCCATGATTCTGAGCTCTCCATCAATTATTCTGTTCCATGGGAGTCTTTATCTGCAATCTCAGTGAGTCTCATCCATTGTGGTGACATGGAGAGTGTCAGGTGAACTGAGGAAAGAGGCTTTCAGTAGACAGTGAGGTCATTTGGATGCAGGTTCTGTCTCTGTTGTGGTTTTCTGCTTGGGAAGAAAAAGTTACAGGGTTTGTAATGCTTTGTGTTTTATTTTTTGTTTTGTTTTTTTAAACTGGACATACATATGCAATTTATAAATTTATAGCTCCATCCTCTTCAGAAATCCATTTTGTGTTTTTGTCATGTGTTAGTTCCATGTAAAAATAAGAAAGTATTGGGATTTCCCTAATGGTTTTGTTTTTTCTTTAACAAAACAACCATTTAAACTAAGCTTCTCATCCAAGTGTATCCAAAAATCACTCAAAGATAAAAAATCATTAGGTTTCATTTTGAGAATGCAGAACCAGTGTCCTGGTTTGAAAGGAAGTGAGTTTTTTAAGGAAGTTATAGTCAAACCAATCAGTGGTCAGACTGAATATTGACACCTGGTATGACCACTGAAGAGATTTGTCACCTCTGAGAACATAGGGAGATAAAGGAGAGAATCACAGAGGAACTTCCTTTTGTGTTCCGGCTGTTGAAGGGAGCAGATGTCCTCCCCCGCCCAGCCTGGGCCTAGGCCTGGGCCTGGGCCTGGGTGGGGGAGGGGGAAGCCATGCGGCCTGAGCAGAGAGGTAGGCCGGAGCCCGGAGAGAGAGAGAGGGTGGAAGGAAATGGAACTGAGCCAGCTTCTGCAGGATGGAAGGGTCGAGAGACGAGGAGATGGTTTTCTACCCTCCCCCCGCCCCTCCCCCCGAGAGAGAGACTGTGCCAGCTGAGGAGCGGAGCGGGGGAGGTTCCCGGGTGTGGGAGTCCTGGAGTTGACGGCAGTAGAGACTGAGGCTTTTTAACCCTTCCCTTCCTTGGGAAAAGAAAGCTTTATGAAACATTAATCCTCCTGAGCAATGTTTTGAGTGAGAAGAGAGACAGCCTGGAATCCTGTGACGTTAGAGAAATTGATGGGAAGAATCCAAGGTGGGAGGAGATGATGGAGTGGCTTTGGCTGGACTTTTCTTGTATAGCCATAGACTGAACCAATCTGTCTTTAATACATGAGACTGCATTTAGGTGGATGCAGTGGCTGGATGCCAGATAAGGTGACCTGCTGCAGTGATGCCAAGTGTGAAGTGGAGGAAGAAGAAGGAGAGAGGATGAAGAGGGTGGGGTGGTGCCCTCTGTCTTCAGAGCAGAAGACCAGGAAGAGGTGTGGTCGTGCCCCCTCTCTTCGGAGCAGAAGAAACCCTCGGCCCCAGGGGTTATAAAATGGGGGGGACGGTTGTCCCAAAACCAGAGCCTGCAGTACTTGGCAAAGCATCCTTGAATCCTGAGGGCAGTTTCGGTCCATGGATGGTGGTGAGAGCACCAGACATGGAAGGACACTATGGTTTATAAGAGAGACTCCTCTCTTCTTTGATGGACCGAGAATTGATTATTTGAGTATTGTTAACTGATCAGGAAATCCAAGGTTTTGTCTGATTGAGGGAAGGGTGGAAGTTGGGAGGAGGAGGAATGTTTCGGAGAGTTTTCATTCTGTTTCCTGTGTGTTTCTTTCCTTTAGTGTAAATTAATAAAGTTTTTTTTTTCCTTATTTCTAAGTTTGAGCCTGCTCTGCTATGTTCCTGATCACATCTCACAACCATTTTTAGTAAAAAAATATATTTTCATAGGGCACTGGCATTGTGTCCAGTGTCAAACCATGACAACCAGATACGCTAACAATTTCAGAACCAGAATTTTGGACAGTTTTGATTTTGATAAGTCAGTATTTTCTCATCAGAGGTGTTTTGTTGGAAAAATTTTCCATCAGCTGTAGGTTTTATCACTCATTAATTGCCTCATATCTAGGAAGTGAAAAACCCAACCCAAAACCTCTTTTTACTAGGGGAGACAGTTATGGGGACCTGCCCAAAGACCCCACTTGAAATGCAGTGATTTTCCTACTACTGGAGTGCAGGATGTAGAGAAAATTTTGCAACTTGTTTAATGGAAAGAATCAGCCATATATCTGCCAGTTAATAGAATAAACAAATAAATGCAGATTTTAATACTGTAACTCAGTGAAAGCTGAAGAACATCCTTCCCTGTTTCTAAGGGAGGCAAATGTTCATCTGGGTTCTTAATCTGGACACAGAAACAAAGGCTGCTTGTGGTTGGACTGAACCTTCTTCTGAGTACAAATGATTCAGATTTCTTTAACTTCCACCACACCTGGGCATGGTCAGCGGCAGGTGGCTCTGACCTGTGGGGCTGCTACACAGCCCCAGCTGTTAATCTGGGGCTCACAGATTAACGCATGTGGCCTAAATGGAGATTTGTGGCACTGTCACCTCTGTGCCATCCTGAACCTCGAGTTTTTGGAGAAGAGGAACACACACATTTCTTGGAGTTCCTTTGCACTGCAGGTTTGGACAGAAACTGTTGGACAGTTACCTGTCATGGAGCCTGAGCTCACTGAAATTAACTTCAGTACGGAGAGAAATTGCAGAAGGTACATCCTGTGTATCAGGGTGGAATTAGTGCTGGTTGCTGCTCTGAAACTTAAGGTCAAGATCTCTGAATCTCTGTTCAGAACAGCTGTAAACCTCAGAATACACTCCCTGCTTTGGCTGCACCTCGACACTGATGTGTTTGGCAAACAGTGCAGTACATTTTACCCAGAGAGCTGGAGCACTGGTGTTTGCAAGTGCAGTTACAAGTAATTTAATGTTGTGTGAAACAATTATTGTTATGCCTAGAAGGCATGGTTCACATGCTGCAGGAATCCCGCTGGTATTTCCAACAGCAGAGGATGGTTTGGGAGGCACTGTGCATGCTCACTGTAAGAGACAGCACAAGTCCTGTAGACAAACTGGAAATTTCTTCTTGTCTGTTCTTCATCTTTCACCACAGCTATCTCTGGGTAATGATGCAGTAACCTCAGCAGTGGAGGGTTTCTTTACTGAAATATTTAATACAGAAGAGTATCAAAATTATTTGATTATTTGCTTTTTCCACCATGATCAGTATGTCAGAAGTCTTCCCATACTAGACCATCACACCAAGTCTGCTGCTGCTTGCTAATGTGGTCACTCCTGAAAACAGGCAGTTCTTCCATCTTTTCTACTAATTCAGGACACTCATTTTTCCATGCAATTGCACTCATTTATATGCATTCCCTACTTCTGATCTTATGAGCAGAAAGACTCCTAAATGGTACATATAGCTCTGCTCAAAAAGAAATGCAGATTTGAACTGTACTTTTGGCCTCTCAGCTTAAGAGAGTCACAATTCTTGGCTTTGCACTGATGCTTTCTAAGCACCACTGCTGAATTTTGGTAGGGATTTACACATTCAGTGGATAAGGAAAGATGGCTGAGGCTCTCCCTGCATGTTTGGTTCCATACAAAGCCCAAAGCCAGGAGCTATCCATGGTTTGGTGCAGGTTGTTCTCATCGCCAAGGACAACCCCGGGCTCGCACTGACACACTTGACAAATCACTATCTTCTGGCAGCCCTACTTTAAGGAGCTATTGAGATCCAGCAATAAGTAACTAAACTGTAAATTGCCACACTTCTCTCAAACTGAGATTTTGTGTCTGAAAACGCTCCTGTATAGTCAAAGTGGATATTAATACCTGTCATGGGTCAAATGGAAAGAATGGGAGAAGATGAGAATGAATAAAATGCTATGAAGTGTAACAGGAAGCAAATAACTTTTTAGCTCATGGTGAGATGTCATTTGACAAGACAGCATCCTGCAGGAGAGAAGCATGAAACGTTTTTCCTGATGTACTGCATGTATCCTCACACACTCACCTTCCTCAGATACTTGTCCTCTGGTAATTCTGCAAAATTTGCCCCAAAACATTTCTCTCATTTCCCAGAAGGCCAACCATACACTCCTTATTTGATTTAATATTTCCATGCCTTGTTTCTCAGTTACTTTAGACGTCTAGAATCTTTGCCAGGCCTGCTTCTCCACCCTTTCGTGTGGCAGAATCCTCCCCTAAAATGTTTTCCATTCACTTATTCCTGGAACTATGTCCACAATAAAGATTTCTTCTGTAATGAACTGAAACACAAAGCTACCAAAAGGGCACTGACACCATTGCTTTTTTGACCAGTTGCTTACAGAGCACCTACACCCAGTCTTTGCATGACTGCTGTGGAAGTGCCTGTTCTGCACTCTTGTCTGCAGGGCAGACCTTTCCAGACTGGCATAACTGCACACAATTGCCCCCCCAGACAGCTGTACCTGTATAGATCAGCAATCAGACCATTACACCCTTGAAGAGCTCAAACCTTCTCACTGTACTCACTTGTAACACACTCTGGTGCTCAAGTTCTCAGCAATTATAAGTGACAGCACCTATCAGTTTTAGCTGCTTAGATGTTCCCCATTGCTACAATAACTGAATGCTTTACACTCCTTAATCCACTTACCTTTCAATACCCCATTGAGGTTCTGAAGCAACAATAGGAAGATTAAATTTTGGAGATTTTAATTTCTCCGAAGTCCCTCTTCTGATGCTTATTTCCAGGGAACTGATGCTTGAAACATGCTCTCAGCTGTGCCTTGACCAGAGACTGGAAAATTTTGCTTCCGTGCCTGCCCGCAAAGTCTTTTGTCATGACTGAACTGAATTGCTTAGCCCCTAATTTCCACCTGCCTTCAGGAGCAGTAAGAAACTGGTGCTCTGCTGTTGCTGTAAACAGCAACAGAGGATTCTCACAGGGAATATGGAGATTTATGCTTTCTTTCATAGAATTGGCTTCCTAAAGCACAAAGAAGGTAAGGTGCTAAGGGTGCTTCCTTAGTATGCAGCCCCTGTGTTTTTAATTCTGCACTCCATCCATCGAGCCTTTCTCTATTAAGCATTGTGTAGGAAGACTGAGCATCACTGGGATTTGAACTTTGCTACCTGTAAACCCTTATTTTTATCTAGATAGAAGGAATTAGGCCAAAGTTACACAAGAGACCTCTTGTAAATTAGGGAATTGAGCTAAGCCTTTTATATCTTAGAGGAGCAGCCTGACTGCTGCTTTCAGAAGAGCTTTGGTACATTATACCAGCTAAGTGTCTGGCTCAATCACTATTCTGTGGGTTACCAGAGGGCAGATTAACTGGAGTCTATTGAATTTTTAAAACATAAAATAAATACCTCCTATAAGCTCTTAATAGGTTTCTCCTAACAAGGTTTTGAGGAATTTCCACCTTCCTAATTCTGCATGTGTATAAATGCACAGAAATTGATAGTACATGGACCTACCTAGTAGTACAGCAGAGCCTTATAACATTATTTATGGTTAATGACAGGCAATATCATTCCTGACATCCCAGATAAATCATGTTTTCCATTGCTATACACAAATGGACTGGAATATAGTTAGCATTTAGTCTGCTAGGCAAGAATAACTTCAGCCCCTTTCAAACTGGAATTCTCTAACCACCCATGAACGATAAGATGTTGTGCATTTACCATCAATTTTCTGCCTTTGTGGGGAACGGGGACTGAGAGCAAGGCAGACAGAGCCTCTCATGCAGTGCCTTGTTATAATTTCTTTACTATGAGTCCGTGCCTACCCCTCAGCTGAACCAAATCCCTTTCAGCTGCAGCTGATAATGCAACACCCACAGCTCAAGGTCACTACCTGGAAATTGGTGCTTGCTTTTAACTGAGCTCCCTTGAATAGTATTAAGCTTCAAGTGCTGCTTAGTCTTAGCTTTGATTTGGTTAACGATGCACCATCATCTTGTGAATGGGGCACTTAAGCCGCAGTTAGACCCTCGTTGTCACCGTTGCTCAAATCAATTGCAGAAATGTGCCATATTGTCAGCGGACTTTGGAATACAGATGTGTTTGCCTGCACACCAGCAAGGTGATCGCTGTTTTCTCAGTGTTTCATATCAGTCCTAGCTTTCTAAGTAACTCCTGCGGCAATGGAATACAGATACAATAAAGGAAATTACTTCTACCGCAACAACCTGAAACAGCAGTGCAGTGGTGAGAGGTGCCGTGGCACAGATGCAGCACACAGTACACTGGTGGTCCTGAGACTGCTCTATGGAAGACAAAAAAAAGGAATCTTTCCACTGCTCTTCTTTTAATGCTTTTATTTCTGAGGCCTAAAGACAAGCCCAGTAGAGCACAGCTAATTAAACCTCTTATCTTCAGCCATTGTGTGGCTGGCGGAGCCCTCACACACATCAGGAAGTGAAGCTGCTACAAGTAACATCCCACTAACCTGCTCGTGTTCATTAACACCTGTGTGAGGGAATTCACTTCAAAGCCTCTCTGTCCAACAGAGACCGAGACCTTTATGCCTGCATGCTAAAGCTATATTCAAAACCCCAGCTCAACTGCAAAGTGAATGAGCCAAACCCTTTGAGGAAACAGTAATGACCTTTGCTGGTGCATAGTTTGCTTTGCCCAAGGATGTTTAACTTTTTGATTTAGTCAGTCAGTTTGGACAACTCAGTTTGCCAAGTCCTTTGTAATTTCCCTTCTCCTTAGGAACACAGTTAATATTTAGCTATCAGTTGAGTCAATCTTTATTCCCCTGTAATTTTTTTTTTCCAGTTTGTTCTATATTTCTAATGACTGGTTGTAAACATACATTCCACAAAATTATTTTATATTTTTAAACAGAAAATCTTAGTGCTTTGTCATTTTCCTTTTTAAAAGAAACTTATCAGGGGTTTAATTTTCATTAGAACCACCATCCAACAAACCTCTATAAATAGTCAGTCATTCAGTACATTCTCTACATTCACAAATAAAACTGTTTTGCTTAATGTGTGCTTTATCTAATTTAAAATGCATTTTTTTCTAGTCAATATGCATTTCTGTAGCTGGGGGAAGCACTGCTGCACCTCTTAGGAGTTACACTTCAGATATTCACAAGTTCTTCTCTGGGGATTGAGGAGTCTTTGGACTATCCTCAGAAATCACAGCTTCTCCTCAGGATGAGGCATCACATGAAATTGTGGTATATCCATGAGCTTGGTAATATGGAAAACTCCTCAGCCTTTCAGCATTACCAACGATTTTCCAAATATTTTTCTACATTCCTGACATCAGGGTAGGAACAGCAGCCCCTGACTACTAAAGAATATTTTAGGCTGATTGGCAAAACATTAGCAAATACAATCCTGTTTTGCAGCACCTTCTTTTCCTCTTTTAATGCACCGGGACTACCTCCACATATAGACACATCCAACTTCTAATCAGAAATGGTATTTAATGCCCCAAAATTACTTACCAGGACTCTGTTAAATCAGAGGTAGTGCAGTGCAGGTTATAAAACCAGGATGCAGGAGCCAGGACTTTTGGGATCTTCCTTTAAAGCTGGCTTGCTGTGGTCTCAGGGAAAATAGAAAAAAAATAATCACTCACTTCTTTGATGTAATTTACTAATCTGAAAAAATGAGATAACTTCACCAATCTACTTCACAGGCACTGTGTGAGTCCTCAATAATACTTGTGAAACTATACAGTGATCTCTTGGCAAGAAGTGTTCTGATGGAGCCCAAATGTCAAAAATTGCTTTCAAATCAAGGAGTGAGTGAGGTGTGTGCACCAGACAGACATGGGTGATGCTGTAGTTATTTCCACTATGATGCCTCTCTGTTTCAGCTCCTTAATCACCTATTTCAGGGCCTATTTTGATGAGTTAGCATTGCCTAACACTTCCCCCCCCCCCCCAAAATTTCATATGTCCTCCTTAGCCCTGCTCACTTTTCAATTTTTTTCCCCTCACAAACTGCTCATGAATTGCCTTGGCAGTGAATAAAGTGTATGTACTTTTAGAGTATGGCTTATGATTCAGTGGCCATCAGCAAACGCTGTCAGAGCTGATACCCTTCAGCTGGGAGGGAACAGCAGCTTCACTCACGCTATCCCTCACCTGCTGCAGGGCTGGAGGGGAACCAGGATGGAGCATTCCCAGGCCAGGCCACTGCCTGGAAATTTTATTCATGAGGCTTCCCGCTGGCTGTGAAATTTGAGTACCCAAATAGTTGTGGTATCACACACTGAGGAAAATAATCAGCTTTTGAAGCAGCTCAGTGTGGAACTGGAGGAGTTGTGGTTGTTCAGGTACACCTCCAGGGCTTCCAGAAAGGATGGAGCAGACTTTAGGTGAGGACAGGAAAACAAAGGATCATTACTGCTGTAAAATCTAAAAACATGGACAACCACATCTCTCTCCCCCGCCCTCTCTCTCTCTCTCCTTCTACAGCATGCTGAGAACTAACTAGATTAATCTCAGAAATTCAATACCATACTTGAGTGTTGAACTAGAGCCTCTGAAATACAGGAGAAAGGTCCTGTTATATCACTGGGTGCTTTCCTTAAATATCTTTTTTCCCATAACACATTAAGAACTTACCATCAGCATGTGGTTTAATCCTATTAAAATACACCAAGTTTAGGCATACAATTTAGTAATTTAGATTCTTAAATGAAAAAAAAAAAAATTCTTAAATGGAAAAAACCTAACCCCAACACTTGTTTGTTCTCCTGCTTTATCCATATCCCTCTGCAAGCTCTACATGGTAAAAGAACAACTGCACCATAAACAGAAACATGAAAAGGAACTAAAATTCTTTTAGATTGATCTAATACTGTATTTGTTTAGAACTTCCTGATGATTCCAGCTGCTGCTGCTGACTAGCAGATCTATTCCAGGAAGGCACAAACCTGCTATGCAAAAGCAAGTGCGTGGTTACAGTGCCACGTCCTTTCACAGATTCCTGCTGAAGTCAAATCTAGTGGAAGATTTACTTAGTGTGCACAGCAGGATACTATTCAGGGGTAGAAATGCCTGATATTTCTTGCAGTTTTCAAATAAATGGCAGATTGAACCATTTTGATTAATATACATTTGAGAAAGAAATCATCTACACATGCTTCAGCTATGTGAGTAATGAAAGGACGTGTGAAGACACTCTTCCCCAGAATCCTGGAAAGAACTTCACGCTGCCCTTTTCCCCATGTCCCACAGGGTCATTCCACTCTGGAGTCCTCACACAGCTCCTTCCACAGGCAGCAGCTCTGCTTCCAGCACTGCCACTTGCTGCAGCTGTGAATGTTGTCCCTTATATTCTGATTTTTGCTTATGTCTATTTGTCTTTTTTTGAATAGTAAGTAAGTATCTGGCCGGTGGTGCAGTATTTTCGGCCTGCTTTCAGTCCTTTTTAATGCCTTTAAGGTGCTGTGGAAATGATTTTAGCCAGTAGGTTTCAGGGAATAAAAAAACAATCAAAAATTATCAAATGCTCAACAATTCTCTTTAAATGCTGCTTGAAGTCAGAGCATTTACTTTTAATTCAAAAGAAATTTCCATCTAGAAAATCTTATATTTATGAATAGGAAAATGCTAGAATTGAAAGCAATGCTTCATTTTTCCTGCTCTAGGTGAACCTGCTTTAGCAGGGGGTTGGATTAGAGGCTCTCTAGAGGTCTTTTCCAACCCAGCCGTTCTGTGACTATGTGAAATTGATCCTATTCCACGAGAGACATGAAAAGGCTTCAATTCAGAACCAAAACCAACTCCTGGAAAACAAGGAGTCTCAAATGAGTCTGCATGGAGTTCTGTCCGTATCTGGGACCAGCTGGACAGTGGAATTGCAGAGCTCCACACTGCACTCCCAGCCTGTGCTGGGCACTTCTGCCAAACCAGGCTCTGATGCAGCTTTTGGGACTTGAATTGGCATCTTCACACGAGCTCTGCAGGTCTATCTGGAACAGAGCAGGTCAGAGAGCTCTGATGCACCCCCCAAACAGCTGCATCTTTCTCTTGAATCCAGAGAGTTAATTTGGTGAAGAAACAACTGAAACAGCCAAAAAGCAGAAAACATCTGTGGCACTGGACCTGGCTTCCAGGCTTGTTATAGTGATTAGCGTTGCTCAAAGCAAGATGTGCAGTACATTACCCCTTACTTGCTAAGGGCAACTGGATTTGCTCACTTGGTGGGGAATTTATGTCCAGACTAGGTTATTTCAGACTTCAGTCACTGTGCGTTTCCTTTGGAATGTTTGCTTTGTGTTGGTTACCTGTTTTTCTTATTATTCGCTACATGGTTACAGAGTGTAGGGGCGGGAGGATGGAGGGAAAATCCCAGGAAGGAGCTGGAGACTGCATTCACTCCCCCAGGTTTTCCTTGTGGCACTGCAAGTGATCTTTGATTTCTGACTTCCACCTCCTGATACAGACTCAAAAAACAAACTGAGGGATGTTAGCTGTGGAACTTAGTGCAGTACCGAAGAATCTTAAAGTGAGGAAGATGGTTTTAGGATCCCTGAAAAAGAGAACAGGAGCTGAAGATGCAAGAAGAAGCAGGGACTGACTTAAGAGACCAGACTGGCAAAAATCCACTTACAGTGACACATTTAAACTGCATTAAAATAAGTAGGAGCTCTTCCAGCTCTAGCCTACAGATGCACCAAAGGGGCAGACACTTGTTTTCCCCTTGGAATAAGAAAATTAAAATTGTTTCTGCCTTATCCCTGCTTTTAGTTCTGCTGAAGTGCTGACAGGGCAAATTCAGCTTTACTAGAGCAACAAAAAGAATTTAGCAATAGAGTTAATACAGAAAGGTGATGAAAGATCAAACTCTTTCATGTTTTAAATTTATTTGAAGTGTATTTGAAACACATATGGAATTTTTATCTAATGACATCCTACAAACACAAGCAAAAACTTTCCTGAAAAATTTCTGAATGATTGCGCAGAAGAAAGGATATATCCATAACAGCTAGGCAGTGGGAGAAGATTAAGGCCAGACACATCTCCGAGTTTTGTAACAAAGACCAGAAACACCACATTTAATTTCAGACCTCCTTGTTTCAATCAACTGCTTTTCCTCTGTGCACATGCTTCCTCTGAGGGTTTTCCTGCTAAGAGTCTGCATCAGCAGCTTGGGTTTAGCTCTGCATCAAGCTGGTTTTTATAGTAGTGTCCTGGGTTGCAGTGTGGGATGTGCCAGGGAGGTTTTCTTCTATGACCATCTTCATGAACTGTTGAGACCAGGTGGGGCGATGCTTCTCCCTCTGGACTATCTTTTGTGAATGGGTCCATCAATGCCTTCCACAGAACTCATGGATCTCGCTCCTGGACTATCTCCTAT
>WEIT01032575.1:3381-14921 GCA_013389985.1 Dryoscopus gambensis | reverse complement strand
TTATTGATAAGTATACTAACAATAATTAGTACACAAATAATTGTATAATGTGCTATTATTAATATATACAAATAAACATAAATACACATTAATAACTATTTATAAATCTTAGCACTAACAAGTGGGAATTGTTAAATCTTTGTAATTTCTTAGTGGGACCATACCCTTATCATGTACACTTTAAGATATTTTCTCCTAGAAACCCCAAATTATTAGCCACTGATTATTACTTACTGTACTTCTCAAGACCTGCCACGATCACAAAGATCATTTACTGATTCTGTAAGTTTTTTAATTTATTTTCAATATCTTGGGGGCTTTTCTTTTCCCACAGAAGAAGCAAAGCTGGACAAATTTCATAACAGCGACTTCTACACACACTAGTGTTGTGACTTACTGTTCCTGTTGCCTTGAGAGACTCCATCCACTGAAGAGAGTGAAAGAAATTGTTATATTATTGTGCTATTTGAATGAGAAAGATAGAAATGTTCCATCTACAACAGTGTTTGCATCACTGTTTTTATGCCTCTATGACAGAGAATCTAAACCTAAACCAGATTCTAAACAAAAACTCTTGCAGCAGACAAAAATTCATCTTTATATTAATGGAAAAGGGGACATAAAGGGTTTAAAACAAAAAGTCCATTCACCCAGGTAACTAAAATGAGGTCCATCGTCCTCTCTGTCATTGTGGATACAGTAACTTTTAAATCTTTCACACATCAAAATCCTTAAGTAAAAGTTAATCTTTTATAGCATTGTAGAGTAATTGATTGAAGGCCGTAATTCCTGATGCTGAGTGCTTCTTAGGGTACACTAAATTTCCTAAAGAAAAGAAGCCTTATCTCTAGGGGCACTGAATTCTTGAAGCTTCATCAGCGTACAGATGTACAGTTTTATAGAATAAAAGGGAAATATGCAAAGAATAACACATCATCTTGGTTACAGCTTATGTCATAATGTAGTTTTCAGACTGAAAATAATTATGGCAGTTTTTGCCAAATAGGACTAGAACACACACACACACACACACACACACACACACACACACACACACATATATATATGAAACTTTGGAATAATAAAGTCCCGTTAGTATCCTCCCTCTTACTGACAAAATGGAAGAAAAGAGACATCTACAAATTTAAATCTGCTACGGAAGGATAAGACCCATATCTGAGAATTGGTAATATATTAGGCCAAGTTCAGTGTGTACCGAAGTCAGTAATTTCAGGCAAAAGCAGCATTTTCCACATTATGAATTCAGAATTCCAGCTTAAGCAGTCTTGAAAGAGTCAGAGGAATGGTTAGGCAATGTACAATATTGTTTAAAAGCACCCAAGATACCCCAGTTGTGACTGGAAAGTATCTTGTAGAAATAATCGTAGAAGCAGATTCTGAGACTGTGTTCCTTGCTCTTTTCCATTAGATCTTTCAGAGGAGAAGATGGGTCACCTTATAGTTTCCAGTAATGTATTCCAACAGAGACATGTTGGGGCCCAGTATACTTACTGTGCTCAATCAGCAAACAGCAGAGCTAATTTGTTACATTCTTACACTTTTTTCTTTAGGACAGAGAAGAAAATATTGAAGTCACAAATATCAGATTGTCCCTCAGACTGCAAAACCTTGATGGCTTCTAGCTTTAGTCTTTGTTTACCAGACAGCTGCCTTATGTGAAAATGCCACAGGTGTGGTTTCATCTCTGTTATAGTTTACATTAAATTGGACGGCTTGTCATTTTTTATTTGGAATATATATAGTTTTATGCATTTTTTTAAAAAAATCCACAAAAGTTAAATATGTGTCATTAATAAAGTATTACCAGATATGCCTGCTACCTGAGTAATGACAGATCCTTCTGCATGGTTTTAAGAAGCACCAGCCTAATGGCAACCAGACTGGAGCCCTATATCTGCAGTGTGAATCCTTATTGCATATTCTGCCCCACTTCTGTGTGTCTTATCGACATGAGCAAGCTCCATGAACTGAGCTAGGCCAGAATACACAATAGAAACCTGCTTTCACAGTGCAGAGACTCTGCCGTTCAAGTGTGCTAACAGTGCCTTCCAATAAGCACCTCAGCTACTGTCCCAGTCTGAGACAAAATTCAGTCCGAATTTGAACATCCTCTTAGGAGGCAGGTTACAGCCACCCCTCCCCCACCAGCTTCCAGAAAGAAATATTCCTCGGAGGAAAGTGAAAGGGAAAAAAGCTATTTATTTAAAAAACACACGGAAAAAGAATAATGCTAAATAATAAAACCTCTCGCTGTGGAGAGAACCCGGTAAAATTCAAAGTCCTTCTGTAGGTATGGCTGTTCTCTCCCCGGAGCTGGGGCGTGGCCCCTCCAGGCCCTGGCGTGGCCTCCCGGCGCTGGTGATCCGGATCGGAGCAGGCCAAGGGAAGGTCTTGTCTCAGCTAGCAAGCCAGCTGAAGAGCAAAGGATTTTAACTCTCTGTCTCTCTCCTGAAAAAAGCTGAAAAACCTCCGGAAAAAAAGGAAGGGGGCTTCCTCCTCTTTTGCTGCTGTAGAAGCACGCAGAGGAGTTTGAGTAGAGTGACCTTGGAGCACAAACTGCTTTGAACAGTTCATCTGGCTTTTTTTTCCCTCCTCTTGCACCCAGTTTTAAAGGCACAGAAAGGCACAGGATTCATATCTGGGCATAGAGCTGTGATAGGGGATACAACATCATAAAGTCACCCCAAGACAGCAATACATCCCTGTTAGGAATTGAATCCATCGTACTTTAATGCTCGGTCACCGAGGATGTGTCATTTTGTCTGATTGTTTAGACAACATACTAAATGAGCCAGGAATGTTATCTTTCTCTGTGGTTTATGCAATGTAGATGTGGGCACTTCAGCAATAATATAAACTAATAAAGGAAACTTCAGTCTCAGTTTGCTGTTTGTTCATAGCATTTTTAAAGTGCCAGCATCTACAATGTATAAAGGACAGATGGAGGTAAAATTGCTTAGTCATGCAGCTGATAAAGCTTACTCTCGGTTTATGACAGACTGTACTAACACAAAAATAGAATCTTCAGTTAAACAGGACTCATGCCTTTGTTATTTGATGCTATTGATATTAATTTAAATTATGTTTAAAAGCGTAGTCACATAAAACAAAGAATCATAGAATAGTTGAGTTGGAACAGAACTTTTAAAGTTTATCTAGTCTAGCTCCCTTCAGTAAGCTGGCATATCTTCAACTAGATCAGGTTGTCCAAACACCCATTCAGCCTGACCTTGAATGTTTCCAGGGTTGGGGCATCTCACAACTCTCTGGGCAACCTGTTCCAGTGGTTCACCACCCTTATTGAAAAATACATCTTATATCTAACCTAAACATACCCTCCTTACACTTAATCCTTGTATTGAATGCTGGAAAAGTTATCAATGGTCCTAAAGAACCAAGAGTTTCCTTTGTGAATTGTGCAGTTCAACAGGCAGTGGAGATCTACTAGTGGTGCTGGGTAGACTTCTACAAACCAGAATGTGTGACTGAAAACCTACTTAATGTTAACAATAAACTTGTTTCAGCGATTTAAACTCTACACTGGCCTGAGGAGGAAATGGGGTGGAATGTACATGTGGGTTCAACCACCTGGCACTTCCTGGGGAACTTATACTGGCCAGAAACTTTGTTAAGTAAATGGTGTGTCTTTTAGTGTCAGCAACCAAATGGTGCTGCTGCTCCTCAGTCCTCAAAAAGAGTATTAAGAGTACTCAACACGGGACAAGTCAAGCCAGGAAGTCTACTGAATTTTGAAGGAATTTAAAACCAAGGGAAGTGCAAGACACAGTAATCAGAAAAAAGCCTGGACCTCAAATAACATTTTGAGCTCCAGAATAAGTCAAATCTGGACATGAACACACTTTAGCAGTGAGAACTGTTCTTGCAAACTACAACTGGATCCCAGATTTAGGCAGATTAATTCTGTTGAATATTTTTTTTAGTCTCTGTCATGCTCCTAGCTTCCATTTTTCACTTCCTTTAAAATGCAACAATCCAAACATTACTCCCAAATCTTTTCTGAATACAACCTCTTTTATTTCTAAAAATTGTTTATTGGAAATGTTGTCCTTTTTATGATATTTCTTAATAAAAGGACACTGGGTGGCATTTTGTTCTTTGAGAGCTGTCCATTGCACTTTTAAATCCTAGACAGTTTCTCCATATATTTACTGTGTAGTTCCTTGTAATTACTTATCCTCAAAAAATAGCAAAGCCACCATATAAACCTCTAGAAAGTGTCAATTTAGAAACACTTCTGCAGATATTATATCTATACCTGAGTTATTTTTTCCTCATATTTTTGCTACAAGAACATTAGCTTTCTGTCACCTATCCCTCAGGTGAAAATCATCATAATTGCATTTCTGTGATGTTACAACCATTGCTGCAAACAAAGATCCAAGCAATATAAAACAGAGTTCAAACCAAAGCAGATAAGCCCTAATGTTATAAAGACCTTTTTTTCATGGTAATATTTTTAACCATAGCAAATCAAACAGACTTGTCCTATTGATGTTATGAATAAGAGTGAGGAACAAATCATTTTCTAAATAAAATATTTCGTTTTCTGGATCTGCCAGGTCTATAGATAAGCTAAGTAAACCTCATAAAACACCACCTTTCAGCTTCTGTAACGTTAGGTTGTGAATTATTTACATTTTGCATATTGTCTGCATTTGATCATGCGTTTCCTTCCCTTCTGTACACCTGCATGTACCTACAAACAAATATGCACACACAAGTATATATTCTCCCTCTCTACTCCACTCTCACAAGACCTGGAGTACTATGTCCAGCTTTGCAGACCCCAACAGAGGACGGACATGGATCTGTTTGAGCAAGTCTGACAAGAAACATGGAAAAGATCCAAGGGCTAGAGTTTCTCTGCCCTCAAAGACAGGCTGAGAGAATTAGGGTTGTTCAGCCTGGAGAGGAGAAGGCTCCAGGGAGACCGCAGAGCACCTTTCAGTAGGGTGCTGGGGGGAGTCTGCAAGAAGGCTGAAGAGGGACTTTTTGCAAGGGCATGGTGTGATAGGACAAGGGGAAATGGCTTTAGACTGAAAGAGGGTGGGTTTAGATTAGATACTAGGAAGAAATTCTTTACCACANCTAAGTAAACCTCATAAAACACCACCTTTCAGCTTCTGTAACGTTAGGTTGTGAATTATTTACATTTTGCATATTGTCTGCATTTGATCATGCGTTTCCTTCCCTTCTGTACACCTGCATGTACCTACAAACAAATATGCACACACAAGTATATATTCTCCCTCTCTACTCCACTCTCACAAGACCTGGAGTACTATGTCCAGCTTTGCAGACCCCAACAGAGGACGGACATGGATCTGTTTGAGCAAGTCTGACAAGAAACATGGAAAAGATCCAAGGGCTGGAGTTTCTCTGCCCTCAAAGACAGGCTGAGAGAATTAGGGTTGTTCAGCCTGGAGAGGAGAAGGCTCCAGGGAGACCGCAGAGCACCTTTCAGTAGGGTGCTGGGGGGAGTCTGCAAGAAGGCTGAAGAGGGACTTTTTGCAAGGGCATGGTGTGATAGGACAAGGGGAAATGGCTTTAGACTGAAAGAGGGTGGGTTTAGATTAGATACTAGGAAGAAATTCTTTACCACAAGGGTAGTGAGGCACTGGCACAGGTTGCCCAAAGCAGCTGTGGCTGACCCATCCCCGGAAATGTTCAGGGACAGGCTGGATGAAGCTCTGAGCAACTTGGTCCAGTGGAAGCTGTCCCTCTCCATGGCAGGGGGGTTGAAACACGGTGATTTTTAAGGCCCCTTCCAGTCCAAAGCATTCTATGATTCTATGCAGCAATAAAACACACAGATGAATATGCTCAGTTTTCCCTTAGGAAAAATAGCAGCCACAATAATTTCTTTGCTTTCACAACACATTTTACATCTTATGGAAGTAAGGGATCTTTACAGAGCCACTGTTCATCATGTGACAGCTCTGGTAGGACAGCTGTTTCTTTTGTACCCTCAGTCTGGAAGTACTTCTGTCTTTAAAAATATTCACCAGAGCACATCAAAGGGTCAACAAGATAAGTTCTTGCTGCTCAGATAATAGTGAAAATGTCAAAGCAACTGGCATAACTCAAATTTACAATATACCTGAGAAACACAGATTCAAAATGTTGACATTTTTAATTTCCAACTGCTGTTTAATTTCCAAAGCATTTTGCTGTTACCGTTGTAAAGGATGAGAACGATACAATAATTTTAGTTTTAAACATTCCAAAGGGAATTGTGCTTCAGATCACAATAGTGGTTTAAGCCTTAAAATAGGTAATATTTGGGCTTCAAATACAGATCTTGGTTCAATTTTCCTGTGTGCATATTCAGTTCTTTTTCTGGGACTTGGGTGTAGGGCCATTTCTAATATATCAAAATAAAAAAGTATGAAAGTTTAAATAAAGTTATTTGACTGCTTAACTATTTGCAGAAGAAACAAAACTAGAAACAAAATGAATTAGTGAATTATTCTTTGTATGTATGTGATGCCATCAAGTGTGAAAGACAATTCTTCAATTTACCAGGTTTCATCTGTCTCTTGCCCTACTGTAAAAATGGAAGCAGAGATAAAATTAAAGGTTTGTGTAAAAAAAGTTTGTGTAAAGCAAGTAAGACAAACACTGTGTAAGCACCGTATAAAGCACTGTATAAAATCCTGCATTTTAAAAGCTTGAATTCTTAAAAAAATTGTACCACAACAGTGAGGGATATATGCCAAATTTTATTGCTTCAATAATACACTGAGACAGTTCAAACATTTTGAACTGACTCATGCTTACACCATAAAATCCACAGAAGACTGAATTGGCAGTGAAAATACATTTTTCTCCATACGGATATCAGTTATTCTAATGTAGGTATATTTTACATGGTCAATAAGCTCAGCCCTATAGCCACTAACAGTGAATGGCCCCAGTGAATGTTTATTTCCATACTCTGCTTCTAACAACAGTGAGAACTGAAGCGCAGGGCATAACTAAGAGTAATGATCTGATAAGGCAAATGGCCACTGCCTGTAACTCAGGTCATCCCCCCACCTACCAGGTCATTCATCTCAGGGAAATATTTCTCACTTCAATTATTATTGCATGGCTGATAAAAAAATTGATCTATACTAAATAGGGATGCCTTTTTATCAGCCTCATGGAGCAGTGCTGTCTATCAACAATGGTGCTGCCCCCAGTTTATTAAGAGAAAAAAAAAATACAACAAAAAGCCTCCCAACAATTGGACTGTAAAACTGCTTTTTGCAGAAATCAACGTATTTTACTTATTTTCCTCAGGGTCCTGTGAGTGCCACTACCATTACTGCCTGCCTCCTGCATCCAGTCGTCCTTCAGCCTTATACTTTGCTCACTCTGTTTGTGGAGAGGATTCATTCTACTCCCTGAGGGTTTTTTATGATCCAGTGAAAATATTCTGAAATGGGCAAACATCTGTCTCCACTGTAGGAAATATATTTTATTCACCTTTAGCTCACTTGCTGATCCAGGTCTCAGGTATTACCTGCTCATTCTGTCAATGTGACTTCTCTTCTGCCCTTCCTAAAATACTTTCACTTCCCACTCTTTATTCCCACAATGCTGTGTTGAAATTTATTCTTCATTCTTGCCATGATTAATATTTTTTCTTAGATAAAATGTCAACTGCTTTTTGTAGTTTTCACTTATCCTCATCCAAAGCAGATGTAAAGCACTGAACAATCAGTATAGCGATATTTTACACTGTTTGCAGGAAAGTACAAAAGGCTACAGAAGACCCACAGCAGTAAATATTCGGATACTTTTAAGAAATAAGCAAAGACTGCAGAACTTTGTCCACAGTATCCTTTTCTGTGACATTACTGTGGCTAGGTAATGTGATTGGATTTGAAAACCTTGCTCATTTTTGAGGGTAAATTACTGGAGATATTAACTAAGAACACACAATGTTTAAGTGGGTAGATTATGAGATACTCTCCTATCTTCTGGCACCTACAACTTATTAACTTGCTGGGCCAGAGGCTGTGTTTGCAACAGCATTATTAGAGGGCAAGGAATGTCATTGCTTGAATCTGTTTCTTTAAAAGTATTCTGTCATTAGCGCTTTGGAGCTGTGACAGCTGCAAGATTCATTGCCACAACCTGTGGGGAATGAGTACAGTAAAAAGCCATCTACACAGAGAATGAGATTGTTTCATTCAACTACATATTCTAAAATTGATGTATCTAGGCTATTTATCTAGACTCTCTCTGCAGTCACCATGCAGAAGAAGGCGCCTCCAGGTAGTAATTTACAGTGCATGTTTTAACTGTCCTTCCTCATATAGGAAAGATCATGCATTTGAAGTAGCTACTTTCTCACAACAGATTTTGGGTGTTTACTATACTAGAAACCTCCCAATTTTAGACAACAGAGTAGATGAAATTACTTCCAAGTGAACAGTCTCCACAGATTACGCTGACTTCCTTTTTCCATTGTGCAATACAGAGAAATGGGGAAGAATTTGGACCCATTTATACGGGCAATTAATAATTTATACGGCAGATTATCTGGTATGCTATACAACAGAACAGAACTATCGAGGATAATCAATTCTCTTCGCGTACATCCAGACACACAAGACCAGCAGAATGGCAGTCCTCACTGTACAAAATCCAGTATAATTAAAAATTTTTCCGGAAATAACTGACAGGAAAATTAACATGTACTCAGTGTTTCCCACAATGACTAATCCTAAATTTTTGCTCCTGATGGTATTATAGTTATAACCTCCCAGTGTAGTTAAGACTACCTCAAGTGGCCACAACAATATCAAATTAATATCATGGTACACACCAGCAATGAAATACGACAAGAAAGCAAAACACAGACGAGGCACAAACCAATAAATTACTAGGAATGACTGCATTCCACTTCCAGCAAAAGGTGCATATTTCTCGGCAGCATTCCTCCTGGTACTGGGGTGGGAACAACTTCAGCTCCTTCATTCACCTCAACTTAGCAGTTCTTAATTAGGTGTCATGGTCTGAGCCAAGTTCATGACAAATCCAACTGAAGTTCAGAAGTCCAGAGAGAAATCCAAACATTTACAGAGACATTTGGAGCTACCAGCTCAAGTGATAGAGTGCAACAGCTTAGAAAAGCCCACAAACTTCTACACTTACAGCATGTGTAAAAAGAAAACAACAAAAGGAAATAAACTGAGCATAAGTTTTGCAAGTTCCTCAGTAGCAGAAGGACACTTTAAGTTAATGAGAAGCATATGTTTTATCTCAAGGACATATTTCAAGGTACAAAATACATACATACATTTATACATGGAGATGCACAAACAGAAAATACTTCCCAAAGAAAATGTTAGGTTGATTTATGTTCTAGTTATAGCCTAATTCTAGAGTAACTCTGCAGTCAATAGCAAAACCAGTATTTACTCCCAGGGGCACAGGTCAGAATTGTACAGGGTAACAGCTGCTACTGTGTTGGGTTTGCATGGCAGGGTTTTGGTAGCAGGGAGGTACAGGAGTAGCTTCTGTGAGAAGCTGCCCAGTGTCTGACGATTCCAATGTCACCTGGCTCCTAGACAGACCTGGCACTGGCCAAGGCTCAGCCCATCAACAATAGTGGTAGTGCCTATAGGACAACAGATTTAAGAAGGGAAGGAAGCTATTGCACAGAAGTAAATTGTAGCCATAGAAGAGAGAAGTGAGAATATACGACAGCAACAGCCATGCAGGCACCAAACCCAGTGAAGAAGAAAAAAGGAGGAGGTGCTCAAGGCGCTGGAGCAAATTCCCCTGTAGCCCAAGGTGCAGCCCATGGTGAGGCAGCTGTGCCCCTGCAGCCCATGGAGGACTCCACGCTGGAGCACGTAGGAGTGCCTATAGCAGGATAGGACCCAGTGGGAAGCCTGTGCTGGAGCAGGCTCTTGGCAGGACCTGTGGCCCTGGGAAGAGAGGAGTCCAGGCCGGAGCAGGTTTCCTGACAGGAGCTGTGACCCTTGTGACCCTGCCCACACTGAAGCAGTGCATTCCTGAAAGACTGCGTCCTTTGGCATGGAACCATTCAGGAGCAGACAGTTCCTGCAGGACTGCACCCTGTGGCATAAACCAACACTGAAGCAGACTGTTCCTCAAGGACTGCATCCTGTGGGAGGGACCCACACTGGAGCAGTGCAGGAATAATTGCAGCCCATGGGAGGGACTCATATTGGACAAGTTCATGGAGTTCTGTCTCCCATGGGAGGGACCACACACTGGAGCAGGGGGAGAATGTGAGAAGGGAGTCTCTCCCACTGTGGAGGATGGAGCAACAGAAAAAATATGGGATGAACTGACCAAAGCCCACCCACTGTGCCACTGGAGGGAGAAGGGACTGAATCTGGGGTAAAGCTAAGCCCAGGAAAGAGGGAGGCATAGGTGGAAGACATTTTTGAGATTTGGTTTTATTTCTCATTATTCTACTCTAATTAAAGTGATAATAAGTTAAACTAATATACTAAAGAAGTCTATTGTGACTGTGAAGGTAATTGGTGAGGGATCTCTTCCTGTCCTTATCTCCACACATGAGCCTTTTGCTGTATTTTCTCTCCCCTGCCCAGCTGAGGATCGGAGCAATAGAGGGGTTTTGGTAGGCACCTGTCATCCAGCCAGGGTGTTTACCACACACTGGCACTGCTATCCTCAATATGAGTGAAATAACACACACACAGACCTGCCAGATCTCTTGCACTGAGGCTGAATTTCGGCCTGTCTAACAGATGTAATGACCAGTGCCCACACCCAGGGCCCCAAACATGTTCGGCAATATGACCTCTTTCTGTGGGAAGCACATACATTATTCCCTTTCACCTAATGCTCCCAGCGCACTCCAGAGCCTAGCAGGCAAGAACATTAGGAATTTGATAGTGAGAAACCCAGTGTGGTGGTTTGAGCCTGGGTTGATGGACGCTTCTCAAAATCTACATATTTAAATCGCGTAGAGATGCAGGAACTTCCTCTTTGGTGTTCGAATCTCCCACAGGATAAGAGGGGGGACGACGGGCCCTGGGGCTCCATCTCTGGGAGTGGCCCTGGGCCCCCCTCTTCCCCAGCCCCAGGGCACAGGCCCTGGATAAAGACTGGAGAGCCCCATCAGAGCTGCAGGCAGCTAAGAAACAACCATTAAGCTGCTGCATAGCCGATACCATCCGGCATGGCTTTTAAGGACTGGAGAAGAGCCTCCCTCCCCCCTCACGCAGTCCCGTGCAGATCCTGGCGGGAGCTGAGAGAGAGTTTTCCTATAACCAGAGCTGAGCTGAGGAACCAGCCGCTTAAAGAGAAAGTTTTTTTCCTCCCATATAAAGCCTGAAAAAATCATGGCAATGTCAAGGTCAGAGAGAAAGAGAAAGTAAATCACAGGACACGGAGCTGAAGATGGTGGCAGGAAAAGAGGGCGGAGCACGCCCAGCGCGAAGCTTAAAAATGCTTTTTGCAGGCCATGGTAGAAACTGTAATATTACAAACTGTTCTTTTCTCTT
>WEIT01032574.1:1729-26240 GCA_013389985.1 Dryoscopus gambensis | reverse complement strand
GAAAAAAATGTAAGTGAAACTTTGGACAAAAATAGCTTTAGCCTCAGCCAGTTCTTTGTTCAGTTCATTGCAAATTGCCAGAATAGTTCTACCAGTGCAAACGATGCTGATGAACACCCGAGAAAGGAAAGGTGCATATGTTGCCAGGAAGTTGTTAAGTGTAGCAATACTGAGAGAGGGATTTCAGTGTCACCATGCTGGTTCAACTCCAGAGCATTCCTAAGGGATTTGCTAACACACTGGGAGGTAAGTTAGGGCTCCAGCCAAATGGTGAAATGTAAATCCTACCATCTGTACTAAGACAACTGTCTTTGGATTTTCAAAGACAAAGTCAGAAAAAATAAGCATGTATAACTTAGTACTCTTCTGTATCTTTAAAGTGTCATTTATCTTAATTTAAGGATAATTAATATTTAATGAAGAAAAGCCATAAGGAGACAAGATTATTTTAAAATATTTTACTATAATGAACATATGTATAAAAATTACTAATACAGAAATTCAAGTATTTTTCCCAATTCTAGTTATCTTGAAAAAAAAAAATTGAATTTTGACATATATATATATATAACATGTTCATAAACATAAAAAAATGAACCTATTTAGCTGAAGTTCCTGGTTTATTTTAATGAATGGTTGCAACCAAGTTTTCTCATTGTAAATGCAACCACTTTATGAGGGCAATAACCCAGAAACAAGAGAAATATTTTAATACTTACCTCTACATTTTGATCTCCAAATTAGATACACAAATCACACGAATGTAAAAATACTGCAAAGCATTGTTGAAAATTCCTGTGGCAATATCACTACAAACACATTTTAATGTCTGGACCAGTTCCAATAGTGTATTGAAATACACAGCAATATTTCATAGCTTTTAAAATTAAAACAATGGGTCATTAACACAAGGTTCCTTCAGACTGTCTTTACAGAGATAATGATGATATCAGGGAAAGCCTGGAACTGTTATCTTGCTTTTCAGTGTAGTCTTTAAAAAATCAGCTATATTAAGTAAGGCCATACACTTCATGCAGTCAATTCTCAGTGGTATTTCAGGAGAGATTTATCGAACCAGTAGATTGTTTCCTCTCAGATACCGCTGAGACATGTTCGTGGAATTTTAAGATGTTTACAGTAAATTAGAAACTAATTAGTTGAATTGAAATGCCAGCACCTGCTCCTGCATTATTTAAAAGAAGAAAGGGGAAAAACAAAAAATCAACAGAAAAACATTTAGGGTTTCACAAATGGAGATAATACTTCAGGGCCTGGATTTCTCCAGGCCTATTTAATCATTTGAAAAGGTTGTCAGAATTATTGGGTTATGAAGCTGAATCAATGCCTCATAGATATTTTTCCTTCCTGCAGCTTTATAGTCATTATTGTATTGAGATTCTGGCAAACAAGGCCAACAATATTTATGGTTCCTGCCATAACATTAAAAATGCATATCCCATTCAGATTTTATGAATCTTGAATTGCAGCAGGAAATGAGTAGTTTAGATGATAATTGACTTGTAAGGATTTGAACAGTTCAGGTTTCCCCCTGTGCAAAGAGAAGGTTCATCTGAGGTCTCGCAGATAGATGATAATTCCTTCAAAACATCACATCTGTCTTTACTAAAAGGTGCTTTTGTTCTGCAACTCTACATTGTGACAATAACAGTTATTAGTAAATCAGATAGAGCAGGCACAGCTAGCAATCTTCTGATGGGAAAATGAGGGTGAAATACAAATCAGATATTAGATACATGTGGTATTTTATATAATGCATAACCAAATAACCTGCCAATCCTAATGAGTTTGTAATTTAATCAGGAAAGTAGAGTACCCGAGCAATTCTGGATGGGAATGTGTACCATCAGTGAGAGAATCAAAGTAATATAAGTGCTCTAAGAAGGAACTGTGTTTCACATGGAGAACTGAGGGGGAAATTTTCACAATACAGGAACTAAGAAGCTTTTTACATCAGAGAAAATGCCCCAAATTACAGAGCTTAGAAGGAAAAATAATAGTATTCTCCCTTTTCATAAGCTATTTGGTTATAGCCATATTTCATTATTCCATTTCAATGAATAATTACCAAAGTATAATCATCTTTTCTTGCTATCAGTGTGCAAGAAGCAGAAATATCTTCTTTTACTTCTTTTATATTCTACCTCATTATAAAGGCACAGGAACCAAACAAATACCCAGGTGGAGCTTGCTATCTCATAAAAAAGCTCAGAAAGCATCCTCAGTAATATAAGATTTCATAAATTCCCTAAGATGCCTGTTAACAAATTAAATATTTTTGTTTTCCAGCATAGTTCTCTGATCTTTTTTCTACCCTTTTCTATACTTTTTTCTCAGCTTACCCATTTGTCCTCTTAAATTTTGTAGCTACCCTAATTGCTTAATCTGACCTTCAACCAAGTCATCAGATCTAATCTGCAATGCTGGTATGCTTAGAAGTCCCCAGAAAGCAAGTAAACTGGTTTTGTACACCTTGCTGACTATAAATTCTGCTGTGACTTTCCTTCAGAATTTGTCTTTTAAATCAGACATAAGAATATTACCTTTTTCAGGGTAATTATTCTTTTAACAAAAAGAATAAAAATTTCTTTGCAGAGTTCTTAAGAAAAATCATGTTATTGTAATATTCTATTGGAACATGTTTAAAAATATGTCCATGATTTTAATTGAACGGAACCATTTCACTTCAAAGCAGACTGGTTATGGTGCCATGACATGTTTCAGTATTCACACACACTAGGTCTCATTTCCCCTCTCAGTGAGCCTAATGGAAACACACATTATGGAGTGTTATACTGTGTTCTCTCTGCTCACACTGTGTCGTGTTTCATGGAAGCACCACAGGGGATGGAGAGTGTAGATCCAGCTCACAGGAGGCCAGAACTATTCCCACAGCACCACAGTTTAACGTCAAACAGAATGATTCCATCAAAAAAAGTATAAATATTTCCACATGACAGGGGTGGGAGTGAGTGGAGGTAGAATTTTTCCCTTTGTCAAAGAGCAGATACCTCAGATTTCAGTCATCACATATCCCATGAGTCTCATACACAAAGTCCAATGCATGGGCACCTGTGACATCTCTTTAGAGTCTCTCTGCATATATTATGTGACAAATTTGAAGGAGCTCGAATACCTGAGGATTATGTATGTACTGTGCTAAACTACCTTTCTCATGGCTGTAAATAAAAGGTTGGGTTACAAGAATATAAAAGTTTTCAAGTGAGATGGGGTTTTTTCCCAGAAAAAAAAGGACCACAATGAAGGAAAGTTTTCCACTGGCTTTTGGTTTTGGAATGTGCTGGTGGCTTTGGAATAATTTTATTTGAAAAATAAATAATTATAGGAAAAGAAGCACCAGACATGGGTTAATAACATGGACCCCTAAGGAAAAAGCTTAAAGAGAAATTCATGCTGTTGTAGAATTATAACAAATGTGACTTGAAACTGTGAGCGGAGACACAGGCTCTTGTTTTTCCCATTTTCATTAAAATTGAAATGTACATAAAATTTCTGGAAAAACAAAATAAGGATATGAAGTTGACTCAGGCTTATCATATCATTTAAAAACATATTTTAGCTCAAACTGGAACTGAACCAAGTTCCAAGCATTACTTTGAAGACTTTATTGAACTCTGCCATCCTCTCAGAGGCTTGCAGTTCAGAGGAATGGATCGACCAAGTGCTGACATCTTTGCAGAGGGATGTCCAGCTCTGAGCCTGTCTGCATTGCTTGGCATCTCCTTGACCTAATCCCGATCTATCACCACATGCAAGGACAAAATCTTCAACAAAAACCTGCACTTTTTCACTGTCTTTACTGTTCTCTACAGTTCTGCAAACACTAGCCACACAGGTCAGAGTTATTTCATTGTATTTCAAGTTGAGTATTTGCTGCTTCTAACAAGAAGGATCTTTGTTTCCTAGTCCCCTACAGTGGACACCTCTGTTGAGCTGGTAACACAAAGCCAAGCCCTCTCCTGACTCAGTAGCATCCTGCAATCTCACTGCCTGAGCACAACTGTACACATGTATTCAAGCATCCCTACATCTGTGTGTTCAGGGGGGAATCCAGTGGAGAGAACAGGCAGAAAGGTCTAAGTTTTGATCCTGTTTCCCAGAGCTGTGGAGCTATTCTTATTCCAAAGGCAACAGTATACTATACCGTTCTTCAGTTATACGAGACTGTATGCCACCCTCAGGGCACTTCAAAGAGGCTGTGATTCTCCATTTGTAACACTTCCCATTTTCCAGCAGAGATGAAGAAACCCTCTTTGGCTGAAGCCTGAGCAGCATGCCTGACTGTACCACATGGTACTTTTGAAACCAAAATATTGCAATTTCCATTATGAAAACAGTTCTGGACTCACTGGCTGGTTGAAAAAGTAACCTTATTGGCTTGAATTCTAATGAAAATAGCATCAAAGGCACTTGAATCAGACAGAAGAAAAAACTTTGGTCTCTATTTCCTGAAACAGAAATAGCTCAATTATTAATTAATCTCCCTAGCTGGACCAATCACAAATAATCCAGGTTTTTTGCTAATCACTTGACAAGTAAATCAGAAAACCCTATCATGCTTCATGAGCAGATGATAAATAATATAAGAATACAAGTTTCTCTATCTAGACTCGTGTAAGGAATTTGGGAATGGAGAGCAAACCTTTTAAAACAATACTTTGAATACTTGAGCAAGTCATTATTTTGATAATGTTATATTTATTACTACTTAAAACATGACTAAGTTATTTTTTGTTTCACATTAAGTAATGTACAAAATTTGCATAGCAATTTCAAGGCACTCTCTTTCAAAATCACATTGCTACGTTTTTAATGTGGGTGGATTAACTGTTCCTCTTCTAAGTATTGCTGGCTATTTCTTTTTCCAGCTGAAGTCAATGCATTAGTCAGGCTATCACCACCATAAACAAATGTAATCTACTTCATCCATTGATTAAACCAGCAGAGCCTGAAGGAACATTTCACCATCCAGGAAACTAAATGGGTATTTATAACTTCCATTCATGCTCTTTTTGCATATAGATTGTGAAATCATAGAGGGGGCATTTTGGTTTCTAAGCTAATGTATTCAAATAGAGGGATCAGTCAATTTTGCAAAAGAAGCTTATTGCAAAATTTATATAAATGTTGCAAAGCCTAACACTAAATCTCCCAGTAAGATGTTGTATATTTTAATATAAAAATTACACAAGTTCCATTCTGAAAGTTGAAACACATCTGCATTAAAGAACATTTTGCTTCAACTCCTGGACCTCCTGGAGCTGTCCCTGCTCTCAAGATCTCTGGCCCTGTGAAAAGCAGCACACGATTTACTCTGAGAGGGGGACTTAGAAGAGAAAAGATTAAACTGATTATACTCCCCACCTGGTGGATTTTAAGGGACATAATGCAAATACACAGATTTCCAGCACCTGTTTATGAACACTGAATACTCTTGTACCTGCTTATGGGCCATTTGCAAGTACAATCCAAATCCACTAAATTTTAATTTTCTGAATAAAAGATTTTGTCAGCACTTTGGAGTCTTCATTTCCCTCATTTCTAATCCCAGAGGTTTCAAGTAGCTCTGAATCTAGCTGGGATCACAAAGGATTGTAAAATACACCACAGGTTTGGGTATGTTGTTAGGGGTTCTTTTGAGGAAACAACTTATACAAAAAATACTTTGTCTTGCCTAGAAAAGTTACATCCACAGCCTGCTGACCATGGCCTGGAGTAGTTACTCAGGGCGAGTCACAGGAAAGCTTGTACCCATTGATTCTCCCCCTTCTTTTTTGTAAGATTTTGCCTGTCTTAACCCAACTGTTAACCCAGCACTGCCATGTTCCCCACTAAGCCATATCCCTCAGGGCCACATCCATAGGTTTTCTGAAAACTTCCAGGGAGGGTGATTCCACCCCGTCCTTTGGCATCCTGATCCAAAGCCTGACCATACTTCCAATGAAGAAATTCTTCAAAATATCCAATGTAAACCTCCCCTGGAGCAACTTGAGGCTCTTTCCTCTTGTCCTGTCTCTTGTTACCCGGGAGAAGACACCAACCTTTGTTTGGAAAAAATATAATAAAATCCATTTTGAAGTGCAAAAATGACAGAAACAAACAAATTATAAAAAGCACTTAGGAGATAAAAAGCATCATTCTTTGTTACATTGCACAGAGTGTTAGACATCAGACCTTAGATACAGTTACAGTCCCCCAGAAAAATTTAAATTAATCTGTATACTGCAAGTAATTATGTTGAGAAATAATAAAGAAAGGATAGAAAAATCAAGATCATTATGCAATGACACTTGGGAGAAAATGGGAAGTGGAAAGGCTGGAAAAATTACAGGATCAGAGCAAGTCTGAAGTTGGCAAAGACCTCTATAGTTTGTCAAGACCGATGTCCTGCTCACAGCAGAGCCAGCCACAGCTGTTTGCCCAGGACCGTGTTGCAGTGCGTGTCACTCTGGCTACAGCACCCACACAGGGTAACTCCTGGTGGATGAGTGGAGCACAGGGCTCGGTACTCTAATATTTCCCTCTCACAGCAAATCCCCATGCCTCCGTGGGATCTGCCTTTTGCATATTGTTATAAGTTCAAGGTTTCACCCACCCAGTTCTATGTAAATGCTGATGGTTATGCATATCCCGTATGGAATATGTATGATCTCTGGAAAGTTCTTTTAAGTTCAGTGTACTATTGGTCCGTTTGAACAAAGACTCCCCTGAGATTGTCCCTTTGGATATGCTCCCTGTCACAGTGTGCAAGGGCTCCACTGGCTGTAATCTCTCTGTCCCGCCCTTGCTGGCACTGAGACAGAAGAGTCTGCAAGGCCGTGCTTTGGTCTTTGTCTGTGTTCCTGAGTAAAGATCGGATCCTGCTCTGACCCTTCTCGTCTCTTGCCTCTGTCTGTGCATCTTCACATCGGGTCTGTAGCCCAGCTCCCTGCGAAGGGAAGGCAAGCACTGCTTGCTTACTCTGTGACAAATTTCTCGCCGTTTATTGCTGTGAACTCCCGAACCCCGGGACCCCTGAAACAGCAAAGGTGCAGCTTCTGCTGGCCGGGCGATCTGCAAACTGCGCCAGGACCGTGTCCAGACAATCCATCTCCAAGGACAGACACTCCACCTCTGGTCCTGTCACCAGCCACCCCTGAAAAGAACCTGTCTTCACTCCCCATCATAAGGTACACATTGATAAGCCTTGTTTTCTCCAGGCTGAACAAGCCCAGCTCTCTCAGCCCATCCTCCAATGGGACAAAGGCTCCAACATAATCAACTTTGTGGCCCTTCGATGGACTCTCCAATATGTCCATGTCTTCCTTGTATGTCTTGCTAGCATATCATGTTCACAGCTTTGTTGTCCATTTGGTATGCAATGACTTTTGGACATGCAAATTAGTGAAGAGATGACCAAAAAAAAAAAAAAAAACAACAAACAGAAAAAGAAAAAGCTAAAATAAAGGGTTAAATATTCCTGACAGGGCTACCTAAAATTCTGCATAATTCAGTCTTTATTTATGTTTACTTACTTGATCAAAAAACATTGTCATCTCAACAAACTGTACTAACACTTAATTTTTGTGCAGCCTGTGTTCATTATAATTTAGGTATTACAGTATGCTGTCAAACTTTCATGAAATACATGTTTGTCTGGAGAAAGCAGAGGTAGCCGTTTGCCTTTTATTTTTCCAAAGCAAAGCAAATGTGTATCTATGACAGAAGAGTACATGTTAAAAAAAATCTTCCCTCTTTTTGTATGTATTTTGGTCGTGAAATATAGTATGGGGATTTTTTGGATAAGAAAAAAATTACAAGTAAAGGCTGCACTGAATTTATTTGTACCATAAGACACAGCTATAGCTTTAGATACATAGATAAGAACCTAATAGTTTGTAAACCCTACTATCTACAATTTTATTATGTCCAGTACTAAATCCCATCTATGACATTTTTAAATTGAGCGGAATTTTCAAAGGAAGGAATTTTTTTTTAAAATCATGAACTATTTCAAGACAACCTGGAAATGTATTTTTTCACGTCAGGTTTCCACAAAACGTATCACAAGTGCTCAGAGCAAGTGTTTTCTTCAATAAAGCACTGCTATTCACACATGGAAATCCAGTAGGTCTCCTCGCAAGATACCTAATTTGAAGGGGGGTTGAGGGGGAGAACAAACAAACAAATGGATGCCTAAATAAATATATCTGATAGAATTGCCCATTCATTTCTTGTTCTCATTCAACTTTTAATAGCATATTCTTGCCTCTACTAGCTATAAAAATACTAAGCATGTGCCAGTGCTATGGGCACACCCTTAATATTTCAGTTTATATCAGCAATTATTACTTCAGGGTGAGCAACATATACAACATTTCTCGGAGCTCACATTTGAAATAATTTGCCAGAGTATTTGACCAGTCAAATCTGGTTTATTCTGTTGACTGGTATTGATTCTGACCAAAGCAGACAGCACTGCATTTTTCAAAACCTAGACTCAATAAATTCACAACCACACCAATTGAGCTGACAAACCAGAAGCCATACAATACATTTACATTCACAGCTAGCATGCCTTCTCTGATCTTTTTCCCCCAGACACGAGGCTGTAATATGATTTATTCTACTCTGTTATTGCTTTCTATGTCCCAGTTCATGTTTGTGCTTAGGGACGCATGATGAATCAACTGCCAGGGGCCAGCACACTGCAAAAGTGAGAATATGAAGACATGATAAGACGAAAATGTGATTACAGTTCCAACCGCCCCCAAAAGAAAGTCCCTGTCACCACAGCTTACACACCAATTCAGAAGACTAATATGAATCAAGAGCAAAAAGTCAACCAGAAATTTTAAGCAGACTACTGAAAAAAAATTACAGGGTATGTGCCAAAAAATGAGTCAAAATGAGAGAGAAGAGTAAAAAATCCTGTATCTCATTCTGTAAGCTGAAAAAAACCAGCCTGCAGTTCACCTAATTTATCAAACATTTTCATCAGCTTGCACAGAACTGTTACCACAACATTTGCATTTCCATAGACTGCTTTCTAGAGCAGCTGAGAAAAAAAATTTAGAAACACAGTTATGATAAGTGTACTTCTCCTTAGCACTGTCAGCTTACTAGAGGTTGTTGCCTGCCCCACTGTTGGCGACCAGACACCCCCAGAGCTGCAGCCAGTCCTGGCAGCATCGCCCCACAGGCTCCCTGTGCTGCACAGAGGGGTCAGCTGAGGGGAGCTGGCTGGATGCTGTTGATAACAGGAGAAGTATAATGGGCACCGCTGCTGCCCACAGCATTCTGCCATCATTACCACACTGTATTAAGAAAAAAGAGAACATTTCACAGTAATGTGGAAATATTTCCTGCAGCATGAGACTTCGCTAGAAGGCATCACACCCAAGTACTGCTCTGCCTCTGTAGTGCTGGACCTCTAAACCTCAATGGGATTTCAGTGATAATCACTTCTGACTGAAGGCAGAACAAAACTAAAGAGGGCAAACGCTCACAATGTGCAAACTGTGTCAGCACTTGTCATGACAAGACAGACAGCTCAGGAAGCTCTTCTCTGTTACCTGGTTGAGTCCACTGTTGGTCCTGCTTACCACTGATAAAAGTGAGAGTGCACTCCGTGGACAAAAGCCACCGACATGCCAGCTGTCCCAGCTGAAGGATGAAAATCACTTTTAGACAACTTAGATGAGAAAAAGTAGGATTTTTAAAGCTAGTTTGTTGCTCCAGGCTCTCATTACTAAAAAAGTTGTCTTCAAATGGTGACTCTCTTCATTTATTTTAGATACATTACTTAAGCTGAAATGTAGCCTAGAATCATAGAATATCCTGAGTTGGAAGGGACCCAAAAGGATCATCAAAATCCAACTGCTGGCCCTGCACAAGACTGTCCCAAGAACGACACCTTGTGCACTACTGCATTGTCACCCCATGTGAAAACCTGGGTAAGTTGTTCTAACTATAAAGATCAGCTGGTGAGACCACGTTGAATTTTTGGAAGACAAGATAAGGACAGAGCAATCCCAACCACAAGATAGAGCAGATGTAAGCAGAGCAGCACCCCTGCTGGACAAACCACCTGGAAGTACAAACTGTGCTCAGTGCCTCCGATCCTTCAGCTTTATCTGATGAGCTGAAAAGCTTGTGGGTGTTGAAGAACAGACCTCAGAACAGTGAACACCCATTCCCCACGTGTTCTCAAGACAGGTGACACTGCTTTGTGGAGTACATAAAGAATCAGGTCCAGACCAAGATCTTTTCTGCATCTGGATGTGATGATATTGAAGGCAAGCAGCCTTTAGACAAGTCAATCAAAAGCGACCTATTTTTCATTATAATATGAGGATGTGCAGCAGACCCCTGTCTTTCTCACATTCCAAAGGAGGTAGACAGATCAGAGAAGGACTCTAATACTTGCCATGCATTTTTTTCCCCCAAAACTTATTTACTGACATGCTAAGCAATCCTGCTCTACCTCCCATCTATCATCAAATTTAATCTTTTTTGCATGGCTGATGGGGGTGCAGCACACATCTGCATCTGCACAGGGCACTTCCAGGAAAATATTCCCCCAGTACCGCAAGACTAGTAGTGCTGGTGTAATGGCTACGCTTTTTCCCTCTGGCAGAATTGAGTACTCTTGCATCATCTCAGCATTGTATTTCTCCAAAAGCAGAACAAACTAACCACTTATTTTTAAATTAGATTTTTTTCTAAAGTTGTCCTAAAAGTTTCCAATTAAAATTTTCCAGAAAAACAGACTAATCTACAAAATTCCTATGGCAGAAATTTCAAATCTCTAGAAAAGACTGAAGAAAAGTATCTAAGGAATTCATAAAACTCTGAACTTTTTGGAAAGAAAAAAGCTACTTTCTGGTTGGCTCTGTTCCTTCCTCATCATGACAGGCTTCATGAAAAAATAAAGTTATTTTTCAATAAAAAACACTTACCACAAATCAATATCAAACAGTTCACCAACAATAGAAACAAGAAATATTTATATAACTAGAAGTCGTCTTAAATATTTCTGTGGTACCCCACATTAAAATGTTTTATATTAATGTGTCTAGCAATAGAGGGAGAAAGCAGAACTGGTGGGAGACAGAGAACTGACAAAATAGGATATGTTATACCCTACTATGGGACTTTTTTATGGTTTGTGAGTAAAACAGTGGGACTTTTCCATGGTATCTGACTTCTGGAGATTGAGACAAAACAGCAATAATGAAAATTAGGAAAATAACATCTATAAAATCACATTTACTAAGATAAAAGCAACATTCCTGCAACTGACACGTATATGGAAAAATCCTGAGTTAGATTCTAATATGGTCCAGTTGATTTTGTTCAGTTAATCAAATTACATTGCACCCAACAGTACAGAAGCTGTCCCATGATGACACAAGCGTGTTTCTGTGTACATTTATAATGTGTTTATATTATGCACATAATATGGGTAATAAGATACGTGAAAAGTATTTTCAGCCCAAACGCCAGTTGCTGTTGATCTGGAAGGTGAAGCCTCTAGATAAGAAAAAAAAGAAAAACATGAAAGGATCTTCTAAAGCAAGTAAATGTAGTATCTTTGACTGCAATTGAAAAGCTATTCTGAACCAAAAATTTAAGATGTTCGACTAGTTCAGCCTAGCCCCATCTGAAAAGTTGTGCATTGGGAAAAAAACTTCTCCCCTTTCCAGTGATCTGTCTTCTTTTCCAAGGAGGAGTGAGTGACCCTGAAGAGCCAGTGACAGATTGCACACGTGCTTATCGTATTTCTTTTATGATGCAAATACAGTGCATGCATAATTTCTGTTGCGTTCAAGCATTTGGTTATTAATTTTTATCTTATATGTCTAGTATTATTATTTTAACCATTAAAACTTACAGGAGAACATTTGCACTCTAAATTTCTCTATTAAATAACTTACAACTATGGCAGAGGCTTGCCTTGGGTTTAACCACTTTTGGTAGGCACCAGCAAAAGATTTACAGATGTAAACCCTGAGGTCTCCTGTTCAGTTGCAGAATAAATCCACTAAAGTTTGAATGTCTGGTAAATATTTAATGAAAAAATAAGCTCCTTGAATTTTTTTATTGGAATATTTCTTTTCATCTGTTGTGCCTCAAGAATTTCACAGATCAAAATGCATGAAGCAATTTAAAGCAATTTTCAAGTGTCACGTTGATTTAAAGTATTTCCTCTTAAAAGATTGAATTCCTTGAATTATGTCATGGTGAAGCAATAACTGGAAGGTTCTCTTAACTGCCTTAATTCTGCCTTTTAACTCTAAGATATGTGATAATCCATATGCAAAAGATTAAGATTGTTTTGTAGGATATGCTTTGGTGAAATTAATCACTGATAACAAATATGCATAATGAAATTTCTGATTTAGCTGAGGCTAAAATTACTAAGGGATAAATAGGATAGAAGGGCATCTTGAAACCTCTACCCTTGATACAATTGTAAGTCAATTGGCATTTCTGTTTTACTATTGTAAAAATCCATGTTATTAAATGGTGATGTAGCAAGTCCTTATCGCCGTGTGGGTGTTCGGAGGGGAGCTGCTGCGTTACTCCTGAGGCGTTCCCTAGCGAGGAACCCCCGGCGGTGCTGCTGGGCACACGCAAGCCAGCCCTCTCAGCCGTGCGGTGGGAACACGCAGCCACGCTCTCACTGAGCTGGCCAGCTCCAGCGGCACTGGAGGCAGAGTCAGGAGGCGGCCCTCTGTGTAGAATTCTGAGGGGCTTATTACCAAACCACAACGAAGGAGTCCAGGGACAGAGAGGAGCGGCTTCCTGCAGTGACACACTTGCCAAGGGGCACGGAACAGCGGCGGGCTAATACAACAACAACCAGTGGGGAGAAGGAGGGGGCGGAGTGGGGGCTGGATTACAGCCCTTTAAGGGATACAAGGGGCACCTGTCAACTGGCCAATCCGACAGACCAAATCTGCATAGACCCACCAGGCCTGATGGGAGAAGCTTTTCTCACCCTGACTTAAGCGGTATCTTAGACTTCAGAGTTTACCCACCAGTGAGCCTCTGCTGTACCTAGGTTCTTTGGCTCCCCAGCCACCACAGCTCCTGGTTCAGCTGCTGCAACACGTCCTCACAGTAACAACTAGTAGCCATGGCAATCATACCAGGGGAAAAAACTTATTTAAATTTTCAGTGGATATGGTGTCCCTCATGGGTCTAATGTGCAGCTCATCAGTATAAAGATGTTTTCTTATAACAACTGCTGGAGAAAATCCTAGCCATATGCCCTAAAACTACCTGTGTTCACAATAAAATCCACAAAGTTTAAGGAAATTTGATTAATCCACTTTATTGCTCCCATCTCTCACTTCAGTGACAATCATTAGTGTCAGGCTTAATCAAGAACTCCAGATTTTGGACATGTGGCAAGGGGTTATCTGGCCTCTTTATTTTTTCAAATACTATAAAGGATTTCTGCACAGAAAACAAACAAAAATATGTCTAAAAACGAACTTTTTGGCCTGTCTTTATGAATAACTAGTCCCAGTCAGCCAGGGTCCAAAAATGTTCATTCATGGGTAAGTAGCTAAACTGAAACTATCAAGAGTAATTTCCAACAAGACACCTTCGGGACATAGAATTATATAGGTCCCTATTATTATATGGTTTCTGCATCCTGGATAAGCATCCTGGAGCATAAGCAAGGTTCACTGATGTCCCCTTCAACCCATCCTTACATCCCAAACCAACATGTTAAAAGCAAGATAGTCCAAAAATCACAAGACAGAAAATTCATTTTTGTATGCCTCTGATGGCTCTTTGTGACTGCAACACACAAACCAACCGTGAAGCCAGCATACCTGATCAGAAGAGCATTATCTGATTGAAGGAATCTCTGGAATATGTAACACCACTGGCATAACTCCAACATTACTTCTCTACCTTGCTGTAAAGACAGATATAATAAAGAGAAAAAAAGAGGCATACCCAAGGTATCAAAATACTGACATAGTTTTAGCAGAACACAGTTCTGCTACTTTATGCCAAAGACCAAAGTGAAATAATTTGAGTTTTGAACTGACTTTCCTATTTTCTCCACACTCCCTTGAACATCATTCTAAGACTGACTGGAATCATGAAAAGAAGGACTGGAAAGAAAAGGTACTCACAAGTGTAAGTGCAATCACTGGGATATTCTTCCTAAAAAAATTACGCCTCTGCTGGCAATGTCAGTCTTCCCCCAGTGTTAAAAAATGCAGTCTTACATCTTTGTAAAAACAGATCCACCATCAGTGACAGAAGAGTTGGTGTGTGAACTATTTCAGGAGCTTGACCCCTACAAGCTGATGGGAACAGACATTATCCACGCAAGAGTTTTGAGAGAGCTGGCTGATGTCATTGCAAGGACTTTCCATAATATTTTAGAAGTTTTGGAGATCAGGGGATACACTGGAAGACTTGAAGAAGTCTAATGTCACCCCAATCTACAAGAAGGGTTTAAAGGAGGTTCCAGGAAATTATCAGTCTTACTTCAGTCCCTGGGAAAGTTATGGAATGAATAACCTCCTGGGGAATATCACAAGTCACATGAAGCATATGACTGGGGAAAAGCCAGTGCAGATTCATCATGGACAAATCATGCTTGAAAAACCTGATTGTCTTCTACCACAAAGTAACTTACTTAGCTGATGTAGGACAAGTGGTGCTTTTAATCGACCTGGGTTTCTACAAGGCTTTCAATACACTTTCCAACACGCTTTCCAGCAACCTCCTCCTGGAGAAACTGATGTGTTACAGTCTGGAAAAGCAGGCTCGGTGGTGGGTGGAGAACTGGCTGACAGGCCACGCTGAGGGCCTCTTGTACACACCTTAACAGTAGGATTTTGAGCTTTATAGTGACGTGCAGCCAGGTTGGTCTGAGTGTTCTTTGTTTTCTCTCTCTGATATTTCATGAGCTATAACTAACCTTAAAAAAAAGTATGTTTAGATTTCATACCCAGTCTTGTCTCACACATTTTATTTGCATCCCAGTGTGACCACACAGGCTACCCTACTGGATTGGTCATTATCTCACAGCTACCTCCATGTCTCAGTTTTCAAGAGAATTTGTCTGCTCTTCATTAGCCAAGGTCAAATAGGACTAATGCTTGGAAGATTTGTACCTCATTAGCATTATCTTTATTGCCATTATTTCAGAAGCTAAGAAAACAAAAAGGAATTATTCCCCAGTTAGTTCCAAACATTCCTACCCTTCTCATTAGTATTGGCATAACCCTTTTCTCTAGGGCAGCTCAGAGCTCAGTTCTTGCAGGAAAGGCTGACAGCAGCAAAATTAAGGTGCCAAGAGGGACAGGCAGAAAACACTCTCCTGATTTATAATCAGATTCGCTTATTGTAACAAGCACTTTCACATTGCTGGGCTACTTAGATCAGCGCATGTAATTTGTCACGTACTAGACACTACTTCTTGTTCTAGCTTACAAAGAAGGGCGTGTTTCCTCCTGTTATAAAAAACCAGCAACTCTCAAATTACCTCGGAAAAGGTAATTTATTAAAAAGGAAGAGAAGTTGGAACTGTTACAGAAAAGAAAATATTAAAATAAAATAAAAGTCCGGGCGCGGGGATAAATGACTCTTGAAGCCGCACTGGCTATGAGCCCCAGGGAGGCAATCTAGCGACACTGTGTTGGCTCCAGCTAATCCAGAGCCATAAATTCTTAATAGGGTCTCTGAACAGAGACTGGGACCGAGCACCACAGTGTCAGGTCTCTCCAGCGGCTAGTCCAAGGAGAAAGTACAACTTTTTCAGTCGATGTTCGACCTTTATACCCCTTGCGCCCTCCCAGATCCGCCCACAGTCCAGTCTCTGAGGTCTTAGTTGGTTGGTTAAGTTGTTTCATGGGGTCATGTCTTTTCTCCAATGGCTCGTTGCTGCTAGGGGACAGTCCTTGAGATGCTGTCACTGGTTACAGTGGCGGGAAAGGTTCCTCATTTGTATTCATGGTTGCCACGGTGCTTGGTTGCAGTCCCTCAGAGGTGGGCTAAAAATGGTCTGTGGGGCGTTAATATTGGGGCTTATTGCTGTGGTTCCTGGAAAGGGAGACACTTGAAAAAGGATTATTAAACACTTAAACAGCAATACAATTAGACTAGAGGAACAGTAGTTTAGTGTTGAACATCTAATTAAACAATGGAAACAGTAATAAACTTCAAAGAACATCTAATTAAACAATGAAACAGTAATAAACTTCAAACGTGAACAATAACTGGTAAGAACATAGGAACAGTTTTAATCTAATAAAGTGACAGAGTTAAACACTGCACTTTTAACTTCATTAACAGTTTTCAACAGTTGTTTTTGATTATCTCAATTAATTAGATATGTAAAACCCGAACAACTAATTATGTAAAAGCCAACTAAGTTAATTTCACAAATGACACCTCCCTATACTTAATCCAGAATTTTAACCACCAAATGCTGTGCAGAATCTTTGGGGTGGTATTTTAACTCAGCTCCTAATTAAAAAAGACATATCATTCTGAATATCACTGACCTCTGCAGGTATGACATTTTTGCACCTCTGAGTGGCAGGCAAAGAAAAAATATAGTTTCAGGATGAGATGTGACATGGGGACTCACATCCTCTGGATTCTCAGTGTGCTTCCCGTATAAAACTTGGTGATCTTTGCAATTCATTCATGTCTAAATGCATTCAAGACATAAATCTGAAGTATGACCAGCTTTGGAGGAGACAGGCCTAAAAATAAGGCATCTCAAATGAGCAGGAATTTCTAGAGAAATTGAGATGGACATACCCTTTTAGCAATCAGTGATCCTTTTGTGGAGCATCAGAGGATTTAGGAACGGTTTGACTTGATTTCTAGAGTCTCCTAAGTGAATCCTAGCTGTCTAGATCAAGCTGACATATATACAGGCACAAGTACAAGTACAAAATAGCTATGATCCCTGGCGAGTGCTCAGATAATGGAGGTATCAAGTATTTAGCTACAGCTACTTGAAGCAAAACACAGTTTTTTAGGTAAATATAGATTCAAATGTGGGACTTATCTACTTCATTAATCAGTGAAACAGTCACCTCCAGAGAGTGATTCATCTGACTTAATTTATAATAAGATATTGTAGCAGATAATAGATCACTCTCTTTAGGTGTTTACTTCATCAGCTGTGAAAGAAGCTTAATAACTTGCCTCCACATATTAGGTGTCCCTGACAGAAGACAGAAGTCCCCACCTTGGGCACCAACAAGGGTTTTCATATCACCAGACACAGATGCCTAAGGATCTAATTTCCTCAGGTCTTTTTATGTAGAGAGAAGGAAATGCAGAAGACCAGTTTTAAATTACAGTTTTGCACATATTCTTTGTTGATTATTTTTTGATTCTTATTTCGATTCTTATTTCTAAGCATAAATTGATGTAATCTCAGGCTGGTGTTTTGTGGGCAAACATTTGTGTGAGACAGTCTAATAGCATAGTGTAGGTATTTAATACAGCTTCTCTCTTAGAAAAAAAAAATCCTCAGGGCAACAATTCTCCAGTTCATTTGTGTTCTTAAATGTGGTGTGTCAGAAACCCAAGTACTAAACTCAGTGCTCTTCTGCCAAGCCCTCATTACATGTTTTTGTCTCACGAATGAGAAATACACAAGGGCTTACAGACACCATTTACACATAACCAGGACTGAAACACCTGCTCTTAGAGTGAGAAGTCATCCGCTACTTCTACATCCTGTTTCACCCAGCAAGGTGGCTGGGGATAAAACATATCCTACCAGCTAATCCCCTCATGCCAATGACCTAGAAGGCTGACAAGTGCAGTGGTTTCACAAGTGGGCTCTACTTGGTAATGACCACACATCTGAGTGATAACAGTCCTGTGATAACCCCCCTCTCCTAATGCACAGCTCAGCTGGGCCTTCAGGAGACTTTCAACTCCACAGAGCACACAGGGCTCCAGGGGTTCGGCTTGCCATTGTGTAATGTTCTTTCTGCCACACATTAAAAACATGCACAAATAAAGGTCGACTGGAATGCAGGTTGTAGCAGTCTAGCTAGGGTTTTATAAAAGCCTTCCTGCATTTATCTTACACAATCTTTTTTTTTTCCTGTGAGAGGGTTTGACAGATTAAGGGACTTTTGAGTAGGCTCATTCATGACATGGAGGAGATGATTCTGTCCTTTTATCATCATCATAATTTGGAAGAATCCAAGTTACTAAAGGCAAAAGATAGCAAAGACATCTTTACTCCTTGATACATAATCTTTACATGACACAGCATAATAAGCAGCCTGTAGAGAAAGCAAGGAGCCCACAACTGATGTGACTGACTGACACAGACCACACAATGATTTCATAACTAGCAAATAGACACTGCACTTATAATCCAGACTACCAAAGTAAAAGGAGGGCATGAAAAAATTCAGGGAAGCTGGAATTTCACTTAGATTTGCTTTTCTGTTTATTTGGTTTTGGTTTTTTCTATCTTGACTGACTTAAGGTCACCTAACTGACTTGTTATTTAACTATAGGGCTAATTGAAATAACTTTTATTTGACCATTTTTGCAACCCCTTCAAGAATCATCCAGAAATGGCAGTCATTCCTTGCAGCTACAAATATTGTATTAATTCACCCAGAAGAAATGGTTTATCCAGTGCTGACAGTCTGTCATGTCCTTATCTGACCTCATCAACTGCTGTTGTAGGGGACTGCCAGAGGAATCAGTCAGTGCATTTCTGATTGATTACAGTATTGAGTTNAAAAAAAAAAAAGTAAAAACCCCAAACTAAATGATACATCTTACCAACTACAAAACCATTTCAGAAGTTTGTAAAGAAAATGTTGTGATCCCTTGACAAAAATATGCAGCTCTAGAGTACCATTTTATGAGCAGGTATTTGGATATTTGGAGTCTGTTCCTCACACTAGATTTTGGCCTCCTTTAGTTTTCCACAGCTTACTCCACTCCACTGAAAATACACAACAGTTATTCTTACAGCAGGGTATATCAGACACTTTTTGAAATTGTATACTTATTATATACTAAGAATAAGCAAAGCGGATTGTAAATCTGTGAAAAGCATGACACTTTTCATCCCTATAAAAGGATCTTAAAACCATTCTTGAATACAAAGAACCAAAAGAAAACAGTTTATTTCCAATAGATTTTCTTCATAGTATACTTTATTCCTATTAGAGAATTTTCCTAAAGCTTGGTAATCATTTTCCTCTGTTGAAAGTTCTACAGTTCTTATATGCACCATATTCATTTGTCATGTAACTAGAACAATGCAAGACATTAGTGCAAGGCCATTAATATAAGCTTGTAAGATGCCTGCATAGAGTCCCTGCTAGTAGCAATCCATCATTTAGGATTTCCATTTGAAAGCTGTTCTAACTTGATTGTTTTTTTAAAGAACTATACTGCTTGGTGAAGCTCCACTGACACTGGGAAGACTAAGAAGCATAAAACAGCATGGTAAATGGTACTTTTCAGTGTTATGGTAGGATTTAAGAGTAATAGTTCAGGATATTCTATTAGCTAAACAAAAAACAAGTTCAACAAAATGCATGAAGGAGAAAAGCTCATCATAATTCAGAGTGTCATAGCTGTAATGAAACAAAAGACTTGTGTGATTATACGTGAAAAAAATTGCTAAATGTCTTTTTACTCAAAACTGCTTAAAGTTTGAGAAGGATTCAAAGGATTCAAAGGATTCAAAGAAAGAGCATGCAGATGTGCATTAAGGAATTTGTTTCTATTAGATTAGATCAGTGTTCTTATTAAAATTCAGTAAACAATGTGTTACTCCAGGTCTTTTGATTTGATATTTTGCACTGTCACCCACATTATACCTAATTAAGCATATTCTACCTTTTCATTAATTATGAGATTGAAAAGTGATAATTTTAAATTATTTTAGTCACTTTACATTTATGTAACCAGGTGGGACTTTCTGGTAAACAATAAAAAATGTTACATTTAAATTTGAAGATATCAGTGTAGTAAATTTCATAATAGTGAGGAAACAGTCACATTAGTTAAGATTAAAAAAGATTATTTTGCATTCCTGAATTCCACTATTAAAAATGGATAAATTTTAAAGACATAAACATTTGTTGGTTTGTACTCTGTATTGCAAGTCCTAAGAAAAATCCCAAACAACCACAAACTCTCCCCATCCCCAGAAGAGCTAAAAAAAGCTGATAACAGAACATCAATTTAAGAAATAAGAGGTTTCATAAGTGTGCAAAATATTATTTCTGAAACCTGTACCTTTTGATATGTTGCAATTCTATAACTTTAGTGAACCTACAAGATTTATTTATTGTTTGCTGATGCAGTTTAAATTCATTTTGTAAAAGGACTCAAAGAAAAATAAAAGCAAGCTGTAATTTTGTCCCGACCACTGAGAACATAATGTTTTTTTTCAAAATATGAACATTAACCGATTCAAGGAATGATTTTAAAAATATCTCATTGGTATGAAAGATGTTTCCTCATTAAATAGGCAGTTGTGTCAAATGTGGCAGATTAGACTCTTACAAAATGGATGCTTCTAGTTTTCAGTGAGGGATTAATATTGATTTCACCTTTGAAGCCTTAAGAGCTTGTGACAAACAATCCTTGTCATTCAGAAAAACAAAAGGAATGATCTCCAAAATACTCATTTTTCTTAACATATATTCTAGCATTCTTTACTAGCCCATGGTTAATTTTCCCAGAAGGCATATGAAACTACAAAATAGAGGAAAACCACAGCAGTCACACATAGCATTTGTAAAAACAACACACACAAAGACAATGAAAATATTCCTGTCATATTCAATTACGCTACAATATAAAATATTAGTTTCATAACTACACTCGAGGAATCTAAGATGATTCACTGCATTTTCAGGACCTGATATTTCTTTGGCTGGACCCAGATCAAGGTTCCAAACAGCAAAGCTGGTCTGAGGATTTCAGGGGGAACTGAGAAGTTATTTGTTTCTACCAGTTTTTCTTAAATGGCTTCTTGAAACTGGCACAGGAAATTGTCACAAAGGCAATGGAAGACTGATGGCTGGGTAATATAAGCCCTCAAATTAATTAACATATAGGGTGACATATAACCTCATTCTCAAAAGAAGACATTTAAATAGATATATAGAGGACACTAGCCATGCTTTGGAGGCTAAAATGAATGTTTCCTCTGTTCAGCTTTCAGACATCATTTTTCTCTAACTCATATTTGCAAGACTACATTTGTAAGGGAGAGAGCTGAAAATATTTGGCTAAAAATAGAAACCCAACTTATATTTCTTTGGTGTTTAAATTACTCATATGGGCAGCAAGCTGAGCATGAGCCAGCAGTGCCCTGAAAGCAGAGAGCCACCAGCCTCCTGGGCTGCATTAGCAGGAGCAGAGCCAGTCCATGGAGGGAAGGGATTATCCCCCTCCACTCAGCACACCTTGGACCACTGCTGGAGCACTGTACTTAGTTGTGGTTGCCCAATACAAGGCACCGGGTTGATAGACTGGATTAGCAGCAAAGGGCTGTTGCTCTGGCAAGGAGATGGGCTTATTCAGCCTGAAAAAATGGCTTTGAGCAGAGCTAAGAGCAGCCCCCCAGCACCCACAGGGAGGCTGTAGGAAGACAGACCAGAATCTTCACACTGGGACATAGTGAGTAGATGAAACACAAAGAGCATAAAATGAAACTAGAGAGGTTCACACTGGTTACACATTTTTGCCTCATGAGAATGGTTAAACCTTGAAAGAAATTGCCCACAGAGGCTATGCAGTCTCTCTCCGTCCTTGGGAATTTTCAAGACCCAGATGGATAAGACCCTGAGGCACCAGCTCAAGCTGACTCCTCCTTAGGTTCCATCCAACCTGAACTATCTTAAGATCCTACCATCCGTTTGACTGAGAAAGGCAGCAAAGATTTTTTTTCAGACCTGAGTCCAGGACAACCCCTCCACTGGGTGCAACACTTGTGAAGCAATTCCTCACCACCGGTCAAATCTCACATACCTACCTCAAAATACATGTGACTACCCTCTTCCTCACATCCCCCCACCAAAGGCATATGACTTATGCATTCCTACAGTGCCACACGTTGTGCTGGGGTCTCGATCCCACCCCACAGCCCCAGCTGGTGGGGCCGTGCCGTCAGCAGAATGCCTCCGCAGGATGCCAAGGCTGGAGCACTGCTATGGCTCTGGGTAGAAGAGGGAAACTCTCTGGTTTCAAATCCAGGTGCTTTAAAGGGACCTGTTGCCTTAGCCTCAACTTTTACTGGTAGGCTTTCTAGCAATGGAGTGCATAGCACTGACAATGAACAAACCTTACCCTGATTATTCCTTGTTTCCCCTGAGAGCCATTTAAATAGTCAGTGCTCCACTGTGTCATCCTGGTTATCTTCAAAGTAGACTAATTGAAATGCCTGAAAAATCTCAGATGGAAGTGAAAGGACTTGTAAGTTATACAGTTACTCAAAAGCTCATACAGTCTGAGAGCTGCACTCTGGTACTATTCTTAATTATATAATGGACTATTTTTGTCTGCAGAAACAAGTTATTAACAATGGCACAAAATAAATAAAATGCGTGAAACAAAACTATGGCTTACATATAAGAACTATATCTAAATAATACACAGTGTTAATTGTAAGAGTCTCATGTTTCCACAGGACTGACATTTTATATAGCTTAAAATCTAGCAAAAATTTCACTCTGAGAACCATGTGGGCTGTATTCTGACCATAAAAATATCTTGGCTCCAATAAGATTTATTTCATATACAGACTTCCACTTGCATGAATCACCACCAAGGACTGGAGTTTGCTTTTCTGCTTTCTGTGAATGTTGAATGTTGAATGTTTCTCTTCGGAATTTTACTTTCCATGTTTATCTCCTATTACTACCTTCTTTTCAGAAATTCCCATGAAGTTTAAAATGCACTTCCAACAGAATGTGGAATGTGCATGTATGAATGCTGGAAGCAAATCAGATGCTTAGTTACAAAGGACTAACTTCCTAATACAGGACTCATCTCACCTAAATTGGGGTTGATGGAAAGAATACGTACTTTTAATGATCTGTTCACTGTATCTGCAAACAGACATCTAAAGAAGATAGATTAATAATTATACCACAAAAGCGTTGTGAGTTATTTTCCAGAATCTAAAGATGTTAGAGATTGTAAAGGTCGAGGTTTGGTCAGCTGAATCTTTTGTATCTTGCCCTAAGTACCTTATTTGCAATATTCTCCCATGTGCCTGGGAACCAGGAGGCCCCACTTCTCTACCCCTGAAGGAGATGCACCAAGTGGAATTTCTTAAATAGCCAGTGGGATTTGGCAAAAAAATTAGTGAATCTCAGCAAAGTGTGACAACAGTTAACCACCTGTTTCTGCTCTAGGGGCTGTGGAAATGCATACAAAGAATTACAATTCCATATTCTATTGGAATAATCTATCCCATGGAATTGCTAAAGAGTATTAAATAATACCAGAAGAAAGAAAGGGAAAACAATCCTGTAAGTTAATCACCTTCTGTAAGATTATGTTAAATGCTGTACTTAACATCCCTGAGATAAGTCACTGTCAGAGATTCCAAGGTCACACAAGCAAATCTTCCCGCAGCTTGGTGCCTATTATGTTAATTCAGCAATGTTTGTTTTGTTTTGTTTTCTCCTATTATCAGCACAGTGAATGTGTTCCATTCAAAACTGTTACTATAGGAACCCTATAGTAACATATAAAATTTTCTTTTCTTTTGGATGAAAATATCAGAAAATTGATGGATAAGTTGTTTAGATAGAACAATAGGGCATTTGATATTTAATCTGCAAGCACTTAATAAGAAGTATTCCAAGTAATGGCACAGTGTTATTATCATATCACTTAGTAAAATAGCAGCAAATTATTGTATTATTCACATCTCGTTGGGTCCATGCTATTATTACTGAGATGCCTTTAAAGATGACGTTTAACATACTCCTTTTACACAGTAAAGTGGTTAAAAGCATATTCAAATTTTAAAACATATCTGATCTCTTGACAGCTCACCGAAGCATTCTGTGGGCCCCCCTGCCTCTCCAATGGTTAACTCTAAACTTGTTGTAATTATGAACGTTGCAGTCACACTAAATTAGACTGACAGTTGAAATACTGATTACTAAGGACTTATTAAGGACTACTTTGCAACCAATTATGCTGACATTTGACTTGATTTGACAGTTGAATTGAGTGGAAGATTCCTCCAAAACAGTAGAGAAAAAATTAATTTATATCCTCATCATTTTAAGATAATTGTTCAGGACAGATTCATTAATATACAACTACAAAATTTATTTTTATCCCAGCTTGGAGCACCTATGATTCAAATGATAGACAAATAGTAAAAGCATGTAGCCTTTACCATGCTGCATTCTCTTATATTTGACTTTTGCTGACTGTTACCATGGGATCTCTGGCACCAAAAAAAAAAAAA
>WEIT01032572.1:59385-91860 GCA_013389985.1 Dryoscopus gambensis | reverse complement strand
TAGAGCCAAAAGACAGTGACTGAAGCCAAAGGACAATGCAAGTAACACACACACAGGCTTCTGGAAGACATGCAGGTCAAACAATGAAGTGGTATTTCCCAGGCTGAGTTTTAAAATCAAAAGATATGTTTTGGGTGAATCAAGGAGAGGGTAGGTTCCAGAGACAGCACACCAGCAACTGTTTTGTTTCCTTTTATCATCCCAGAAGAACCCATATCTTCCCGACAATAAGATGAAGATGATACTGTGCAACATCTCTCACAACCTTTTATTAATACTTACATTTTGCCGATCTCCAGTTAAATGGGCAAACTCCACCATTTCATTTCCAAACTGGCTGAATATTTGTACAAACTCCTGGAAACTACTGACTTTTTCTAGTTGCTCCATTGTTGCAAGAACCTGCAAGATAAGGGAACATACTGTAGATTATCAGGATGCTAAACAAAAAACATTATCACTGCACTAGGAGTACTATTACTTACAGACACTTCTAAGTTATGTAGTTCAAAATGCATATATTTTGTTACTATTTAAGCATTAATAACTCAACAACTGGAAATCAAATGCAAGTTAATTATCATGCTTCATTCAAAATGAGTCATTTGTTGTCAGCACTCAAAATTAACACTTTCCTTGCTCCTCACTGTATTAAGAGTAACAGTATTACTGGATTCCGCTTCCAGATTCAGGAAAAAATGTGGTTTTAAATTTAATATGACAGTAACAAGTGCAGATTAGATCTCCGTGTTATATCCCTGTGTTGCAACTCTCAATTTCAGACCCATAACTTTTAAAGTTTAAAATCACAGTTGCACAGGCAGGTGTTTCAGTGGCTTTGTACATTAAAAAAAAGGAAACAGAATTCAACAAAATTGAACAAAAAAGTTAGAAATTAGTTAATACATAGTTTTATACTTCCCACAACAACCTACTCTAACTCTGGAGATTTTTATTAGTTGCATATAAAACAAAGAACTAAATATACCCAAGTTGTATCAAGCTCTTACTCAAGATACATTAAAGCATGCAAAATCAGCATTTTTTTAAACATTCAGCAAAGACTATCATAGAGTTTATAAATTACTGATTTCTGAAGGTATCCTGTGAAATCACTACATTATGGATTCTAACAGAGATTAACACCTGTTTTTTTTCAGGTTAGACATACACTTGCTAATCTCAAAGTGATCTTTCAAATCCACTAAATGTCTACAGAAGGGAAAACACTCAAAGCAACACTCAAACCAGTTCTTTATTGTCTTTCAGACTGGAGATAAGACATCGCATGAAAATTTAACAGACTGTACTTGAAAGGGAAAAACTTCAACTTGTTTCTCCTTTCTTACGCCAAAAGTATCTTCCCCCCAACTACAAAAGCAGAGTACACACCTGATTATGACAAATTCCCCCTTCCATGCAACCCTGGCAAACTCACCCAGAAGGACCCCTTTGTTTGTGGCAGAGCAGCTGCTCAATCTCAGTTGTAACCTCAGTAAAGCAAATGTTCCACTAAACCCTGTGACTCCTGTGGAACTGACTGCTTTTGCAAGCAATATTAGATGCAGCATCTGTCTATTATGTTGGGCAGCCAGTTCCACAAAGGCTGCAGAAACAAGGAGTTTTCCTGGTTGGGGCGTTGATGTGTGAGAAAGGCTGGAGTATGAAGGACTTGGAAGGAAGATGCACAAAGATGTGAAAACAGCAGTATAAGAGTGGAAGAAGGAGAGAACCACGGGACTGGGAAAGTGAGGACATAGAAAAGTAAATGTGGATAAAAGAGAAAAATATACAAGCCAACTTTCTCTTCTAAGAATAGATAAAAAGAAATATTAATGATGCTCAACCATTCTTGGTTTAAGCAAGTGTAGTATTTTATGAGTATGACCTTGGTTGCAAACAACTCTGTTACAGTTTTCTGTGTTTCTCTCATGACAAATTTCTTGTCAAATAAAAATTTCAGTGAAAGCACAAGCATTTCCATTACACTGAATAATTCTAGACATCCCAGGCAGAGCTGACATTCCAAAAAATTGTATAGACAGCTCTAAATTTGTCTAAAGCTTATTCAAGAAGCTGTTACAATGCAAAATACCTGGGATGTCTTCATAATTTTTTGTTTTAAAACTTCTTCAACAAGAAACATGCAGATAGTAATGAAAACGTACAAATTTAATTAAAAGGTTAAAAATACGTGAAAAACCCATGGCTGTAAATTGTTACTAATATCTAAACTAGCACTGGGTATTGCACAGCTAAAGCTGCAGGATGAATGTTGCCTTGCAGACAGCAGTCTTAGGCTGACATCACTTCAGGGCACATCCATATTTTGATCCAAAATGAACAGTGCAGCAACTCCCCCACCATCTGTCACTTCCCTGCTCATTGTTCTGGCTCTCCTAACCTGACTGGTGACAGTGAGTGGAGAAAACCTTAAGCTCACTGATGCAGTGATCAAGTCTGATGGACAATGAAACTAATGTTGTAAGGTAGGAAAGATGTGGGCTGGGACGGAGAAAATGTACGCAATCCAAGAACACAAGGACAACATATATGGTGCAGAGGATGTGGAAGCAAGAACAGGTTGACTGGGGATCATCAGCCAGAGGCTGGATTCTGGAATGGATCACCATTCTGGAAGATCTCAATCACTTCCCTCATCAGTCTGAGAGATTGGATGTCCAACCACTCATCTGTTTTTCTAACCTTTGCCTTTGATTGACTTGTTATTCATATGAGGAAGATGAAAAGACAATGAAAATAAAGATGCTCAGAAAGAGGCAGCAAAAAAACCGTCAATAGAAGTTCAGCATTTGGGATTTAGTCTCTAAGGTAAAAATGGAGCTGAGATCTTCTGGAACAATTACCCATTTCAAGAAGCCAGAATCTTCTCCAGTTGGCACTCCTGATGATCCTCCTCCTACCTTTCCATCCTCTTTGTCACATTATACTACACTGTCTCAGAGTATTTGTGCACACTTCTTAAGCCTCTGCCCATTATTATCCTCTACCACAATATTTCCCGCAGGAAGAACCTTTTTGCTAACCATCATAGTGGTGTCTGACACACTTTCCAGGACTGTACTCTATAAAAACTAGGGCATTTATAAATATTAGGCATGTATAAGACACCATCATTTGTTTAATCTGGTCCTAGAGACGTGAATTGCTCTACTGGTACCACAGACAAAAGCAGGCTTTCCCAAACATGTGCAGTATGCACAGAAAGGAGAATGCAGTAAAACCCAAGAGATCACAAAGACTAGCTGTGTCCTGGGGTGCATCAAGCACAGCACTGCCAGCCGGGCAAGGGAGGGGGAAAGAGAGGACTTAGGGGAGACCTCACTGCAGTTACAACTTCCTTGTGAGGGGGAGAGGAGGGGCAGGCACTGATCTCTTCTCTGTGGTGACCAGTGACAGGACCTGAGGGAATGGCCTGAATTTGTGTCAGGAGAGGTTTAGGTTGGATATTCTTCACCCAAAGGGTGTTTGGGCACTGGAACTGGCTCCCCAGGGAAGTGGTCACAGCACCAGCCTGACAGAGTTCAAGAAGTGTTTGTTCAATGCTCTTGAGCACATGGTGTGATTTTTGGGGTGTCCTTTGCAGGGCCAGAAGCTGGAGTTTGATGACCCTCATGGGTCCCTTCAAACTCATGATATTCTATGATTCCATGCCTATGACAGTCAGAGTCAGATACACTTACTCTGGACTATGAGATTGCTTGAAATGCTTTCAAAATTAAATGCTGCACCTATGTTTACTATATTCACATCAGTGTACATATAACAATATTTTCATATATATTTAAAATGATCAGAAACGTAGCCTGCTCCTGAAAGGATATATCCCTCCTTATCCTTTCCAGATGCATTTGCACAATTGCTCCATAGCCTAAATCTGTGTTACCACCTGCCACTTTTGGAAAGGTAAATTAATTAGGATTACTGCATGGCTGCTGATGACAGCAGAAAAGCAGCAAAAGGTATTAAATGCAAAAAAAGGTCTTCAATGCAAAAACAGACCAAAGCTGCAAGTAACTTCAGCAAACTGTTATTCACTCAAACAGTGGGAGAAGAAACGAGCACAAAAACAGCAGATCAGTGCTGCCAAGTCTAAAGCCAGAGAGAAGCAGGTAATTTCACTGGTTTTGAATCCTGGACTGAATTAAGTATCTTGGATCTAGGGGCTGCAAAATAGAGACCAGAGGGTCGGGAAAGTAAACTGGGACAAAGGAATACAGACAGCATGAGGAGTCAAAAGTAGAAAGAGGGGCACTGGTCTGGATTACAAGTTCCAAACTAATGGAAAATCCCAGGCCTTATCAGGTTCTCATTTTTCAAACATGAGATTTTTCTATTTTTTTTTTAGCACATTGTGGAGAAAAAAATGGAAGAATATCCTACGGGCAAGACAGTGAAGTCTGCGCTGCATGAAATAGATCACATTTAAGGTTAAATGGGCCTTCACACATTATTTAAACCAACCAAGTAGTTTCATGCTAAGTTTCAAGACCTAAGTTAAACTGCACAAAAACCTTTTAATATGTAAGCCTCACATCATTAGCACAGAATTCTATGTGCATTCCGCACAGCTTTTTGCTTAGATATCATAAGGCTCTCCTTGTCTTGATCCTGACAGTACAAACATCCTGTCATTAGCAAGTAGAAGCTTTTATTGACCATTTTACCAACAGACACACTTTTCAACTCACAGCAAATTTAAAGTTAAATAATCAGTTACACAGCATCTTCCCCAGCATACTTAGTGAATAAAGCAAAACAGGTGACAGAAAATGTAGAGTCACTGGAAATTATTATTTTAATCCTACTGACTTAGAGTCATTCCCTTTCAGATACCTGGTAGGTAGACATGCGCGAGACATTCATTTTTATCTTTTTATTTTACAGTTCCTCCAGAGAGACAATGAAAATATCACATCATTTGCTCTTTTGCACTGCCTGCAGGCATCACTTAAACAAAACAGAAAAGAAGCTACAAATACCTTGTTTCTGGAAGTTATAATTTGCTTAATAACAATTCTGTCTGCTAACACCAGCACCTTTGTGACAGAAGAAAGCAACAACCTTGCAGCTTTTACCACACCCGTTTTGTCCGTAAAGATTGTTATGTGGCTATCAGATTCTGGATGATCCAAGCTTGCCACATCTGTAAGCTGTGCAATTGTTTCACCTAGAAGAGAAAAAAAATAAAGTAACTTTCCATACTTAGAAGAAAGATACTGGGGTATCACATATTCTTAACTTTTACCTTTGAGGGATAAGACAATTTCAGAGCTACCTACAATTCTTTTTATTTCATTTCACTTCCTTCAACTGACTGTTGGTGGCAGCCTCTCCATATTTAAATGTGCATTACTATTCACTACTTCCTTATTCCTCCATCTGTAACACACACTAATTTTCTTACAGTAATCGACAGATATTTGAGAGGGGGAATGATGGGTGGAGTTGGGGAGTGTGGAGGGAGAAAACATTCATGGGAAGCATTTTTCTGATTTTAATAGCAAAAGTCAAACCAGTGTCCACACTTGCAGGATCAATCCACTGAAAGAGCGGGATGCAGAAAGGAAGGAAGAACTACAATGTCCCCTTCACTTTCCAAATTTCAGTCAGCATTCCCATAATTTATGCATTTCCTATTCCTGTAGAAGTCTCCAGGCATGAACAACAAAGACATTCCAAACAGTAACTTCACAACTTACAGGACTGAAGCTTTACAGTGAATTACTGCCACTTTACATTCAAAGGAGGGCTGCTAAACAGGGCACTGTCAGAGACAGGAGAGGAAGAAAAGGCAAATAAACGCTGATTTTCAGTTCATCACTATCTTTTTACTCAACTTGTATGTAGTTAAATAGATTGTTAAATAGGCTTAATTGACCACGTTTATTTTTTATGCAGTTAAAAATTCTACATCCAGTGCAGCTAATGGATTTCCTTACCTGAGAAAGAAACACAGACTCTATGCAATTAAGCCTTTTGGAGTACCCTAGATAAGAGTACAATAGACGAAAGAGAGCAATTTGCTAGTCCATAACCAGAGAAGGGCTGCTGGGAGACTGAGCTCAGGCAAGCTCTGATTTTTGTTAGAGTGCAAGACAAGATGATCAACCTACAGCTGACCTATAGATCATCCTTGAAGACAAAATCTAGGAGATTTGATAGAATTCCCTATGACTCATCTTCAAAACCTCAGCTAGGGTAATTCACCTAAGCAGGCAAAATACTCCAAAAGCCTGATAAAGCCAGTGCTCCCATATGAAGAACCCGCATTATTCTGGTACCCCAGAAATACCACACACTATAGAACAAGGAAAGCCTGACAGTCCTTCAAACCACAGAGCTCCACATTTCACCATGTTTATGTATAGATTTCTCTACTCTGATAATTGTAATCCCTTGGGCTCTTAAGCTGCCTAAATAGGTATCACATTATGGCAAGGAACTTCCAGTACATTTGCTGGGACCAGGTCACGTCACAAAAGGCATGCTCCAAATAATCAGACGGTCACTCTAATGTACTGTACTCTAGTACAGTCTGAGACAGTGAGTTCCACAGCTGAAGGGCCTGAAAATGAATAGAAGCAAGAGGAATTATAAAAGTACTGCTACAATTTAAAGAGTGAGGGGCAGCCAGATGCACTAACAGTGAAGCTGTAGGACAAGTCTCCAGTCAGGCAAGGAGATCATTTAACAGCAAAACACACTAGCCATTGCCTTCTCCACAGTTCAATTCGTTTCAGTTCATGCCACTCTCTAGCTGTTGCTTTGTCAGCAGATTAATCTACTTCTTTGACCTCACAATATCTGTGACAACATTAAATGCTGTAGAAACACACAGAGAACAATTAAAACAGATGCAAAGTTCTTCTGGTAACGAAGAAAGGATGCACATCATTATCCCATTTCTTATACTATGAAATTCATCTTCTTGAGGATGAATGAAGCCATAGGTAAAGCAACTAGTCATACAAAGTTATCAGAGAACACTGAAAGACCAGCAACATCCGCCTGTCACAAGCTCCAGACAGCCCTAGAAAATCAAGACTTCTGGTGACAGAACAAAGGCTTCCTCCTCTGCCTGTAGATCTGCAACTACAGGAACAGGAATTAAGCCCCAGGAGTAAGCTATGAGGAAAAAGACCTTTAGGGTAAAGAGATGGGGCTAGGAAAGCTATACCAGCTGGGTATACACCAGTCCATAAAACACATCTGAGCATGTCAAAGAAACAGTTCAGTGGCACTGTAATTCTCCTATCATGACTGAGAGATTGTGACAATTGGGTGATATTTCCAATGATAGGAAGACAACTGTCACATCCATCTCTGAGAAGGTTAACAAGAAAAATTCAGGCAATTGTGGGCTAGTCAGCCTCACATCAGCCTCCAGGATTATCACTAAAATGATCTTGGAAGTCATAACCACATGAAGCAGAAAAAGGCAATCAGGAAGAGCCAGCACAGATCTGCCAGGGTGAATAGTCCCTCATGGATCTGAATGCCTTCTACGATGACATGACACTGTTTTTAAAAAAAAAGAAAGTAACGGATGCTGTGCATCTCAGCTTCAGCAAGGCCTCTGACATGATCTCCTATAGTGTCCTAATAATTTCATCAAGAGAGATGGACTAAGTGAACAAAAAGGTGGGTAGAAAATGAACCTGACTGCTGGGCTTGGAGATGCTGATAATGGGTACGAAGTTCAACAAGCAGTCAACTTCCAGCAATGTCCCCCTGGGATTGACAGGAGTTATCAAAACTATTCCCTGGATGATGACTCAGCGTGTTCAGCAAGTTTGTGAACAATACCAAACTGGGTGAGTGTCTGATACTGTGGAGGGCAGGGCTGCTAGACAGAGGGACAGGCTTTAAAAAACCCAATCTGATAGTCAATCAGTGAAGTCCAGTAAGGGCAGTAAATACCACGTCTAGGCCAGGGTAACACCACTCAGCCCTACATGCTGAGATCAGCTGTCAACAGGGAACTTTTGTGGGGACAGACATGGGGGGCCTGGAAGACAAAGAGTTGAACAGGAGTCAGCAATAATGGCCAGCTGCACCTGGAAGGCTGCAGATACAATTCTTCCCTTCCTTTTGGCACTTGTAAGGCAGCACCTGGAGTACCATGTCCACTTCTGGGCTCCTCAGCACCTCAGCTGACATAGGGGAGCAAGTGACAGAAGGGGAGAGGCTGAAGGGAAAGAGTTTGTTCTGCCACAAGAAGAGAAGGCCAGCAGCAGAGCTTTCTGTGGTCCACATCTACCCCCCTGGTGGGCAGGTGTGGAGAGACACAGACAGACTGATCCCAGTACGTATGGTGGTGGAACAAGAAGTAAGGAACAAGATGCAAGAAAATACTTGTGCCATAGCAAACATGGTCAAACACCTTTAAGTAAGGGTACAAGAAAGATGTAAGAAATGAGAATTGGACAAGACATTGCATGATCTCCATTCTTGGGAGTTAAAATGTCCCTTAAAACTTCATTTATTCCGTGATCCCATTTAAATTTTCCATTTTTCTTAAATTTAGCCCTCTCTGTACTAAAACCCAAGGCAAAAAATAGGAGAGAGCTATTTATTGCTTTTATTTTACTCCATGTCTTCCTTTAGGGCTACACAGTCAACTGGCAGAGAATACTGGAAATGTTATGACACTAACTCATTCCTGACATGTGCTTTCTCTTTTAAATTAGCCAGTCTTTCCTAGTTTTAGAGAGGAAAAAAAGAGATTAAAAAACCACAGATGGGCATCTAAAATGTGCTTCTTTAAGTTACATTCCACTACTATACTGTCATTGTAAACATTTACACAGTGCAAGAATGTTAGGCAAAATCTGCTACATGACCCTCTGCAGTGTTTTAGGATTCTATTTTGAGTCAATCAAATTACAAGATTTATTACAGGGAAATAGTCATAACAAGTCTGAAACACTTCAGATCACTGATTATACCCTTCACGAGAGACAGATACAACATCTGTCATCCTTCAAAGCCTCTGCAGGATATGCAATTGATTTAAAGACTCCCTACTTTTCTTAGAAACTGAGATGCCTAACATTATAAATCCTTTTGTGTTGAAATCTATCTTCTATGCCTAATAAAATCTCCATTTCTCAGAAACAATCTAATTTATCGGCTAAAAAGAAGTATGAGCAGCTCTACCAGATTCCCTGCCCTAAAGAGCAAAGGCTTTCTGCTGCCTATGCCCTCAGAACACAGGGTTCTTTAATATAGGCCAATATTATTGGCTATAATTGTCCATGAAATTTTTTTGGCGTGCTTGGGAACACCAAAGTTACTGAAAATGGCACTTGAGCAACCGTGGTCAGAAACTAGTTCAGAGGACATTCAACCATAAGAATCTACCTGCTCAGAGGACTGAGTTGCTTTGTCCAACACTGAACAGTCCACAGAGATAATACTGGCACCAAAAACCCTCCATCAAACAAGTAACCAGGAGCAAACATGTTTGCTATACTGAATTTCCCATGTAAGTCTTCAGTTAGATCTCAAATGCAGGGAACAACTGAGCCACGCCAAGGTAAACGTGAGGCTGACAAATGTAAACAGCCCATATCTTCACTCCTCTAGACTGAGGCTATTACTGCATAACAGGAAATAAAACTTAAAATGCAAAAGAACTATAGTCTCTCTCTGGGATAAAATACCACAGACTATTTTTAGATTCTGAGCTCCTCCTGCATACAGTGATAGGGAGAAAAAAATACTTAACCACAGCATAACTGGCAAGTCAAGAAAGAGAGATTCAGACTGCACTGCTCTTCCAGCAGCTGAGATTATCAATGTGAACTTTGGCAATTTTGGCTTGTCAGCATTTTACTTAGATCTCTGAAGAGAAAACACATGCTTCACATAACAAATGGAATGTTTTTAAATTAGGACATGTCCGTTTGCAGCCAAGTTTACTGGAGCGACTAGGAATTTTCAGTCTAAAGTTTATCCAGAATAGTCCTTCAAATCACAAGAACAATCATTCATCATCAGCTTGTTTCTAGACATTGTGACTCATTGTTGAGGGATTTTCAGAGGATTTCTTACAGCACCATGCCCAGTCTCTAAGCTTCTTTTTTTCTTTTAATCACAAATAATAGTATAAACTGCATCCCCAAAGTCTGAGGCCAGAACAGCAATTCAGCAAGACATTTACCACCACTTAGGACAGCAAAGACAAGTTTTCCAGGACTCTAAGGTCATTTCAAAGGTAAAAACCAAACACTCACCCAAGCCCCCTATTTAACTTAACAGATCAGTTTTAAGTATAGTAACCCATGTCTTGGAGTAGAGTACTGCTCCATCCTGCAGTAATCAAGACATTAGTGTTGAAGGGTTGTTGAAGGGTCATTTATTTGTCTCCACAACAAAAGTTCAAGATTGTCTCCCTGAAGCAGCAGCAAGCAGAATGTCTGTCACACTTGCAAGTTCATCCACCTGCTCAAACTGGGAAAACTTTTAGTAGAATTTCCCATAATCCAAAAGTATTTGAAAGCTAAACCAAAACCTCACTCCACTAACAACAAAAGGAACATTCTACTAGATGTCATCTTGAAGGCTTCACTGCAGATCTAAGAATATGCACTTACAAAGGGCCATTGGAATATTATGCAAGGAATAGTACTTAGTATCTAGGAAAGTGGTTTCTAGCACAACACAGACATTCTCTTACAGCATCAGAGAATGCAAGTCCCTGTTTGCCTAGACAGAGTCTTCTGGGGGAAGGAGAGTGACAGCAGGCAACTCAATTATCCACACTTCACATTCAATTCACACACAGAGCAACTTTGCAACAAAACTTGAATCCAGCAAAGAGGCAAGCACAATATGATTTTCATTCTACTGAGAGGAATCATCAGATGACTGATGTGAGTCATCTTACTGAGTCCTGATGAAATATGGGTTGACACTGACCTTCATTCAGACATTGAGATTTGGAATGCAGTGACCTCAATAGCATAACACTCAAATAACTTTAAATACTCCACTGTTTTAACTTGGCAGCAATAAACTCTAAAGTTGTATTCCCAACAATCTGCTCTTTGTCTGTAGTAACATTATAAAAAAAAGAGCAGTCAGGTAATTCCTTGTGGCAAATGATCCTATAAAAATCAAAGCCAACACACAATTCCATTCCCTATTTGTAAGATGACAATAATTTAAGTAAGTGACAAAATCAGGCAACAGATCAGGCCTTGAATGAACCAGCAGAGGAAGGTTCAGCAATTAAATAATAAAGTTCTTACATTATGCCTGACACTAAAAATAGTGTACCAAAAACGGCACAAGTACAATTTAATGAGTAACTACATACCTGCTCTCCTTGCCTCGATGCAAGCAACACTCATTTCCTCCTTCAATTCATGGTTTTCGTTGGCTATGGCTTCACCCACAGTAACAAATCTCCCGACTGCCAGGTTAACGGCTTGGCCCACTCGCTGAATTGCTTGCAGAGTCTTGTCTGAACGCTTTGGTTTATCCTTATGATTAATAAGAGTAGTTATCTGCAAACAGGAAGAGTTATTTATTAGAACATTTTAACTTTAATACTTAAGGCAAGTTTTGAACTGAAATCAGTAATAGATTTTTACAGTGCTTCACTAATAAAATTTAGTCTTGTGCTGTGTCATGAGGTATCCTTTAACTTCTTAGAGAATGAAAAAAAATATATGGAGCATAAATAAGGTTGCTCATCTGCCATGATCTCAGTTTCTCAAATGAACAGAGAGATTTTTATTTTTCTTCCCATCCCATCTGCAGTATTAAAATAAGCTGCCATGGGTCTCAACAGTCTTTTGCACACTACAGACACAGCACTTCCTCCATTAAAATATCCACCATACTCTTAACTTTAACATCCTCAATCACACAGTTCCTAGAATTTAGGAAAAGGTTGCCATATAGATACAAGCTATCAGTAAAAAAATTGGTGAGGACATTCCTATTTTGAACTCCTGACTTGGCTTTTCTGACCACTACACAGCACTATACCTTCCCTCTTGGATCACATGGACTGCAGATCAGCTGCTTGCCAGCTGCAGGAGACTGAAGATTTGTCCAAAACACCAAACATACGGAAACAAAGAGATGCTTTCCCCTCACAGAGGAGAAAGGCAGGATTGGAAAAGCAGCTTCTCAACCAAGGCATTAGGTAAGCAAGAGAACAGTATGCAATCCTGCCACTCGCAATTAACTAACTATGAACTGCATTACAAACATGAGCTTTACATTTTTGCTACAGTCAACTATTTTCTAGTGAGAAGCAGGACAGAAGTTGAACTCTGTAGTTTCAAACATCCTAAACCAGCATAAAAACCCAACAAAGATAGTCCTGCCTGTCCTTGTCTCCCACTCATGTTTGCAATGAATTCATCTGATGTGGGCTACACCTCAGTTGTGGAGAAGGTGATGCTTGTTATTTTAGTTTTCCCCATAATCAAGTCCCCAGTCTGGTTTCACTGCATAGCTTTGTGAATATTTTTGGTGGCAAAAGGGAAACAGTACAGCCTGGGGAGAGAAAGATGGGCAGAAGTGCTCCTTTCAGCAGCAGTATCGTTTAAAGTGCCCACATTTAGATATCACAGAACTCCACTGTAAGCCACATTGCCAGAAGCTCAAAGATGTCTGTTGAGAGAATCTCAGAATTACATTTACTCAGATTTACTTAAGTGTCTGAACATCTCAGCTATATCAGATTGATTACAGATGTCTTTGCCACTCCTCAAAAAACCATAAATCATCATTCCCTCGTACATTCTCCTACCAGTCAAGCCTGTGGTCGGACAGGAGCACACAAGCTGTACCTGTAATGCTCACTTCAGGTTCAAGGACATAGCAGGAAGCAGTGTAGGAACTGTCCTGCTTCATGATTTGATCAATGCCCAAGGCTTATCCTTCAGGTATCACTGAGTCATCTTTATGGAGAAAAAAGAGTGGCGATGTTTAACACCTTGCTGAGGTTGGTTTTGAATGCCAGGAGCTGGTTTAGCCAAGTTTCCAGTATTAAACACTGGGAAATGTCAACACTTCACAGAGGACTTTGCACATACAAGAAAAATAAAAAAGACAAAAAACTAAGACCAGTGCTGCCCTGTGGAAGAACTGCTATGAGAATGGAAGAATATTTTGCTCTGGTACAAAACATCAGTACAAAAATGCATTGTCTGCCCACTGCCTTCTTATACACGCTCTACTTTTCCAGTTTGTACCTAAGCCACAAGGTCTAAAGGAAGGCCACTTTCTACAATTCATACAACAAATCTGTTCCTATAAGAGTCCCCTGGATCACCAAACTTCAACTCCAAAGCCTATGAACCCCAGATGCCCTTCCAGTGAAAAGATGTTCTTATGATGAAAACAGAGTCCTACTAGAGAGTAAACACCTGAACATCTTCAAATTCATCTTAGATGAGGAATGACATTCCTCAAACCACAAAATTAGCATCACTTCAATGGAAATTCAGACCAACATGAAATTCATAGTAAAAACAACTGCACTATGCAGCTCTCCTGAATTCTTGCCTTGTAGATACTTCAGGTATACAGAATTAACAAATAACTGTCAGCAGCTAATCTAACAGGGCCAGCTGGTGAATTCTTGAATAGGCATGGCTAGCAAGCTAACTGAGAGCCTTAGTCCAACTGCTGAGGAAAACCAAATTGATAGAGGGTCACAACTTTGTCTCTTCAACTGGTTTTTAAGCAAAGCAACCAATGCTGGGTTAATACTACATTCATACAGTTATTGACTTCTCAGAAGTATATATAAAATAACCCTGGCCTAAAACAAACTACAAGTTTACATACTGGCTGCAAGTTTACCTCCCACTGCATTTTACATCAGTAAAAGTTTAAACATGTTCTGTATAACCCTGAAAAAAATGCATATGCAAATAACACTGCAGACTGAAAGCAAGCCCACTGTCTCTCACAAATCATCAAGGGCATTTATTTTAATTCCCATGTTACTGCAGAGGAATGCAAATAATAAAAATCATGAAGCTATCACAGTTTAAATTGCTTTATTAAAGTCTTACAAAACACTCTCAGGAACACGAGTGTCTTTTACATTTCTATCATTTCTTTAGCACTCGCTTCAGAGGGCATCATATTTTTTGCAGAAAAAAGCCCTCTACTACCCCAGTCAAGGTTAAGCAAGAACAAGAAGCTGTTTTGACATCACCAGTGTCACCTTAACATCATGAAGTTCAACAGGGTTAAACACAAGGTCTTGCACTGGGGCTGGGACAATCCCCAGTACCAATACAGGCTGGGGAATGAATGGATTGAGAGTAGCCCAGCAGAAAATGACTTGGGGGTACTGGTGCAAGAAAAATTAGACATGAGTCAACAATGTGCTTGTATCCTGGGCTGCATCCAAAGCCGAGTGGCCAGCAGGCTGAGGGAGGGGATTCTTCCCCTCTACTCTGCTCTGGTGAGACCCTACCTGGAATGCCGTGTACAGCTCTGGGGTCCCCAACAGAAGAAGGACATGGACGTGTCGAAGACAGTTCAGAGGAGGGCCTCTGAAGACAGGCTTCAGAGAGAGCTGGGGTGGTTCAGCCAGCAGAAGGCTCCAGAGAGACAATACATAAAATGCGTATTTTGTGAGTGGCCCTTTAATATATAATGGTGGCTTAGAAGATGATTAGGGAAGACTTTTTACCAAGGCCTGTAGTGAGAGTAGAGAGGTCAATAGTTTTAAAATTAAAGAGGGTAGATTCTGACTGGACTTAAAGAGGTTATTTTTTAAGATGAAGGTGGTGAGGCACTGGAACAATTTCCCTGAGCTGTGGAAGCCCCACCATTTTAAGAGTTCAAGGCCAGGTAGTTTGAACAACCTGGGACTTTGATGGGGCTTTGAGCAACCTGGTCTAGTGGAAGGTATTCCTGCCAATGGCAAGGGGGCAGAACTAGACAGTTTTGAAAGGTCCCTTTTAACCCCAAACCATTCTCTGATTCTATGACCTACTCTAGACACCCACTTGAGTAGCTTGTATATGAAGACTCAGCCTATGTTTATACACAGCAGCTGAGGGTTTGCAAATACCTCCTGGATAAATGAACTCTTAGCTGGGTAATAGAATTCTCAGACTGGCTAACTTAGGGCCAGTATAGTAACTACCTTAACACTGGAATGGAGGGAAGTTTGTTGAACTCCATAATTTTTTTTTTCAGGTAAGTAAAAAAACTGTATGGATTGACAGTTAAAAACAACCATTGTGAGACAACCAAAACAGAAGTTGGTCAAGAAGTCTGAAACATCACAGCGAACAGCTTCATGTAACACCTCTTTCAAGTGTGATCAACATTATGTAGCAAATGCAGCCTGCACTGATAGCAGATTTGCACAGGATGTTTCCTATAAAAAAACTAAGTAACAAACAGCCCTGAAATAGGATTAGGTAGGTCATGATAAAAAAAAGAGAAAGATATGAAATATAGATCAGTTAAAGAAAAAAGGGCTGGGTTTGGTTCTAGAAACACGAGTTACACATAAACCAAATGTGAAATGCTTAATAATGTCAAAGTAATGAGGAAAGCTATTCGGATACAAGAGGGGCTTCTCATAATCTGCCACCTGCAGAAAACACTGCTGTATGAACAAGGAGAAAGATTTCTCAGAATTATGCATTCTCATTCCCTCACAGAGTTTTAAGAGTGACAGGTACATCCTCCGTTTCGAATCAAGTTTTGAAAAAGCAGAGGTAATAGCAACTGCAGTTCAGGATTCTTTTCAAGACTTAATTAAGCTTGTAATTAACAGTCAGGGTTAAAAAAAATAACAAGATCTTAACTTAGCAAGGAGAGGAATTTCACTAGTTCGTTAAATGACAAACTGAAGCAAACTGTTCAGAGTTGTGCCTCAGAACACAAATACAGCGGTGAGCAGTAAAAGGCCAGTAAGAAAGGCTTCTGAAATAAAGAATAAGCAAACGTTTTGCTCCTGACTTTCAAATAACATTTAAAATAAAGATAAAGAATTGGACAAGCTAAATGGAGAAAAGGAAAGACCCAGAAGAAACAAGGAATTTTCTCCCCAACAACCAGCCAAAGAAACCCTAAGAGCCTATAAAAAATGGGACCAGTAAAACTTGCAGCATTTAAGATATTTCAGATTACATGAAATTGCTTTTTCCCGGCAGTCCATGCAGTTGCAACCAGACTAGAACTATTACTGTGTTTTAATTTTTTTCTAAATGAAGAAAATCCCTGCGAGTCCAAGAACATCATCCAAGACCTCCCTCAATCTTAACACCTCCCAAATATTTAATCTGTTATATTCTGATCATGTATTTCCCAGTCACCAACATCTGTGATGTTTGGACAGGAGTTAGCAGCTGAAAAGATTACTGCAAGTCTCTTTGAACAAGAGCGATACGTTATATGCTGTTTACTTAAGGATTTACTGATCAGGTCCTAGAAAGGAAACAGTCCTTTTGATGGTATTCACCCTCTGTTTAATGTGAGCTCTTACACTATTTTCATGGAATGTTTATCTGAGATTTGAGACAATCAGTTTAAGGCATGTACAGTCTCTACAATCTTTTGTCACTTGTTATGAGACGCCACAGAAAAATAATGGCCTTTTCTCTTTACCAAAACTAACAGATATAGTCATAATGTATCAAGACGTACTTCGTATTTAAGGAAACAAGGTCAGCTGTGGCAATTTTTGAGCAGCTGTTTTCAGATCTTTTTGAGGGTTTTCAGATACTGACATTTAAGTCATTATATGCTTCATGCTCAGGAAGCATCATGACAGCACGCTTAGCTAAAAATATTCTAATGTCTATTTATTGTCAGTGTAATTAAGTCTTGCATGACAGAATTAAGTGACACTTAAGAGACTGGGTTTCAGGAAGTATTTATAGACATCTATAAATAAAACCAGAGGAAACATAGCTATTTCACAGCCCCTCCTACAAACACAAAAGTTAAACTGACAAGTTATGTTGGAAGATACTCTTGCCCACCTCCCTCCCTGGGAAAGTACCCACGATGTACTCAGCATGATTTCAACTCTCAAGAGTAGTACTTGTTACTGCCTCTTAAGTGGTGGGTTGACCCTGTCTGGATGACAGGTGCTCACCAAAGCCACTCTATCACTCCTCTCCTCAGTAGGAAAAGGGAAAGAAAATATAATAAATAGCTTGTGGGCTGAGATAAGGAAGGGAGAGATCACTCACCACTTACTGTCATGGCCTCTGCTTGGGGAAATTAAATGAATTTATTATCAATCAAATCAGAGTAGGATTGTGAGAAGTAAAACAAATCTTAAAAATACCTTCCCTCTACTCCTCCCTCCCGGCCTTAACTTTATTCCTGATTCTCTACCTCCTTTCCCCCAGCAGCACAAGAAGATAGGGAATGGGGGCTGTGGTCAGTTCCTCGTATGCTGTTTCTGCTGCTGCTTCCTCTGCTACAGCATGAGGCCTCTGCCATGGAAGACAGCCCTCCATGAACTTCTCCACCATGAGTCCTTCCCATGAGCTGAAGTTTTTCACAAACTGCTCTACCATGGGTCCCTCCCATGGAGTGCAATCCTTCAGGAACAGGCTGCTCTAGCATGGCTGTTCACTGGGATCACAAGTCCTGTCAGGACACCTGCTCCAGCATCAGTTTATCTCCTGCAAGAAGCCATTCCAGCACAGGCTTCCCACAGGGTCACAGACTCCTTCAGACACCTACTTGCTCCACCATGGATCTCTGCATCCCTGTGAACCTCCATGGGCTGCAGGAAGACAGCTGCTTCACCATGGTCTGCACCACAGGCTGCAGGGGAATCTCTAGTCCTGCAACTGGAGGATCAACTTTGGTGTCAGCGGAGTTGTTTGTCTCATACTATCACTCCTCTCTTCTCTGACTGCAATTACTTCTGCACAATACCTTCTCCTTCCTCTTAAATACATTATCCCAGAGGCGCTACCACCGTCCCTAAGTAGCTCGGCCTTGGCCACCAGCAGGTCCATTTGGAGCCACCTGGCATTGGCCCTGTCAGACACGGGGGAAGCTTCTGGCAGCTTCTCACAGAAGCCACCCCTGTAGCCACCCCACTACCAAAACCTTGCCATGCAAACCCAACACACTCTGGAAGAGAGAAGGCTTCAAGTGACCACACTGCAGCCTTGCAGTGCCTGAAGGGAGCCTACAGGAAAGATGGAGAGGGTCTACTACAAGGGCATGTAGTGACAGCACAAGAGGGAATGGCTCCAAACTGAAAGAGAATCTGTTTAGATATTAGGAAAAAAAATCTTTACTCTCAGGATGCTGCAGCACTGGAACAGGTTGCCCAGAGAAGTGGATGGCCCATCCCTGGAAGTGTTCAAAGCCAGGCTGGATGGGGCCCTGAGCAATCTGATCTAATGGAAGGTGTCCCTGCCCTTGGCAGGGGGGGTTGGAACTAGATGACCTTGAAGGTCCCTTCCAACCCAGGACATTGATTCTTTAATTCTATATTGATCAGTTTTCCTGCTAGAAAAAAAATCAAGATGTTATCTCTGAGCTATGAGGATTAACTCCCTTAGAGTAACAGCTCCTCTTCCATTTTGTGTATTTTCACCTCCCTACCTTCCATTAACTTTGTAACAGGAGAAAATTTGTTTCTGGAAAAAAAAAAATGTAATACCAGGAATGGAGAGCCTTTGCTAAGAAACTGTGATAGCACTACATACTGGGAAAAAAGTTACAAACCCGTGCAAGAAGAGTGCTGTAAGGTAAATTTAGTTGCATTTAATACAACATGTAGAAATCTTGGTCAAAAAGGCCTTTCCCAAACTGCTTGTATTTTCATTAGTTCATCTTGAGTTTGGGGGCAGAGAGGAACTTCCAATATTACATTTTAGGTACTGTCTCTCATTAGGTCTTGTGTACTCCTTGTGGACTATCAGGTCTTCAGACTCCTTTAGCCAGACAGCAGCACACATCCTTCCAACACCCACACCTGCTACAGAATACAACCATGCGTCAGAGAGAGCGGAGAAGCAGCAGATGGCATTTGACATCCTGTCCATAAGGGCTACAAGCAGAATTGTCATACAGACTTCTCATCACAAGATGAGCCTCAGGCATCTTAGGAAGTGAACAAGGACTACCTGTTTACCTGTCCTAGAAAACAAAAGTCTGTTAAGATTAGATGCCTCTTCAGGCACTAATGGAAATCTTAAGCATTTTGTACAATTTCAAGCACTAAAATATTTTTTAAAGCTCAGCTAGTGTGTGGATTTTCAGAATTGGAAAGCCTTATCTTTCTATTCATATTTAATTTTGTAGAAAGATTCAACAAATAAACTTTGCAGAAACTCAATTTTGAAAGTTTTCAAAGGTTGGAAAAGACTGACCAAAATGAAATTCAAGTAACTACCACTGCACTAGTTAACTGTATGAATCCATATTCTATTTATGCTGAAAATATTATTTGAGACAATTGCCCGTGCTTTATGGACAATTGAACCAGAACAGTATCATCTATGTGTTATTATTCAAATGGGCCATCAACCCCTGCTTGCAGAAGTCATGCAGACCTCAACACATCATTCAGGATACTGAGTCAACACTTTTGAGACAGCTTCCATGAAGTGATGTGATCCAGCTACCCCCTATTTATGAATTTTCCTCATAGTTGCTCTAGACTGGTGTCTAGAAGAGCAGTACAAATGTGCTGCATACCCAAGACTACTAAGTACTGTTAGACTTGTGGCATTGAGACTGTTGTATTTGTACCTTTACCTGGAGGCTTTAAAAAAGTATCTTCTCACTGGTTTTATACACATCTTTCAAAAAACCTTCAGGGAAGCAAGTTAAATAAACAACTTTAACAACCCTGGTTCACTGGCTGGTTCACTTATCTGTGGGCAAATGCTAACACGCTTAGCAGAGCCTCAGGCAATCTTTCACATGCAGTGTCTAACAAGCTGGCAAGCCACCTCTGAAAAGGAAGAAGGAACAATCCATGACCTGCAGTGACAAGCAGAAGCTGCCAAGCAACACAAGAATGGCCCTACTAGCTCAGATCATTGGTGCACCTAACCTAGTATCTTATATCCCATAGTCCTCAATATGCTTGCCTAGAAAAGATCATGAGAGTTAAACAAGCAAATGCAACAGCAGGTATAATGCAGTTATAACCAGATTTCCTCTTGGTTAATTGCAAACTGTACATTAAATTTTAAAACATAATAATAATAAAAACATAAAATACCTAATTGTACACTTCTTATAAGTACAATAGATCCAGCAGATAGAAATATTATCCGGAAGGGGTGAAAACAGACTTCTTCACCTTCTTCACATCTACACTTCAAAATCTACTCTTTGTAAAGCTCACCAGGAAAGACAAGAGTACACAATGTCAAATTCAAATACGCACCTCAGATTATTAGTACCATTGCTATGTACTTGTTAGACATTCTTGGAATTCTTAAGAGATCAAAAGAAAGGATTCAACTCAGAGCAAGACTGTACTATAGCAGTGAACACCCTATCTTTGTGCTGAATGCATTCCTAGAAAACCAAGGAACTCTTAAATTTCAAGTTCCAAACCAATCACCATTGAGAAAATGATTAGCCAAAATGTGATATAGATGAACTCGTTCAAATGCGGTGCAGCAATTTGATGACACCAATTTATTTCCTCCAGAGTGGGTTATTTTGGGTTTGGGGATTTGTGTGGTGGAGGGGTTTTTCTTGTGGTGGTGGTGGTGTATTTTTGGGGATTTTTTGTTTGTTTTGGTTGTTTTTTTTGTTTGGTTTGGGTTTTTTGGTTTTTGTTGTTGTTGTTGTTTGTTTTTTCCCCAAAGCAATAAGAACTCTGAAAACTTTAGCACTTTTTTTTCCCATGGGATTAAATTATTTCCAATTCTTTTTTCTTTTTTTTTCAAGTTATGAAAAGGAACATCAGAGGGGAAAAGAAAGGAATGAACAGCTCACTATTCTTGCAGCCCGTGGATTCTTGGATATTATGTAGATATGGAATTACTTTAACAATGTTATTAAAGTACCCTACTGCAGAGGAGAAATATGCTTTCTTTTTACTGTTGTCTTTTCACAGACTCCTTAAAATCAGGGATCCCCACTGATCTGCAGAGGTGAAGCAGAAAAGTACACAAAAACTGACCTGCACTGCTGCTATCCTCTCCTCTTTTTTCCACACATGGAAGAGGAGACAGATCACTGAAAAACCCTCAGTGAGGCTTGACCACTGATCAAAGATACCTTGTTTACCCTTATTGCCACATGCTGTACAAGTCAGAGGACTGCCCCACCTTCCATCCAAAAAAAGGCGGTCAGAATTTCTATAGGAATGAGTGACCAAGAAAAACGTTGTCATTTGCAGAAAATTCAAGTTCAAGCATTCTTCTCTTTTTTAAGAGATGTATGCAAGTTCACAGACTGAGCTGGCACCAAAATTTGTACCTTTGAGCAACCTGACATGAGTTGGCATAGACAGTTTTTCAAACAAGGTCCAACTTAACTTCTTCTGATTATACAATATGGATATCAACAAGCACATTGGACATCATAAAATATGCATTTACCTATGGCAAAATGCGTCCAGAAGTACAACTGGATTTCTAACTCAACTGCTGTCTTGAAGTTTGAAATGCTCAACTACCTCACCAGAAGATGTGAGCATAAGCTAGTAGACCAAATAATTGGGTTTCAGGGCATACAAGGCAGTACATTTTCCTCCCCTCCTGCTGCCCTTCAGTTCAGTATTTTCTTACCCAAACAGCTAGATTTCATAAACAAAGCAATTCCCATTTTTCATTCCACACCTAGAAATCCTGGGCAGGATTAAGCCGTAAGAAAATCCAACTCAGAGGGAAGATCATTGTTTAAAGTGCACTTTCAGATGTGGTCAAAACAGATGCAGACATGTTTTCAGCACCAGAGAGATGTAAGTCTCAGAAATAACTCAATTTACTAACATAATCAGGTAACCTCAAAACCAGAGACTGGCAAACAATAATTCTGGCTTTCTAACCTAAATTGCTGTTGTTAATGTACCCGACCTTGTACTGCTTGTGCAAACAATGCCTGAGCCAGCTCTGAGCTGCTTATTTGAAAAAACACCACTGTTGTAAAACTAAAAATTCAGACATTGTAATAAAGCATGTAGCAGGGACAACACACTTATACCACCTGCAACTGAGAATTCTCTCAATTCAAACCGGAATTGGCTCCTGAAGATGCAGAAAATTTTCCTTGTTAGTTCCATAAGCATGTGGCTTCCCTGCCATGAATACCAGCTATTCAATCCTTCTTGCTTTGCATGTTCCCTACCGAAGAGTTCCTGCAGCCTCTTTCAGAGAAGGCTTCCTTAGCAGCATTTTGCCATCCCACTTCAGTTCAGAGCAACACCTGGTATTCCATTTTGAAAAGCACATACTTGCTCTAGGGATTAACTGAGAAGTACAGTGTGCTCTGGAAAAGGCTATGCAAATGCAACCACCATCCACCTACAGGAGTGCAAAACAAAACAAAAACTTCATATAATGTAGGAACTATTATCTTATTTATGCTAAAGAGCCTGTATGTTCTTTTGATTGCTTCACTGAAGAGCTCCAAGGCAATAAAAACTCATTCAGTCAGAAAATTTAAGAATATTTAAATGTAACATGGAGATACAATACAGAATCTTTGATAATTAAAAGGGAACGCTCCATGCACGGGTCTAACTCCTACATGTTAAGTGCTTGCAACATTGGACAGTATTACCCTTCTATTTCCAAACATTTTTCATAACTGTGAATAAACAAAGAAACAAAAATACTATCACAACTCCCATGTTGAAAAGATTGTTACTACAGAACAGTTTTGCTTTACTGTTATTTGAAAATACAGGATTTATGTGGTTCTAAATGGTTATATTAATTCTGCTTAATAAAAACATGTTTCTGTAAGACAAAAGCAACAGCGCTATTTTTTATTTTTCTATGTACATCTGAAAGAACTTTAGGATTTGCTCACACATTACTTTTGCAATTTGTGCTTAGGAGTTATCTTATCATTTGAGAATTAACTTTAGGCATATAACTAAGAAACTATCCAAACCAGTATCTAAAATAGAGTAACAGTTATAAGTTGGCTCGAGAGTCTATATCACTTCTCATTTACCCCATTAGCTTTAAACAAGGCGATTAATGAAATGCAATACAGCTGAATGAGTAAACCAGACTTCAAGGTTCTATATAGCAAGGGTTATACTTTTCCAATTAATTAAGACACATAAAATAAATCCACACAGAAAGCCACAGGCTCATAGCACTACACAACAGTTTTACTAAACTATAATCAGAGTTGTTTGCAATCATTAATTCATAAATCATCCTTTGGGGATTTCCCTACCTAATCTGTCTAAAACCATCTGTTAACAATGCTGAATAGCAAGAAAGCTGCTCTAATTCTTCTTGTGCAGGATCACAGAGAGGCAGTTTTGATTTAATATTCATTCTACTGGAGAACTACAAAAATTTGTTTAAACTGTAAAAAAGTCATTAATCAGATCTCAAAAATATGAAATATAAGATACTATTGAAAAAGAGCAATTGATTTTCAGCTATGTCAGTAAAATGCATCTTCCTTCAGCCACTTGAAATATGACTCTGACTCATTTATCACATCAAAGACTAAGGTATTGAACATTATAAAGCAGTAGTCAAGCTTAACTCAAAGCCAATTTTACTATCCAAGGGTTCACACAAAAAAAAGCCTGAAACCACAGCTGTTTCATTATAGTGCTGTTACTCATGTGATAAAATGTTCAAGCATAATTTTCCCTGTAAAGTAGAATATAATTAGTGATAGTAACATCATCAATTATTAATGTAACAGATTAATTTACTCCTTTAAGTAATTCTAAACTCCTGGGCTCCCCAGCATACCTTAAAAACCACAACTGTAAATGATTATCTATTTCTCTTTCAATGTTTCATGATGACCTAGCTTCAATGACTAAAAGCTGTCAATTAAAAACTAGTCTCATTAAAAGGAAACCTGCAACCACATCACCCAAGAAATACAATTGATACTTCGACTGAAATAATCACCTTTTCTACATCCAGATGACAATCTCCTAAAATAAGCTCTTCTGCATAAATCAAAGTGAAACAATCGGGCTCCTTTAGTGGCACAGAGCACCAAGTGTAGGCTGAGTAACAGCTGAACTTCTGCTGGAAAAAGAATTTACATGGAGCGCAAGATGCTTAACACAAACCAGAAGCTCACAACTTAACCCGCAATACCTCTGGAAGCGCAGGGAGAAGAGCCACTGAGTTAGTGGCTAATTGGAACGACGGAGGTGCAACTCCGAACCCAGGCAGCACCATATGCTTCCGGACCCACAGCAGCCAGAGCATACGATCCATGGCAGAGTTTCCCTGCCATACAGGATGTAAACTCTCAAGAGTTTAGCAGGAGGTTTGCCTTGCTCCATACAAGTTACAACGCAAGCCTTTACACCACAATTCATAATTTTACTACTCAACAGTAGTGCCAAGTTTCAAGTCTAAAGTAAGTATCAAATGAATTTGTAAGACAGAAAATTCTGGAACAGAGGAGAAACCAGTTTCTCACAGCTTTCAAGTTACCAGGATTTTTTAATACATTATATATTAATATATATAAAATAATATTTCTTAAACCACTGAAAAACAAAGACAAGGACTCAAGAAGCATTTTAAAAGGAGTGCATGCAGATGTTTTTTTCCCCTCAGATGCAGTGAGCTAAAGACAAATATGGATCATCCTACTTTTTCCAAAAAAGAATTTTCCTATGCTCCAAAAAAAGCCATAAGGGGCAATGCACAAGCTCTGGCACCATACTGGAGCAAGAACAGCCAACAATGTAAGAATCCTTTAGCACCTCAGACATACAAAAGAGAAAGACCTACAGGAACCAAAAAAATGCCCAGTGCAACAAGGCAGCCAAGGGATTTGCTGGAAACAATCTGTCAGTGCATCTGCTGCATAGGAAATACAAGTTGAAATGGATCTGATTTTGAACTGAATGCTGAAGTTCAGGAAGGGAACGAGACTACGCACACTCCTTAAGATTATGAATACTGTCCAGAGAGCATATGAGACACTTCTATTTAGACTCTAAATGAGAAAGAGAGAACACATTTGATTAAGAAGTTCAAAAGTACGTATGTAATGAGCCTGTACTGCAATGCAATACTATGGCTACAGACATTCAAACATTAGCTTATATACAAGACTGATGCACGATGCAGAGGAAAAAAAGACACGGAGAATGTAGTGGGTTGTTTCCCCCCGACTTTTGTAGACTTCCAAGAATAAAAAGCTAGTGATACTAAATTAGAAGCCTAACAGTGCTTTGAACATAGAACTCTCTGCTTCAAAGCTGTTAGAAAAAAACAATTTCAGATGGTTCCTCTCTTCCAATCTCTCCAAACCTGTCAAGGTCCTTCTGAAGGGCTGCACAGATACCCTCTAGGGTATCAGCCACTCCTCCCAGCTTTGTGTCATCAGTGAACTTACTGAGGAGGCACCTGCCCTTTCAGCCAAGTCACTGATGAACAAATGAAACAATACTGAGCTCAGTACTGAACCTTGGGGGACACCACTTGTGACAGGCCTCCAACTAGACCTGTGCTACTGGTTACAAACCCTCTGGGATCTGCCGTTCAGTCAGTTCTCAACCCATCTCACTGTCCACTCATCCAGTCCACACTTCCTGAGTTGGCCTGTGAGGATGTTGCAAAAACCAGTGTCCAAAGTCTTGCTGAAGTCAAGGTAGAAAAGATCCGCTGCTCTCCCCTCATCCATTCAGGAAGTTGCTTAATCACAGAAGTCAATCAGATTGGTCAAGTATGATTTACTTCTAGTGAATCCATGCTGGCTTCTGCTGAACCCCTTCTTGTCATCCATGTGGATAGAGATTGCTTCCAGAATGAAGCGCTCCATCACTTTTCCAAGGATTAAGGTGAGGATGACTGGCCAGTAGCTCCCTGGCTACCCTTTCTTACACTTTTTGTAGGCCAGGGTAACACTTGATTTCTTCCAGTCCTCAGGCATCTCTCCCGATCACCCTGACCTTTCAAAGATGCCTGAGAGCAGCCTCACCGTGGTGTCTGCCAGGTCTCTCAGCACTCACGGATGCATCCCATCAGTGCCCATTGACTTGTGGATGTCAGGTTTGCCTACGTGTTCTCTAACCCAGTCTTCCTCGACCAGGGAAAATTCTTCCTTCCAACATTCCTTTACTCTGGTCTCCTGAGTTAGACATCCCTCAGGGCTGGTCTTGTCAGTGAGGACTGATGTAAAGAAGGCATCCAGTAACTCTGCCTTCTCTGCATCCTGTTACCAGGGTCCCCCCTCCATTTAGCAACAGGTCCATATCCCCTTTAGTTTTTCTTTTGTTATTGATGTATTTGAAGAAGCCATCTGAGGACTTCCAAGCCAGCAAATCCACAAAACAGCTTCCCAAAAGACACTGCTTGCCTACAGACAAAATCCAAAGGCCAGTGTCAGCAGCACTGACAGTAGCATACTGAACTCCATGTCTACAGTTTTACACTTAAATCTCTCTCTTGGACAGTACATGCTTTTTCAGTTCCACGGAGAATAACATCAGTTCCACCAAAGACACAGTAATGTACTAGCTATTTCAGTCCATTTCTTCAGGAATTATAACCCTCATGTACTCAGTTACTTCCTTGCCAAAATTCTGCCCTCTTCTTTTGACAGGAAATAAGAACAGAGCAGAGCAGCTATTCATAACTGTGCTCCACTGCAGAAGAAAGTGAAGCAATCCCTACGCCAGAATGTACCTATGTGAGGTACTTGGAGAATCTGTGCGGAATCAAAGTGACTGCAGAACACACTATGAAAATGTTAGATAAAATTAACTGGAATAACTTGCCAGATGTTGCTCACTAAGATTTCAAGGAGCTCAAAGATACAATGAAATGTCAATTTTGTCATGCAATCTCCTGCTTAAAACCAGATCAACAGTTGAGGTACGAATGTTGCCCTGAGACTTGTACATGGCAAATCAATACAAAACATTAGAAAGAAGTAGTGGACACCCAAATAAATATGACATATTGGCAAAGATTTAACAAAGATGTTTGTTAAAGGAATTCCTGCCTCACAAAACAACCTGATTTCTCTGTAGACACCACCAAACTACATGGGTAAGAAGGCACTCAGCTGAAAGAAAACTAGGAAACAAAGTTCACACCACAGTTTTCAAAGGACAATCAAGCAACTCTCTGAGAGAAATAGAAGCAGTCCCTTTGTATGCATATTGAACTCATCAAGAGACAGAATGATGAATAGGAAGATGAAGGACATCAGAAAGTAAATGATTAATAACTTTAACAGAGTTACACAGAAACCTGTATTGCAACAAGAACTACTACATATTATCATAAAGAGGGAGGAGAGATAAGCAAGTAGTAAAATGATGAAAATTTGCTGGCGATCCCAATTTATCTGGGACAGTAAAGATAAGATCTGACTACAAAATTGCAGACACATCTTGTAGCACTGACCAGGGAACAAAATGTCAGACTGAAAAATGACTGCAGATTAAAGTGATACAGACAGGCAAGTACAATCCTAGCTTCCCTCATGAAAGCTAGGTCTGAGCTGACCATTACTCCTCAGCAGCAAGATCTTTTGATTACAAAACAGACATCCATGAAAAAATCTGACTTGCTTATGATGAAAGCAATTTCCAGGGTCATCTACTCCAGTTCCCTGCTCAAACCAAGTCCAGTTAGAGAGTGCTGTTTACAGTCTTATCCTCTCTGAACATCTCCAGAATTGCAGACTCTGTAGGAGCTCTGCACACCTCATCCAGTGTTTGACCTCCCCTACACTGAAAAAAGGCCTTCTCTTGTATCTCATTAGACTTTCCCATGCTCCAACTTCTGTCCATTGCTTCTTGTTCTGTCACCATACATGTCTAGGATCAGTCTGTCTCTGTCTTCTCCACACCTGCCATTAGGCGGGTAGCTGCAGACCTTGGTAAATTTTGCCATTGTCCAGACAAAAAAAAAAATCACTGCACATTCAAGTGATACAGAGAGGAAAGTACAATCCTAGCTTCCCTTATGAAAGCTAACAGACCGTTACACCTCTCTTCTTGAGGTGGAACGAGCCCACTTCCTTCAACCTATCCCTTTATGTCCCATACTCCACTATGCCAGTGTTTTCCCTGGTACTGAGGAGCACAGAACTAAACACAGTCCTGTATGCCATGCTGCCTCACACGTGCCAAACAGAAGAGTCACTTCTGCAGTCTGCTTGTTACATTCCTGCTACAACCCCGGGTGCAGCTGGCCATCGCTGCTGACCCCCATTCAACTTGTCCTGCAGGACTCCCATGCAAAGTTCTCCTGCAGGCAGCTGACCCCAGCCTGTATTGCTGCATGGTGTTACTCTGGCTTAGGTGCATGACTTGGACTTCACAAACTTCCTGTCCTATCATCTTTCCAGCCTGTCTTTCTGTCTAGCAGACCTGTCCTCCACAATGTCAGATGCTCCCCAAACTGCTGTAGGGGAGTTGACATACCTGTTGAATATGCTGGCTCATGCTCACCACAACATTCAGATCATTAATAAAGATGTTAAACAGTACTGGTCCCTATATCAGTCCCTGATGATTGACCAGAAAAAACACCCAGAGAAAAGTTTGCAGATTACATAGAGACCTCTATGAAAGCATAACAGTTATTCTAAAGTCATACCTTCAGTCTGAAAACTGCATCAGTGAGCTTTTCACATAATTAGGAAAACATTAGCTGTGGCTTCTTCTTTGGGCTCTAATATACAACTCCAAAAACTTCTGGAAAAACAGAATACTGGCAGAACATTATGTAATGTTATATAACATTTACTGAAATGGGAATTATTTTAGCTAGCTTCAGAGAAAGCAAGGAAACAACACCCTAGCAAAGAACAGGTTTGTTTCATTCACCTCAAGGCATGTACCATTGTTAACTTATGTAGAATCTAAGACTGACAACGACAACATTCAGAAGCATTGGTATCGTGGGCTTTTTATAGCTAAAATAAAGAAAATCTTAAAAGCTTTTATTTTTTACTCTATAGGTCAAGTCAATTCCAAAACCTCTGGCAGGATCTCCTATACCAAGAAAAATGGAAAAACATGTTCGGTAACATGTGGGCACACAATCATTCTCCAAAGTGCCTATGACAAAATGGGCTTTCTGAAGGTTGAGCAGCTCTAATCACATTGGTCTGCGCTCTGGATGCTGGAGGATAGGTCACCTTCAACTGTGAAAAGTGACTTTGTTCTTTCAGGAATATAGGATGATTTGGGATGGAAGGGAAAGGTCACCTGGTTCCTCTCCTGCACTGCCAAGGGCTGGGACACCTTGCACTAGATCAGGTTGCTCAGAGCCCCATCCAACCTGGCCTTGAACACTTCCAAAGATGAGGCACCCACAGCATCTCTGGACAACCCACTCCAGCGTTTCACCAGCCTCACAGAGAAGAATTTCTTCCTAACATCTAATCGAAACACATCTACTTTCAGCTTAAAACCACTCCCCTTTTGCTCTATCACCACACACCCTTCTACAAAATCCCTCTTCTCCAGCTTTCTTACAGATCCTCTTTAGGTACTGGAAGGCTGCAACAAGTCTCTCCAGAGCCTTCTCTTCTCCAGGCAAACACAGATCTCAAAGCTTTCATCTTTTTCTGCAAGTACCTGACTGTGAAGGTTGATAAATACCTATTCCGCTGTTTCTCAGAATGCTTGCTTGGAACAGATCTGGACAGACAAACTCCGACAGCTGTGAAGGTACCCGACTGCTGCTAGACTAGCAAACAGGTACAGAATGGCAGCTGCGGAAGCCACTGGTGGAGCCACATCCTGAAAAGTGCTTTTTCCCTGTCTTTGCTTTTCCTCAACTGTTTAAATGACTTGTTATTAAATGAGTCAGCACTGACCACTTCAAAAACCCTTCCTGATGTGTGTTGCGAAAAACTTTCCATTAAAAAAATCAACCCCAAAATAATTAGGCTAGAAATGGGTAGCAGCAGTGAAGGAGATGTCTAGATTTTTAAAGAATGCCATAGTATTTATGCATGGAAAACTGAAGTAAAGACACCTATCCAGGAGAAGAAAATACTACTTATTTTAAAGAAAACTGTGGTGCTTGACCCCAGAAGCCATTAGCCATTTTTTTCTGAACTGCATGCCACATGCTTTGCAAAATACTGTACAATGATTCTTTTCACAGCACAACTATGTAGATAGTGAAAAAGAAGTGTTAGCAAAAATGCTTAATACTGTGGTTTAATCCGTCGTCTTTGTCATTTGTGGCACTCTTAAAAATGGGCCACATCAGGGTCTGAACAGGTCTAGTTTAGCTCTGCAAATAGTCTAAGTTTTAAACCTAATTTTAATTGGTTTAATAAGAACATGCAGTAATGACTCTGCGGGTAATTTCTCCTGCTGGAAAAATAGGAATCTTATACCACTGCTGACAGTAAATTTACTCTGTTACAACATAGTTTATAAGAAAAAAAAAAACAACAAGATGTAAAATGCAATTTAAAAAATCAAACAAAACCAACCCTCACATTTGCTGAGAAAGAACAAGCAGGCAAACACATGTTTACAATATTACAATCAGGACGATGTACTGTACCATACCTGAATTTAAATAAGAATCACTGCAGCTTCTTTTTTTTTTTTTTCTTAAAGAAAAGATTTAGCCCCACATGAGAGGTTGAAAGTGAGTTTGTCAGACAAGGCACCTTTTGTTTCCTCTTTGCTTAAAATAAGTAGTGAAAAGCAGCAGGAACATTCTGACTATTTTTTTCAGTAGTATGCAAGTATCACATAGTGCTTCTCAGATTTTAACAAAAGGGTAAACTGTGAAGTTAACTTCACAGCAGGAACAAAGCCCTTTGCAAGTGCATTTTGTACAAGGAGAAAAACAAAGTCCTGAGGGTTACTGCATGCACAGCTTATGCACAATCTAAAAGCAAATTCTGAGATTAAGAAGCACTCTATAAACACCATTTTGCATAAATTTCTGAACAAAGCTAGCCAGTGAGATCGCAACTGAGCAATCCAGACTGAACGGTGCAGGCAGAATTGATAAACCACTGCAGTAAGTGGGGCATTTTCCCAGGCAGGTGTAGGGAGCCACTGCTGACACCATCAGCCTGAATCTGAACAGAGCTCAGCATTCGCGCTTCAAGGGAACGCGCTTGTCTCAAGACTGGAGCGCCTTAGCAGGAAAACAGTGAGCTCTGAGTGCTCACAAATGCTCAGACACGCTGTACAACAGGGAAGTGAAAGCTGCTTAGCCCTTCTGGAAGATGCTGTCACGGGCTTTGTGGTCCATGAAAAATCATACATGACATACTTCTCTGTGGGATTGTTGCAAGCGTAATAAGATCACTGTTATTAGAGAGTACTCCAGAGAAATAAGAACATCTTCACATAAATTTGTTACAAGTACAGATTTAACATATGCAACTTAACTTGGCTTTTGCAACTGGATGTGTTTCTGATTGCTCTTAGGCTTCCTGAAAGAGGTCTCCCTATTTTATCTCAGTTGTTTCAAGACTAGAAAATCCATTTAACTTTACTTTGCCTTGGAACAAGTGGTTCACTCCCTTTGAAGGGCTTTGCTGTACTGACTGTGATTTCTCCAAACATAAAAACAAATACACATTACCATTATAAGTACAGAAACACAATTATCCATCACAAACCCTTCCTGAAGGTCAGACATACAACTGCAGAACAAGGCTTACCACAGCTTGTTTCCAGATGGGTTATGATGGTATAAACACAATTTGACCTCACCAGGATTAGCCATTTTTATATAGCTGTTATATATTGTTTAAAGATTTTGTACAGATACGTTTTGACTTGCTAACTTTATTGGTCAGTGCTCAAAGTACAAAACCCTATACAGCAAATGCTGTGCTGTTTCAGACATTACTTTTTGCAGAAAGAAAATTCTAATGAGTATGTCAAACGCCAATTTTGTAACTAAACGTCTGAAAAAAAGCCCCAACAGCAACAACAACAAAAAACACCAACGCCAAAATGACTGGCATATAATTACTTAGCAGACCATTGAAAAGCCCGATTTGGCGGGTTTTAAGGTCATTGAGCACTGTGCGGGACATGCTAAAAGGTCACCAAGAGAGTTTGCCTATTATCGAACCTCTTAAAAATCGGGCACTACCCCGGGGTGCGGTAGGAGCTCCAATCAATGCAACGCTCAGGCCAGACCGCGAAAACACAAAGCTCCGCCAAAGCCCCTGGCAGGCGAGCGCTCTCTCCAGCGCCGAGCCAGGAGGGAAGGAGCGCGCTCCCACGCGGACAGCCAGCAGGCGGGAGGCTCGGGAAGCCGGGAGGGCTCGGGCGGCGGGGCAGTCCCTCCGTCCCCCACGCACCGCGGCGTCCCGGGGCTC
>WEIT01032572.1:6053-46641 GCA_013389985.1 Dryoscopus gambensis | reverse complement strand
CATATAATTTCTAACAGCCTGATGCAACGAATATAATTTCTTTCAATTTCTTTTCCAGTGTAGGTTTTACTGGAAAATGTAAAACAAAGTTTTCTTTAATTTCTTATATTATTTGTTATTTGAAAGCCAAAAGTGAGGCTAATATCGTTGGTTATAGATTCCCTAGTAATTTCTTTTACTTGGCTGAATACAGAGCTTTCATCAGATTTCTACAGTGAATATTTTCCAAAGTAAATTCAGAATTATTTTCAACAAATGTTTCATAGTGAGACTGAAATTCATTTTATGCAAACATATCACAGATGGTACCATTCAAATGAATGAGTGTAGAAAGTAATGCATTAAATTGATTCATCAAATTATTTTAAATACTTATGGGAAAAAAATGGTATCCAATACTATTTTCAACAGATCTTATATCCTCTCATTAAAAAATGCCATTCCCACAGACTTTTTTAGTTATGGATTAGGAGTGACGTTGTTAAAGAAATATGTCTTTACATCATGAAGTATAAGCCTGCAGCCTCTAAGCTTGCCTTCCCTATTAATTTTTCCTAAATGTATTTTAAAAAACATCTTGTTTTCTTTCATCAACTAATGTGTCTAACCTGTATTGCTTCCCTGTAATTATTTTCTATATTTTCCTCTGTAATCATTGTCTGTGTCATTTATCTCAAGGGAATTCGAATGACTGAAACAAGCAGACTCTATTTTGTCATCATTTTAATGGTATAATTTTGATAATTTCTTTATTATTTACCATATAGTTCATGGATCCAGTCATCCAATAATGCACTCTGCAGTAACCAAAAGCCTGCTGATGAAATCTCTGTTCTCAGATCAGTTTGCTGACGTTTGTCACTTTTTCCACGGAATGAAATTTACCCATGGTATCTGAAAGATTAGCTGGTGCAGAAAGATGGCTGGAGGAGCAGTGTCTGTGGTGCCTCCATCCCCTGCCGCTGCTCTGATAATCAGGGAAGCAGCACATCTGTCACTTTCAGCAGATGAGCAGTGCTGCTGCCTTCTGAAGTGAGACACCTGAAGGGATCTTACCTGCAAAGGGCTTTTTGCACCCATGGTGTAGGACTGATGCCCATATGCACTCTCTTTCAGGAACAGCTTACGGCTTCCAGCTTGGTTTTATTAAAAACAGCATTCAAGTTCTAAATACTTCTGACTGATTTTAATTCTGTTTATCAACAAGTACACTATGTTCAGTTATTATTATCAAGTTAGAAAAGCTGCTAATGCCAGAAAACTGAGGTGGCTTTTGTATATTTTAAATATGTAAAACTCATGAGTAGTTACAAGTGATGCTGCTTCCCATACTTTCTAATTAAACTCTACTTGATAGCATTTCGGTGTTTATGCAGTTGAACTTTTCAGGTACCTTTCATGTCCTAATTCTGCCAAAGTATTTTTTTTAATTCTAATGTGAGAAAAATACAGCTTTTGGTTTTAGCAAGAACTGTTGTTAACCAAAATAACACGGTTCACCATTCTTTTCAAACATATTTCTCAGACTGCAATGTGGTCTATGCAGTTAAAAATGTGGCAATAAAACAAATAGTCTTATAAATTCTTGTACAAGATGTTCCAAGAATGCAGTCAGAAGAGAAGGAGACAAAGAGCACTGGTGAAGGATAAAACGTTGTGCAGGCTCATTTGCAGTTCTACAGTGAATGCCTTTATGCGGCTGGTGCCTTTCCTTTCCCCTCCTTCTCAAAAGCAAGAGACTTCCAGGAGAGACTGAACTTTAAATTTGTCTTGGCATTTCTTACTGGGAGGAATTTACTAGTAGCTACAGCAAAAAGAGTTAGTGATTTAGGACTAACTTTGACATATTTGCTTCTCCTTTAACTCCTTAAAGACAAGGCTTTTGTTTTACACCATTACTAGCTGGTTTTTTTCTTTCTCTAGTTTTCAGACTGAGTTAGGGGAATATAAAGAGTTACATTTACTTGGACTTCCACAGCAAATCTGTAGCTAAGTCATAAACAGATGCATGGGTTCTTCAGTCCTCTGCTCTAACCATGAGACTCACTGTGTGTTTTTGCCAGTACATATGTGATAGCTCATGGGTTTTGAACTGGTAGCATTCTGGATAGTTAGGAAGCTGCTCAAGCAGAAGCTGAGTCATGGGTGGGATTACATTTTTAACTGGTGTCATCTCACGATCCGTTCTACCCAGCATCAGTTTGGCTGTATATTTCCTTGCAGACCATCTATTTGCTTTCACTCCAGTCCTGCCAGAAAGCATTTCTAAGCTGCTCTGCAGTACCCTCTGCTACTTAAGATAGATATTATAATATACTGCTTAAGTGAAGCTAGGAACCTGAGTGCTACATAAGAATCAGTTAGGCTTTGTTTATATCTAGACTATAATTCCGATTATAGAGGCAAAATATGCCAAACACTACATACACACAAAGATAGCAGATGTCTCCTTAACAGGTGTATATTTTATAGTAATGTCTGAGAGTGCTTCAGGTTTACTTTCACACAAAACATTGTTACTATTAATGCAGTGAGAAACTATACCAGCCATAAAATTTGAGAAATTACCAGTTCCAAGACATTTAATAAAGTTTCACAACTACAAAAGAGGAGGATCTCTGACAAGTCAGATAACAACAAGGAAAGAAGCATAGAGGCTGAATTCTGGCAGGGCTTTTAATTTGTCAGGCAAACTGGAAAGTTGACTAATATACCAGTTACACTTTTTTTTGTAACACAGTGCTAAATGGAAAACCACCTTTCAAACCCTGGTATTGTTGAATCTCATGGGGAACCACTCCAATCCTTGTATAGCACAATGAAGAAGCTTTACCACCCTAAACCAAAGGAAACCCAGGGCAGATACTTCTAACAAAAGGATTTAACTGTTTCTCTCTAAAACAAACCCAGAACATTGGCTTTCCACCAAGCAATTCAAGCCATGTAAAGGAGAAGCACAGCTAAGCCGACCTGGGAACTCTGACTCATGGGGTCAAGCGTCCTCCTTGTTGCAGAGGGGAAACGGTTTGCACCACCCTTTTTCCTGGCACAGCCCATTTCCTCCTCTCCTGCTGTGGGATGCAGCCCAGCCTGCTGACCCATGAGCCCGTGCTGCTTTGTGTACTCTGCCCACCCGAGGAAAAGGGTAAGTCAATCCACCAACAGCTCCTTGATATCTCATACAGGACAGCAGCTACTTGCTCTTCTGCGCAGGCATTCAAAAGGGCTCACAAGAGGGCTTCAAATATTTTTGTAAGTGTTGACATTTTGAGTGATAAATTCTTAACTTCATAAAATAAAATTTTACTAATATAACTAATACTTCAGTGAATTTGCTATTACTTTTTGGCACATTTCCAGCAATTTCAGCATGGTGAGAACTTCTATTGTTCAGTTTATCTCAAATACTCTCTGTTAAGGGTTCCAAAAAAGGCGTAACTACTGATTAAATGCATTGAATGTGGCTGTGGAGTCTGAGAGTGTGGACAAGGTGCCATGTTAGCCTTCCCAAACCTGACCTTCCGTTCTGGCTTATTGGTCTCCTGCCCACTTACAGAAGTTAAATTGAAGGGTACACTCTCAGTTCTGCCATAATTAAGTTCCAGGAAAAGCATGAGTTCAGCTACTGATGTCTACTGGTCCTTTGCAGCATGGACTCCGCTGTCAGCCCTCCTTGCAGGTCACACAAACTGTATTCAGGTCTGTAGCAGACCTCTTCCTTTGGCCCTAGTTTGGTAAGTTTTGGCACTTGGACTCAATGATCTTTATGGGGCCCTTCCAACTCAAGATATTCTATGATTCTAAGTTGGACCTCTACCTCTGCAAATTGTATCCCTCTCTTCCTTTTCCTCAAACTTGAAGCACTGGAAAATATCCTGCAGGTACACCCAGAGCGTATGTTTCTCTCCAATACCACTCTCCTTACAACATAGCTGTCCCTGCAGCTTCTTACAGAGAAGAAAGGCTACCCCTTCTCCCTCCTTCTTCTGCCCTGCTCCTTTAGGTGTCCTCCCAAGTGAGATTGAGCTTTCTGCTGTCCTATCTGCTGGTTTAGGTACTGAGTAAAACCAGGGACAGATCAAATGGTGACGGTGATCCCCTTCAGCAAATATCTACACATTGCCTACGCACCTCAGAGCTAGGCTACAGCAAAATGCAGTTGTGACTGGGTGTCCAACCCACTGACAGACTGAAATCAGTACAAGATGGATGGCTTCATTAATGGGGATATTTTACTGTGAACCAGTGTACCAGTACTTTCTGCTTTGCAACAGCTAGTTGAGGATTATGTTTGGGGATTCAGAAGTGTTGCTTTAGATATGTAAATTTCTAGCTGGCCCATAACTTATTTTCATGACACTGTTATTTTCTCCTGTACTGTTCTCCCTCTCAACTGTCATGTTCAAGTGAGAGCCTTTAGCTGAAGGATCTCGAGGCAGTGCTCTCTGTGCCTCTGTTATCTGTTTGGAAGGGGATTTCTAAGCATGGGGGAAACTGTCATTAGTTCCATCCTTGGATTATGCTTCCTTTCTATCTATGTGTACATACCAAAAAAGTCAACAAACAGTGAATCAATTCTTTCAGTGACATTCCATTGCTGTTATCTTTACAAAGTGTTGGTATCAATGACAGTCTCCAAATCTCAGAATCCTATTCCTGTTTCTGTTGTTCCTCAAGGAGGGGAAAATCTCCTTCAGTTTTTAAAAAAATTTTTCCAGCTTATGCATATTGTAGACAGATTATTAAAATATACCATGGCTATGGCAATGACTTCACAGTTACTGCTTCCCAGTTTAAATTGTAAAACTTATGACTGCTCCATAAAAATACCTTGTAAGTTTTCCTCTTATGGTGATTTTTCATTATAAACTGCTTTATAAATTCAGCATAAACATAAAAGGAAAAATTCATGAAAGTTGAGCACACTCTAAGCTGAACTTGGCAGCTGCACTGGGTAATGTACATGACAGAAGAATGGAAAGAGAAAAATTAATAGGCAGTGGATATGAATATGAAATATGTCATAGTTGTTCTATATCACTAATGTTTAAAAAAAGGTTCATTCTCCAAAGATAACATTTAAATTATTGGATTTCCATCACTTAATAAAAATTATAATTTCTTTGAATATATTTTGGAAAAAAAAGGTAGTAGAGTAAGTGAAAATTATCAGATTTACTTTCCTGTTAAGCTCCAGTAATGAAACACCTATCTAGAAATGCATTTCTTTCTCAATGTAGGCCAGGGTAGTAAAATCGTACACGATTTCTTTTCTTAATAAAAGATATATAGGCCAAAAAATTGTCATTATTTCATTAGGAGATTTCAGCGGTGTCCGACTTGAATTGAGGCAGCTTAGTTTGAAATCCCTTTCTTCTTTTCTTTAGTTCCAATTGCTCTAAGTCAGGCAGTGTCCCCCATCGTTAAACTGATACAGTGCACTTGGGGACCATGGGCAATGGCACAAGCAACCTGTCTGGGAAGCCCAGACTGCTGAGAAGAATGGGATTACCATGAGGTACCAAAGGAAGGAGAAGGGACAAGTTCGTTTCAAACCAAGACAAAATTACGGGGTTTTACATTTCTCAACTGAAATTTGCTATTTGAAAATTAGTAAATCAATATTTTGGGTTTGGGTTATCAACCATTTTTCAACAGTAGAATTCCCAGGAACTACAAATTATCAGTTTTAAGAAATACTACTGGAAACTAAAATACCTGGTAGGCGTCTTAACTACCTCTCACAGGAACAGCTACCTAAGACCTTCCTATCATTTAGACTTCAGCTTTACAGGTCACAGAGGCACAACACTAATACCATTCTGAATCACTCAATTGCTAGTGCTGTTTCAGAAGATTTATTTCAGATTGGTGACAGTTCTGGGTCCTGAGCAGCTGGGCTGGGATGTTGTAAGCACTTCATCTGAGATAAAATGGCAGGTCACCATGCAAAGTCATCCACTAAGATTTAGGCAATCTGAATCCCAGTTTTGTCTTCTGAGGCTTGGCTGCTTTCTGGCTTCCTAAGCCTGTAATTCATTTACAGAAAGATACATTTCATATCTGTGACTGTGACAGCCAGTATGCCTTGTCCACTGGAACAAGCTAGCAGTGCTCTGTGTAAAGCAGCTCCCCAAGGGGCCCAGAACATTTAGGGTCCGTGCCTTGGCAAAGCAGTGCTCTCATTGCTACAAGCTAAAGAATCCCATCACAATAATTTTTCTGTTCAGAGTATTTTTCTCTGCAATACAGCTTTCTTCACTTTCTTCATTTTCTCCAAAGGCCTCCCAGTTTCTACATTTTCCTGTGCTGGCATAGTCAGGACTCTGTGTTATTCCAGAGCATTTGCATTTCGGTGTGGGGATAGTGCACACTTCTTTTCACAGTGAAACAGAGCACAGCCCACAATATTAAATAAGAAAAGCTTTAATAGATATGGGTAAAATCCTATTCTGAAGAATTTTAGTCTGTGCTGTGTGGTACTACCTAGTGAGCTCATAAACCCAAATTTGATTCATTAGGTATGTTGTTCTGTAAATCTGAGGTTAAAACAAACCATGACATGAGGAACCAGCACAGTGTTAGGGCAGAAGAGTTGACTTCGTTTGCATGTTTGGGGGCGGTTATTGGTTGATTGGTTTAATTTTACACTGAATTTTTTTGCCATTCTTCTGTTTGCTAGTGTTCAGTAGCATTTTATTTTCCAGGTATTTTGGACCTGGTCACTTCATTACCTGAAATTTACTGGTGTTTCATCTGAGCATAATTTGCTACTGGCAGATTATTCTTCTCAAGACAACAAAACAAATTTCACTCACTCCCTGTGCTCTCATTCCACTTTTTTTCCCCATGTAAATAGTTATGTGGATTTGAAGAGAACCTCAGAACAAAGGATAACAGAGCGTGGAGGGACAGCATATGAATTAATTAGACCTTACAGCAGGCAGAGTTTTTTTTCAAAAATATTTTGAAAATAAGTACTAAGATGCTGGAGATGACACCAGATATTTCAAATTTCCAGAGAATGAGCTCATATTTATTTTTTAAATAGCTTTGGCTGGACAGATGGCCAAGACTCATCATGTAAAGAGGCCAGAAGTTTCATTACACTGAATACCTAATCCTAGTTCTCATTTACATAAAACACAAATATCTTGAACTATTTATACTTGGGGAATTAAAGAGTAAATGAACTATCCAATGACAAGATATTCAGAGAGAGGACACAAACACAAGTCTCTGGAGATAGGACACTGGGACACTTAGGAGAAGCACAGCTGTTTTCCAAGCACTCACTAATTTATGGATTCAGTGAAGTCATCCCTTCCCCTGATGACTGATACTGCTGAGAGTTAAATGGATGACAGAACTATTCAAAGTACCAGGAAAAATAATTGTGAAATCACTTATCATTGGTGAGACTGCTACTGCTCTTGTCCCGTCCTGATAAACCTGAGGCACATTAACTGGGATGCCTGCAGGAAGTGCTCAGCTAAGAGAATTCCAGTGGTCCTCCACTCCGTGTTCATTGCTGCTAACCTGTATTCAGATTTTGCCTCCAGCTTGAGTATTTTGAAGGTTTGCCATCCATAAGAATGTGGGAAGTGCAATATTTATGCAACTGAGCAGTTTTAGCTGCACTATACTTTTTGTCCTCACTGCTCTGTGTTACACCACTGTGTTTGCACTGAACTTAACACACAGCCTCCTAATTCCAAGTGATTTTAGAAAGTTTTCTCAGGATTTAGGAGACTGTGGGTTAAATCCCCCAGAACATGGTGCTGTTTTCTTCTAAAACTGGAAATAGGAATGAAATTGTGATTTTCTCATAGGGCAAAATGGCTTCTGTAAAAGATTTTGGAATTTGCCCACTAGGTCTATGCAGCAGCTGTTGTGAAGCAGGGGGAATGGTAGAGAGCTGGGAACTGAGACCAACAGCTGCAGAATTATTTTTTACAGCTGTCTCATGCTCTTTTCCTTGGATATGCATGTTTTGGTTTTGTGGTATTTGAGAACTGTTTCTTATGATAAACATAATTTTATGGGTCTGGGGTGGGGTGAGCATCCCTGAGTGACAGGAAGGTTTCCGGCTTTGTTGTGATGACTTGCCTGGAGAGCACTTCCACTGGGTTGAGAGACAACAACACCTTTTCTGTGGAAAAGATGTGCAAGAAATAGTCATTGAACTTTCTGAAGAGCCCTTGGTAGGTGATGCTGCTGAGGAAGACAGCAGGGAGACACTGATGAAGCCCCTATGACCATTCTGTGTGCCACCTCTAACCTCTTCTCAAAGTAATAGGAATGCAATAGTAAGTCATTGTGATGGGTATTTGAGGAAAGACCTTAAATTGCACCAGGGGAGGTTTAGATTGGATATTAGGAAAAGAAATTTTTTACTGAAAGACTAGTTAGGTATTGGAATAAGTTCTCCAGGGAGATGGTGGAGTCACAGTCTTCGGAAGTGTTCAAGAGGCTTCTGGATCTGGCACTTGAGGCTATGGTTTAAGGGTGATTATGCTGGTGCTGTGTTGATGGTTGGATGATCTTGGAGGTCTCTTCCAACTTTGATGATTCTGTATTTGATGGTGTAGTTAGAACTGTCGGGCTAAAGTTAAAAGTCAAAAACTCTGGATTTAACAAGAGCAACTGAAATTATGTGATCACCTGGATCATGGAGATAGAAGGAAAGAGGATAACTGTAAAAGTATCAGGTAATGTTTTAAGTAGGTACTCTGTAAGCTTTAGGTGTGCATTCACAGTTCCCTCAGATAAATAATTCTCTACTAACTCTCTCAACACATATTATTCTTCATACATATTATTATTAAACAGTCCAATACCAGCTTTCTGTCATATTTCAGCCCTTCAGTGTGGTGCTAGAGGCCACAATAATGATGCGTGGACAGGAGAGATGTCAAAAAGGAAGAAGAAGAAGTAGAAGTATCTTTATTGCTACTTTATAATATTTATAGATTTCTTATAACTACAGATAATTGGAAGGTAAGGTTAACACCTTCTCCATCACATTGGATGGACCAAGAGTCCATCAACTTTTTCTCCTGATAGAACAAGAATGTAAATATAAGAAACTATTAGAATAATAATAGATATTATTTGCATGAAACTGTGAGAATCTCTGATTCTCTAACTCCAAGATACGCAAACAATTAGAAGGCTGAAAGAACAGTGCAACACTTCAGACCTACTTATGTTGAAAAGTGATATTTTTCTATAGGAGGTGGCTGAAAATTTGTTTACGTATACAAAACTGAAAAGTCAGGTTTCTGAGAGCTGAGGTATGCTACTGAATTAATCCCTTCTCACACCTTGTGCTTTGTTTCGATGTGTTTCTCAGATAAAAGTTACTGCTATGACAAAAGAATTTGTCATCAGTTGTTTGTCATTACTCTGCAGAGAACACGTCATTTCAGAAACCTCAGCATATAAAATGAAACTTCTCCAAGATTACACCATTAAAAGACTTTTAACTCACTATAAATGAATATAAGTAGCATTTCAGTTACCAAAAGTGGTTTGCCATCATCCACACCTTTACCTTCTTGAATCAATTTAGAGACTGCATTTGATAAATCTTCACCTAACATACACAGGCAACTTATAGAAGCTAGAAAACTTCAAAGTGCCTTTCAGTGATAACATATATTGTTGGTGAATAAACCTCAGAGTACTTGTATATTTTGCTGACAATATTAAACATATCCTGAAATTCCTAGACTTTTTTGTGACATATGAGAGTGAAAAGAAAGTTTTGTTACATACCTTTAAAATCAAGAGTTATGTTATGCATGCTGTTATATGCAGCATATGATCTGAGCAGTTAGATAGAAGCAAATATTCTTGTATTCATAGTAGAATATCCCCCTTGTAAACTGATATTAATAATACTATTGCAGCTATTTAATTCCAGTTATCAAGAGTTATCAGAGGCCACTGAGAAAAAATACGTCCTTTTTATCAGTATTTATTTTCTCCTTTAAAAGAAGTAGCTATTTGAGTTTTTAAACTACTTTAAACTTTTTTCCATTCAAGTATTGGAGGATGAGTCACCCACTTCATCTTAAATACTCTACTGCCACAATTGTGATTTGTTTGCTTGGCACACTTTTTATTTCTTGTGGTACAGTCACTTCAGCCTTTTTCTTAGCAACAAAATAAGCTGTTACTTAGCAGAAATGCTGGAATTTGTTTTTATGTTTTCTCTTTCAACATTATACCCCATCTCTGACAATCCATCATGAAAAACTGGAAAGCTCTTACCTTTTTTGATATCTGCACAATTATTCTACAGGGAGGGGTACCTCTGGTTTTGCAGATGAATTATTTTAGTAATCTTTAAAGTCATGGCCATCATGTATATAGATAGATACTTCAATAGATTAGTAATGCACTGGGGCCATAGCCAACCCTAACCCACAATCAATTACTCACCTCTTCAGTGCCTGTCCAGAGTCAAGCATCATGTGTGACTGTGTATGACATTTTAAACAGGTAGGATACCACAATCTTTATAGAAGGTAATTCTAGCTAGAGATCTTGGGAGTCAGCTAGAGCTTTTCTGGAAGACACATAGGGGAACATTTTACACTTTGGGAGCAGCTGAAATCCTTTCTATATGAAGTTTATGAAGGAATATATGAAGTTTGGGGTTCAGGATTTAATTCAATTAGAAGTCTCTCTAAGAGTGAGCACTCATCATACTTCTTTCAACTGTTCCTAATCTTCAGAAAACAGAAGAAATTTCCATGTCACTTTGTTTTTTGAGGATGTCTGGTCTCCAGAATGCTCACATGGTCTTTCTCCTAAAATCAGAAGGGTCCCAGCTCTCTTCAAGTTCCCTCAAAATGTTGTAACTTTTATTTGTTCAGTGTGGTCGTCTGTGGAGATGAAAACATCAGTGACACAGTAAAACCCCCAGTTTCTGAAGGTCTCCTTTATTTATAGGATGCTGAGCCTGTTTTGAAACTCCCATAAAGCACTAGCAAAGCATCTGCTTAAAAAAAAAAGAAATAAATTATGGAATCCATATGGGCTGGTTTGTTTAATGTTTCTGCCCTTCCCACAGTACTCACTAAACATGTGCAATGAAACATGCTAGACTTCAAATAACATGAAGTATTTTCTGTTCATACAGCCCTACATGAAGCTTTTGAAAGGTTCCTTTTTTTGCATGCCATTCCCCTAACTGGGTTACAAATGCCTAAACATCAGACTTCAGTAGCCAATGGCTCAAATACAATTCCACACCCACGACTTTATATTTCAAGCTTGTAATTCAGCATAGCCACAGAATAACAGAAAATCATATTTTTCTTAAGCTTTGTGTTTATATTTTTTTTAAAAAAAGATTTAATTTCTTCAGGCTGAACTACATCCTGAAAAAGGTTTCAGGCAGTGATTGGACCTGTTGGTGCTCCCTGGCAAAACTCCTGCTTGTAGCATTTGACTTAATGGTTCAACCTTCCCATATCCTTTGGAGAAGTGAATGAAAAAGACTATGTCCCTTATAATTAAGGATGGAGTGCACCCATGGTGAAAAAGGTTCTTCTACCAGCATGGAGTGCTGACCCTTGTGGGGTCTCATCAGCCTACACAGACTTGAGCACTTCAGAAGCTGCCCCTCTTTTTGACATCGCCCTTAAAACCTGCCTCTGGTTAGCTAAGCCCAGACAGATGCTGGCTCAGTCAGAATATGTTGTCATTTATGATGTAGTTCAGATCAAAATTATGCTTTTTAAGTGATTTTCTTGATTATGTTCACCTACCACGTTTTTATTTGTGTCACAGAGACGTCTTTGACATAGGTGGATGAGGTCTTCCTAAGGTCCCTAGAAGAACCCTTCCTTTAGCATGGAAGTACACCAAACATTCAGTTCCATCAGACAGTGTACTTCAGGACTGCACTCCGTGTGTGCCAGCCACTACTTGGGCTGTCAGTCCAGGTGACAAGAGAAAAGCTGAAACACACTGAATGTCAACTGGATCATCACCACAGCCTCACATTGCAGGCTGCAAATTTGGATTTGCTCCACTGGCATTGCACAGCTTGTTAATGCAGACATTGCTTTGGCAGGAAAGAACTGGGGAGACTTTTATTTTTTAGAGGTCACAGGGAAATATCTTTTGGGTGGCAAAGCCCTATGTTCAGAGCTCATTGTTCTAGTTATCATGCTTCCTGCGTTTGCATAATAGGTTTTGAAAATCAAAAGGGGATTTTGGACATGGGAAACTGGGAGGACAGTTCTACAGCCTTAAGGAGGCCAAAAGACCAAAGCTGCTTGATTTTGTCTTTAATGAGGCTGTGATTAAGTCATGATGTCTACAGGCACATGCTTTCAGACTGGATGCTGGACACTTGTAAAGGACGTGCAAATTAAAATTTTATTTTATAAAATGGGTCACTGCTGGTGTATATTTGCACCTGCTCATCTTTGCCGTGAAACACTGTCTTCACTTGGAAACTAGAGCACAGCTGACCTTCCAGAAATGGCATAAAAATCTACCTTATGGGTTGCAATGTTACTATCATTACCAGCTTTGCATTTCCCTCCTTGGCAAAGTTTTAAGTAAATGGCTGACTTCAGTGTCAAGATTGTGTCCTTTAGGTTTTGATTTTCCCTTCTGCCGTGATTCGGCTTTGCTTCTCCATTGCCACAGGGAGCTTCAAAGCCAGTCATGGGCCCCAAGAAAATCATATCAGTGGCACAGGAATAGGATGGGACACAGGCATTTAGCAGAAAATCGTGCTGTTGTCCCCACTGCTATTTAGGCCACCCCTGGTAGAATAAAGGAACAGCTGGATATTGCGGCAGTTATTTTTGGCTTGTGGGAAATCAGTTTGGATTAGAGGAAGCTAGGTGCAAATTAAAGAGACCCATAGCTGCCTTAAATTTTTGAGGATTAATGACTTGTCAGTTAGCCCTAAAAAGGGTGAGCAGGAAGATGGAGGATAATCTGTTTTAGCAGAATTTGTGAGCTGCACTGTCGCCAGCATTTGCCCAGAAGAAACATTCAGACACGTCATGTTTACAGCAGCTGCTCTGAAGTCTGAGCAATCAAAACAGATTTCTCCCAGCACTCTGAAAACAAAGCAGGCCACACTGAATCTCCCATGCACAGATGAAAACTCCCAGCTATTATTTTCTGTTTACTTAGCGTGCCTGTGGAATGGACCGTGACCAGTGATTTCCAGTCCATCCCGCTGTGCCTGCGTGGGCAGAGGCACCACAGCTCTCTCTCAGTGGTGGGAGGCAGCCAGGCTGCCGGCAAAGGCAATGCTGAATGCAGGGCTGGGACTATTGCTCAGGAGAGCTCGTGATGCCCATGGCAAAAGAGCCAAGACTTCCATTCCACAGTGCTGAGTTGTTTTCTGTAGCAATCCTTCCCTTGAATGAGTGACAATGAGGAGATGGAACTTGCAGTGTAATCCTGCTTCTGGCTGTCGGAAACTTTTGTAGAGCCTGTGATGGTGACCACTGGGGTGCAGGGTGACACACATTCTCTTTTCTTAAAATGAGAAGCCACCCTCTGTTGACAACAGACGCAAGATCAGCTTTGTTACAGGGGAAGAGGATAAGAGCTCATTTGGACAGAAGTACAAATGAAATCAAGCATTTCAAAACATAATTATGGCAGAGATGGTAAACTGCACCCAAAGGACAAATTTTGCACCAAAATTTAAAACCCTGCCTGTTTATGTGCATTCAGGAACAATTTACATCAAAGTAAATGCTTTTTTTTAAATAATGGCTGAGTCAGAAGGCAGTGGGATTTTCTCTGTAGCGAGCTGCAGAGCTTTTTCTTTGAAGAAGCAAGGCCTCGCATGACTGGCATTCAGTGGAAATCAGGAAAGCTTCATTACTAAGACGCAAGAAGTGGGATTTCTTCTCCAGATGAGCCTGATTTTGCTAAAGAATACCAAGAGGCTGTAGCAGAGTGGTGGGCTAATATCCAAATTTCCCCTTTTAGCTTTTATGGGGCTATATCAGGTAGGTCCCACCCTGACAGAGTGAAATTAAAAGGCACGTTTCACCCTTCAGGGATGTGAACAGAGCTTGATGAGCTGCATTTTACAAAATCTTCTCTGTTTCTTTCAGATGTGTGAGTAACTAGGCTGACATCTCCAAGCCATCCAGAGCCCCAGACTGTTTTATGGGTCATGAGTAAGGTCCTTTGCCTTTTGCTGGCCTCTTAGTCTCAGATTCATATGACTGCACAGACACTACAGTTTGAGAAATCTTAATATGCTCATTCCTTGAACAGGAATATCTACTAGCCAGTCTAGTTTCCTAATAACTGATGACCCTTTTATCTGGATTATTTTCCTAAAACAAACTTTCAAATGCAAACTCATCATTGTTTTTTTTCCGTCTGTTGATTTGCTCAGCCCTGATCACAGGCCTGCAGGGTTACAAACCCTCTCTGATCATATGCTAATGAGTCATTAATACTGACTGCCTGTTAATGTGAATAAATCCCCCCTTCTTAGTCAGCTTTTGTCCAAATAAAGAAGTCTATTCTGATAACAAAAATTTTAAAACCAGCCAAGAATCAGTGAGGTAAAATTAGTACAGATCTTCCTCAGGGCTGCCTGGAGCAGGGCTCAGCTCACTCTGCCTCTGCCTGGCTGGTCCTCCCTACCACTGCCCCTTGTTTTATGAGTCTAAGATGGTGTAATCAGGTTTCAGTCAGATTTTAATGTCCTTAGATGGCCAAGAACAAAAGGTCAACACTGTTACTAGCTGTGTGACTTTACTGAAGTGTGACTTTTCACCATAAACTTAGCACAAGGTCATTTTAAGATATTTTTTACACTTTTGTTAGCAAAGGGGAATTACCTGTTCACTTCTGGACAAGGTTAAATAGCTGACAACAGCTACAGGTTAAATATTAAGCTGTTGGTCCTTCCTTTCAAGTAAGAAATTGCAGCTGTCTTCAGAAACACTGGAAAGTTCAGGCAACATCTTGGAACTGGTACAAGGAAAGGCCTCTTCTAATTAGCGTAAGGGAACTCTACAGATTTTGAGTCAGACTCTATTGTCTTGCACCTTCATATGATTTTGCAAGATTAATAAAGGCCATATGTTGATATTTGAAAAACTCAGCATATTTTTTTCAAGAGCAGCCAGTGTTTGCTTGTTTTAAACTCAGCAGGTCTGAAGGTACAATCAGATGAGATGGCTGAGCTGAATTCACAGCTTGCTATGCCCAAAAAATAATTCTGTCCCTTTTTTTTTTTAAATATTAATTTCTACCACTTTCATGAGCTCAGCTGCCTCCTTGAAAGGTTAGAGATAGCACCAAGTTAGGCCAGGGAAGTGCTGGGGAGCAGTGGGGTAAGAGTAAGAAGGAGGATACTGGTGACAAAAAGGAGAAGGAAGAGAAGGAGAAGAACTGCTTCCTTAGCAGCACTGGGCTGATGGATCAGTTCAGCCTAATTGGTCTGACTGGACCCTTGGGGTCCTACAATAGGTTTGCAATAGCCCAAAGCCTCCACAGTCCAAGCTTTTGGACACAGATTTAATAAAATATTTAGGCTTGTGAATTTTTCTTCTAGACTTGTAACTTCCCTTTTGATTTGCTTTTCAAAGCATTTGGTAACAGCTATGATCTACACCTTACTGTGTTTGGATCTGTGGAATTATGATTGTGGTGATAACTTTGAAAATGCGAACTGAGTTCAAGTCACCAGTTTGCTCACAGCTTGCAGTAATAGCTACAGCAGGGGGTAAAAAGCTGCCTTCATTTCAGACAGCGACTGTGTGCTTCCAGAGTGCATGATTTTGGCATTTTTTCCAAAATGTTACTGAATTTGGTATTTGTACCCTAAAGTGCATCAGCTCGTTGCATTTGGCCACCATCCATTTCTCGTTAATTTGGATGGCCAAGACGTGCTTGCAGCCCAGTTTTCCTTCCTGGTTTTCCTCACATGGTTTCTCAGACTGCCTGAATTGTGGCACATGATGTCTGAACTGCTAAACCTTTACCTGAATAAAAGCATGCACCTTCATTTACTGTCTAGCCATACTAGCAGCCCTGGACTGTAGTGTGTGCTGGCTTAGGTCTTTGAGGATGTGGTTCAGAGCAGAGACAAGAGCACCCCATTTCTAAAGGTGGCCCTGACCCATGTTATTCATGCTGAGTGGCTTGAATATGTCAGGCAGAAACAGAGGCTAAAAGTTGGCAGTCTACAGCTGCACAGAAATAAGGATTTATTTTTAATTGCACCACATGTAAAGTTTCCTAATTCCCAAAGGTCTGAAGTGAAACACATTACCTTATTAAAGTTCTGTTTAAAATTGCCTTGAATAGGGCTGGAAAAGCTTAAGTGTCCTAGGATGGTCAGGAGGCCATTCAAGAAAGTGAAATGCTCTTAGCTCGTTTTTGTGTTCTCCCAGAACAAAGGCTGACTGTGTGAGTCCTTCTAGTTTACTTTAGTTCAAACTAAAAAAGATGCTTTCCACACAGCTACTTAAACTTGTTTTAAGGTGAGAAAGAAACTTCAAAGAGAAAAGATGCCTGGACAGTGGTCACTTAAAAGCTTTTCCTGCCTGCACCTCAACTGCTAGTTGCTCCTGGCTGGCTGAGCAGTACCCAGTTCTGTGCTGAAGTGGCCAGGGCAACAGTGGGTCAGGCAGTGCCCTGGAAGAAAGGTCTGAGTAAAATTTGGGTGTAGATGTGTTTCAGTTGTGTGGCAGGCTTTGTGCAGTGGGGGAAAAAACCCAACGCACTGTTGTAGCGTTTTAAAACCAGTATCTACTTCTGCTTTGCTTCTGATAGCAGGTACTTGGCTATTAATGTGAAGTTTCTATGAGGCCTCCCTTCTATGGTATTTTACAGATGCCAGTGTAAGTCTGGTCAACTGTGACAGATGACTGAGGATGCAGTCCTCTTCCCAAATGGTGAGATGTGTCCTGTAACATCTGCTGGCCACATTTGCCTAGGTTTGGGGGTGGTGATCACAGCTATGGGACTGCTTTTTTTGTAAGTAATACTCTAATTCATTTAATAATGCAAATGTGGTCCCAGCAGTACAGCTTTACTGCATAATGACTAATCTCTCTCACAGCAGGATGCCGAGAATGAGTTTCTCTGGGAAGCTGTGGATATGCATAATGAACAGCTATCCCTAATAAAGTCTTTTTAATCAGGAGTGTTTCTCAGATCAACTGAGTTAAATGAGTTTGCACTTTGTAAATACAAGGGTCAAAGTCTCTGACTTGGATAAAACACCACATCTACTGTGCAGTCAGTGAACATTTAAATACATTGACATCCTGGCCCTAAGAGCTAACTCCTACTCCTACTCACAGGTGTTACAGGAAAGCCGATGTCACTCTACACTGCCTCCAGTGAATGAATGCAGAGTGTGTGATACTGCTCTTTGTGTATATATTTCAGTTTCCCTGTATGAACTATGAATACAGGTCACAGCCAAGGATTCTGTGTCTGCCGCTATATCTCAAGTACATTTAAAAAAAAAAAAAAAACAAACAAAACAGGTGTTTCAAAGATGCAAGTTTCCCTTACATTTGAAGAAAGCAGGCGGGAAAGGAGAGAGATACAACTTTAGGAAAGCTTAATCTGGAGTTCATAGCATATTAGATGCCAGGGAACCCAGTCCTCCATCAGAGTGTGTCTCTGTTGATTGCACCTCAGCAGGGAGATCCCTCTGAAAGCAAGCAGGACTCCTGAGATCTGGTGTTCACAGGACCACCTGTTTAATAGAAACAGCTCTGCTTCCAGTTTGGGATTCATACAAATACGACCACTAGAAATATCTGTCCTGGGAGTCTGGGCCATTGCAATTGTTCGTATGCATTAAAAATCACTTCAGCAATACATTTTGTGTTTTAGAGGCAGTGTTCCTTTATGGATCTGCATTTGAATGTCACAGCATTATAATCAGATGTGATTATAAGTAAGTATAGCAGTAAGTAAATCAGTAAGTAAAATGCTAAGTTTGCCCTTGATGGCCATCCTGAGTATCAAGGTCCATAACTTTTTATAAATACCTAAACAACAGTATTATACGTTAAACAGAGGTATAGCACAAGTCTAACAGACTGATATTTTATTCACAGGATCACCACAAAGGAAATGAATCTGTGCTTCTTAATATGGCCATTGACTTGACAAGATTTTGCAGGCTTACCTCAAATTCAGGTGTATCTTTCCCTTATTTGTCTTGTAAAGAGAAGGTAAGTCTGCCTTGTGCTCCAGTAAGTATGATAATCTAAATTCTCAGTACAGATACACCCAGGAGAGTAAGATACTCTTTTTCCTTGACTGTTTCTTTGTTGACTACAGAGGTGAGAGCAGCCAGTCATAAAAATTCAGATATTATTGTGGTTCAAGTCACTTTGTAAAGTAGGCTGGAAACATCTTAGGATTTTATGCCTCTTTTTTTTACTACATATTTAATGAATTAGGAAAGACAAGTTCTTTTCAAAGATGCAAGTAGATGTGCTGGAGTGGTTAATAATTTCTGCCTACTTCCAACATCATTTGCAAATATTTTTCCCCTAGAATTACACACCAAACCGGTTTTGTAAAAATCTAAACCTCTGAATTTCATCTCTTAACTTTTTATCACACACAATCTCTTTTGTCAGAGGGAAAGCCCATAGCCCACCCAAGGATGTCACACTGACTCTGCAGCTGTACTGTATAAGCACAGCAGCTACTGCTCCCTCTTTGGGGTGGAAACACTCCAGTTTTCTCATGGAAATCCAGCACAGAAAACCTATTTCTTCTGTTAAAAGCAGGAGTTTGCCTTTATTTTCTGGCTATGATAATATGATTCATTTCTCCTCATGTACTTGTCCAGTTAAAATTTTAATTATTACAAATCCATGTCTTGCTCCTCTGGTTTTAGACTTTAACAAAGCAAGTCACCTCTAGGATGGGAAATGCAGGGTGATCTGTGGAAGACCTGATAAAAACACGTGTACATGTGGTGACACAAAGAGTCATAAAAGAAAAACAAAGGGTTCTGGGTTCCTTCTTCTGATACTTCATGGCAATTGAAAACCTGAGGACTGTTTCAGAAGGCCAGATCCTTTCGCTTGAATTTTGGACAAGTGCTCTGCACCTAAATCTCCTTCTTGTCATGTTGTGTGAGAGTATATATGAGAATTACAGCAATGTGTCATCTAATATGATGTTCTTCTTCTTCAAGGAAATCTGCAAGGGATTACTAAGTAAGGCTCAGAGAAAAAATCATTATAGATTAAAACCTCAGGTTTTTTAGCTTGTTGGAAAATCTGGTGTGGGATGTTCATGAGAGAAAAATATAGCTCATGAATAGTATTTGATTTTTTCTATTTAAGCCCAATCACTGTACATTTATTTAAATGTTGAAAAAAAAGATGGAAGGAGAAACAAAGAGAAATTATTTCCAGTTCACCCATTCAAACTTTTGTCTAGCTGAGTAGAGCTGAGACACTTTCAAGGGAGAATGGATTTAAAACAACTCTTTAGTGAAAGTGGTAATTTTAAACTGGTCTGATTTCACAGCCATTCTCAGGAGCTCTCTGAACACTGCCTGAAAATGAAATTGGATGTTAAGGATATTTACTATAAGGAATCACCTCGATTTTGTCATCAGAGTTATATGGCCTAAATTAATTTGTTTGGCAAAGTGTTAGCTAACGTAATTTGTAATGCTGATATTTTTGTCTTCACAAACCTACAATCCATGTAGTTTAAATTGCCGCTGAAGCACAAATCAAAGGCTTTCGGCATCCCCTTCTGAGGATGTATATGAGGTGTATATGCTAAATATCTATACTCATACAGTAGATTAAATTTCATAATTAACAAGAAGCAATATAATTTGGGAAATATATTCTGTAAGGAGGGTGCATGGCAGCTTGAAAAATTATATTCCTTATCAATATGTTTAAAGATTGTCACTGTGAGCAAAAAGCCCAGATATATGTTTAAAGGAAATCCTGCCTCTGCTCTTCCCTGTAAAGACCAGCCCGTTCACAGCATGGCCAGAACAGCCAGTGTCCCTGAGGTGGCTGATGATCACAGAGTGTCCCTGGCAGGAAACCTGCAGCTGAACAGGGACACTCGTCCCACTCTTGATGGGAGGGGGAGTACTCTGATTACTACTGGTGAGACAAAAAACAGGGTAAGCCAAACAGCATTTGGCTGGTTGCTGGGGGATGCTCCTTGCAAGGAGATTCTCAATTCTTATTGATGCTTTCATAAAGCCGATGTCTTCATAATGCTTCAGGAGTCTCAGAAGTTATTGGGAAAATTGCCTTGCTTCCACTTTCAGGAACTGGTAGCCCTGTATTCCTTGGCTAAAAACATTTTTAATTTCTTTGTTTTCATCCCCTAGGACTGAAACAAATGCCCATTTGAGATCTTAGAGAATCACAACCCTTAACATCTATCATTTCTGTGGCTTGCTAACACTGTTTACCCTTAAAACAAGGACAGGAATTTTGGAGAGAAGGCTCAGGTAGCACCAAACAAGAACAGCAAGAAATCATTCAAATCTGTTCTTCAAGCACCCTGTAAAAGCACTAGAAGTTTTGATAGTAAGTGTCTTGCTGACTGCTGGCTGCAGGACTCTGCCTCTGTACAACCTGGCTGTTTTCAGCATAGTTGCTGGGGTTTTTTCATTTGGGCTTTTTTATTTTCTCAGGATGGATTCTTTTCCAGGTTCTCTAAGATAATTTCTTTTAGCTAATCTGATCTCTAAAATATTCTGAAAAACAGTAGCCAAAGGCAGTGTAAAGAAGGCAGCTCAAGCACAGTCATTCTGCTGCTGTTTAGCACCATGAGACAAGAGAGCTCTCTTGCTGGAGTGTTCACATCATTTGAAGAAGTGTTCTCGGAGTACCTTAGTCTCAAGAGATATAACTTGGCTGTTCCATTTTCCCCCTAAGCTGCTGTGAACTAGTACCACACCTGACCCACCTTTGTCATGGATCTCTATATTACAGACGTGAATATTTTAAAATTGCCACTCCTCAACAAATTGAGCGCAACCTATCCCAGCTTGAATCAGATCACAGTAACAGAGTATGTTAGCTGGATGCAATATTACTCTAGGTTATAAATGAAATATACCCACTCCAGGAGATAACCCATAGCAACAACAGCTTTAGATGGGGAATGGTGTTTCCCTCTGGAATATTCCAGACTTTGTCCAGCTTTTTCAAATTGTGTTGTGAAAGCAAGTAAACATTCACATTTAAAAATACCTCCACTGTTTTATTGCCTAATTCATTTTCACTGTAGTCTTTTTTCTTAGATATGAATTGTATACCTTGTATAGAAACCTGTGCTCTTCAGGAGATGAAGCAATTTCCAATTATGTATTCCTCATAAGAAAAATATTAGAGTCATAATGGTTCATATATTTAAATTGTGAAATTATTTGCATTGTGAGATTAAAAAATCCCCCTAACAATGCAAAGGCAGAACATTTCCAAAGAGAAATGTTCTCTCTAACAACCCGGCTGTAAAACTGAGGGATGATAACACTTGACAGTTTTCCCAGGCTGGGGTGTATGGAGCCTTGGTTAACTATAAGGAATAATGACAAATCTGAAGACTTGCACTCTCTTCCCAGTTCTCTCCATACAGCAAAGGGTTGAGTGTTTGTCGTGGGACTCTTTCCCTCTCTTGCCTGGACACAGTCTGGAACATGTAACACTTCAGGTGCTGCATTTGCATTCTGCAGTGGGCAGCAGTGAGGCTACAGGCTCAATCCCAATCACATCCCACACTGTCTTCTGCTCTCTAGGGCACTGTTTTGGCTGCTTTATTCTTCCACTGAATGCACTGTATTGTTTCATACAAAGATGCAACATCTTTCTTGGATAATAATATTAAAAAATGTAAGTGTAAAACAAAGATATGGCATTTGGAGTTCTACTGGTTTTCCCAGTATTAATAGTAGCAGATGGTGGAAATCAATTTGCTATTAATTTACTTTCATGTCAAACACTCAATATAATTAAGCAAAGTGTCATCTAAACTCTGATTACTTACTTTCAAATTAAAATCGTACGTTAAACAGACTCCTAATTATCATGCTAATACCTGTGAAATGCTGTCTTCAGTTTCCAAGCTCCACAGTCTTTTTAGTATCAGACTTCAAAGTCTTCTGACAGGAATTATGGGTAGGAAGGTCAGGACTTAGAGTTAGATTTGTTTAATACTATCCTTCGTGTGGGAGCACTCATTTGCGTTGTTAATTCCCTCTGCTAAATTTCACACATGCAACAAAGCATGACTATCAGTATTATACTCAGGTACCATTTGCTCCAGCTGCACATAAAAAAAAAAGTGGTATTCTTCCTGACACCAATAGAAATTTCCTAAGTGCACCACAGGCGTGATTAAAAACCTTAACCGCAGTACATATCTGTGCTTATATTCAGGAAAAAAACCTATTTGTGTTAGTATTAATTAAAGCCAAATTAGAAGAACAGAAAAGCAAATCTGACTGAGGAAAACATCATCATGCATGCCATTTGCTTTGTAATTGTGCACATACCTAATTACTCTTCCATAGAGAAGAAACATCAGAAAGAACTTTCAAGCCCTTTTGCTTATTATCTGCTTTAGTCCAACATTCTTCCTCTGCCAGCTATCGCATACAAACTTGTTTTCAACGTTTTGAGCTACTCAAAATTATTTTTTTTTCTTCTGGGCAAAAGTCTGTTCCATCTTTTACAGACTGACTGTCTTGGGGTGACTTTATGATTTATCTCAAACCAGGATACTGACCAAGAAAATGTTTCCAGATACTCACACAGCCTTTTTTATTCCTCTGAGTCATCTAATCCCTCCTATGTCTGCTGCTGGACTTCAAAATAGGATTATTACATGTGGTTTGCAGCCTGAAAACTGGATATAGGATTAGCCATTTTAGCTTGATCCTACCTGATAAACTGTGAAATAGTAATAGGAGAAGAAACCTTTTTCCAAGCAATAATTTTCCACATAAGAAATGTCTGTTCAGAAATATTGTTGCCTCAAGTAACAGGAGAAAATCACAATTGCTATGAGGGGGAGGGAGGATGATCCATGCAAAAATTCCTTCTCATTAAAGTTTCTTGAAAAGGTTGGAAAATCAGCCTCAGCTGAACAACAAGGAAGAAAATCGAGGAGCGGGGCAAAGATCAGCAAGGCTATAATCATACTTCATTAGCAGACAGTACATGTGCCTTCATAGCACAGCAAAAAGCAACCTAGAGGCAGAAGCTCTTTTCAATAAGGGGGAGAAATAAGAAGATGCCAGGTTTTAAGAAAACTAGCCATACAGGGCTTTGACCAGCCTGCTAGTGATAGGCTGAGGACAGCCTGCGTAGATGGTACCGAAGCAGTTCTGGAAAAATTTTCCAGAATGTCTCATATAGTGTTGGGTGATTTGCTTTTATATAAGTGGTCCCTGGGATTCCTGGCAGGCCTACATTCAAAGACAGCAAAAGGACTTAGCTTCTAGTTTAGAGATTAAATAATTTATCATTTGCAAAGTTATAACCTCAGTGAGCTGTGGTAAAAGCGTTGCTGGAGGCTAACTAGGGTCCGCCATAAAACCTGTATATGGTAGTGCAGCTCATACAGGGGCACATCAGCAGACCAAGGGCTCAGAGCACATCACATCCAGTCATCTTCAATACCTCCTTCCGGGCCTTTATCAATGATGCTCAGCAAAACAAACCAAGTTTATTTTAAACCAAACTGTACTAAGACAAAAATAATGCAAAACCTGCACTTCTTCAGTGCCACCAAAATGATTCATGTAAGGACAATGCTTTTTATTAGATATTACCAGTAAATGTAAAAATATTTGCTGGACTCAGGAATGGGACCAAAATACTTCTCTATCAAAGCAATAGGTTTCCAGGTAGTGAAGACCAGTATCATATCTCCAAGTTGCCTTTGTGCGGGAGGGCATTTGCACAAAGAGGTCAAAATGATCACAGTACTCAGATGTGGAAGAGAACTTTGGGGTCAAAGTATTACCTAAATGAAGTCAGCAACTACTTGAAATCAAATGACATTGAGAAGATGGATATGCTTTTGAGAGCTGGATGTGCTTGTGCAAATTCATTTTAAGCGTGAGCAGCTATATAAGCACTGTGGTAGAGTCGCCTTGCCAACCTATGAGTAGTTCCCAAGTTCCTGAACAAACTGGATGAAAATACAATATATATTCTTTACCTTCACTGTTTGTCAATGAGATGGAAATGGAAAAAAAATCTATGACATTGAACTTTAATTGAAAACATGTACTTGCCTTGAAGGAACTCTGTTGCTTAGGAAAACAACAGAGGAGTATCACAACATCTCATGATAAAAGATGACAGTTCCATTATGCGGCTGCTGGAAAAGAAAACAGGAGAGAAAAAAATAATGTCTCTGACAGATAAGAAGCCTCCTTGTTTGCGAATATTGTGTTTTGCCTAGTTATTATATTTGCTCTATGGGTTGAGGAGACTGATCAGAAAGTTCAGGCAAAACTTGTTGCAGCAACTTAGGAAATAAAAAAATGTGCCAACCCACTTTGCACTTCGGCTCTGGGTAACAGCTCTCTAGTGCAAGGCAAAGCTGGCAGGACAGAAGTGTTGGCTCAGAAATTCCGTGCAAAGCCAGACTTCTTATGTTGAATTCTGGCTACTGGACTTCAGATCACCTTCAGTCTTGCGGGCTCACATGGCTCCACAGTAGGGCTGGATTGATGCACTGGGGGAAGGGGGAAGGGAGAAAGGAGTTACCTTCCATTGCATTCTTCTTTCTACAGAAAGCAAATGGGGATGGGAAGGATGGATGGTGGCCCGAAATATGGATGACTGCAGCCCCAAAACTTAGATCTATAAATGACCAAATGCAGATTTGCAGGATCGTTAACAATTTTCATGCACTGAAACATGGTCTTAACCAATAATTGCTCAGACATAAAAAAAATTTCATTGTCTGGAATAAATTATTGTCTGTGAAGAATGAAAAATGTGAAATCTCTTTATAGAAGCATAATAATGTAAATCTCTACACAGAGTTGGAGCATGGGAACTAATACACCATGGGGGAAAATGGGGATTATGGAAGAAGAGGTTTAGAAGAAAAGGTCATGGTCAAGGTTTTATTCAGTGTCTTGCCTTCTAAAATTCTGTCTGGAATTTAAAAATATTTATAAGCATACACATTTTGTTGAAAGGGTTTAAGGAGAAAGGGGTTTGGGAAAAAAAATTGGGTAAGAGAATTTGAAGAGAAAACGTCACAGATGACAGAGAGCAGACAGGGCAAGACATGAGGATTTCAGTGGGATAATGTGATGAGTGAGAACAACTCATGTCCATGCCAGCTGGGACTCAGCATCTTTGCAAGGTAGGTCACCTCTGTTTTGTGATGCTTAACTTGGACTTGGAGCCCAAAGATATGAAAACTTTAAATTTCTTTAATCTTCCTGTTCTATGACTCAAAAGATACTTTATCAGATACCTTCTTGTGAAATGAGACATAAATCAATGGAACCATCACAAAATGTAAACCCTAAACCAGATTATCTCAGGCTCCAATGCTCAAGAAGATTTTTGAGCTTTAATATGGTTCTCCTTTTATGGCTATTATACATATAAATACTAAATTATTGCCGTATTATTCAATTCTGTTGGTTAATATATTTCATAACTGTGTATAATATTTAGTTTACCACTAATCTTATTTAGAATTCAGTCTTACTCAGAAAGAAGCACCTGACTTAGCAAAATAAACAGCTAACCTATTTAAGTCTCTTAGACACAAAAAATAATTGCTAAAGTTTTGAAAGAACAAAATATATACAGGCTAAAAGCAGAAGGATGTCCATGTACTGAAAATTAAAATATTCATGCAATAATGTGCTTGTAAGAATCAAGCAAGGACTCAAAGTAACTGGAAAGAAAGGAAAATATGAGAAAATATGAGAAAATATTTGAACAAACCAATAGGCTCTTCACACAAATAGCATCCTTAAAAATGTAGGCTGAGGTTTTCACCTGGAAGCAAACAGTGACGTGAAATAATGGTAAAACCTCTATTAGTCATTCTTTGTTTATCAGAGCTTCTTCAAACATACTGTCAAATTGCATCTGATGATCTCTTTTGAAAAAAGGTATAGTTCTGAACAAATAGAAATAGCAAAATGGGGAATAATAGTGATGCAGAAAATAGGAAAAAAACCCCCACCAGGTATTTTACAGAGATACATGAAAATGAGTTATTTTTAATATCTGGAAAGATTTGGATGCAATTATCTATAATAAAATAGGGAAGGTACATCCTGTTTCTATGTCATAAAAACAAAATGAAAAAGAAAAAAGCCAGAAAGCGAAAAATCTGTCTAAGAGGATGCTGATCCTTTTTTTTTTCAGTTTCATGAACACCCACCTAAAATTTATTCAATTTGTTTTTTAACTGCTGCCTTGAAAATGGTAGAATAAATTTCCAACATTCGTAAAACGTTTTTTGTAATGTAATGGGGCTACAATAAATTGATTCATGCCATAGCTTACTGGACATATTGAACACTTACTAAACTAAAGAATAAAGTGCCGCTTTCTTTATCACAGTTCAGAAGCAAACAGTCAAAAGATGAAAACTATCAAAGATTTGCTCCAAGAGAAATATAACAATTTCTGTCAGCCTAGGATAATTCTTGTATTTCTTTTTGTGTCTTGGGACAGATTAGATTTATTCTAGGAGTTCTCTGAATCTCTGTGTGTTCGAGGACAAGCTGGATAGGGCTCTGAGCAACTTGGGTCTAGTGGAAGGTTTCCCTGCCCAAGGCTGGGAGGTTGGAACTTGATGATCTTCAAGGTCCCTTCCAGCCCAAGCCATTCTATGATTCTCTGATTAAACTAAGGAAAATAAAATTTTCCTCTATGTGATGGAAATAGCAAGAAGGAAAACATATTCTCTTCACAGATCTCAGGAGAAAAAAAAGGCTCATGTTTAAAAAAAGAGAACATGTTTAAAACATTTTCTTAGCATTTTATAGAACAGCGATATCTTTTATACAGTACAAGAAAATCTGTGTTTACTTCCTAACAGATGTTACATATTCAAAAGGGGATCAGAAAACATTGTTTGGATATAAATTTTTATACAGAAAGTTACAAATATACAAGAGAGAGATCACGACTATTAGATATCCTAAAGCTAATCACTACTATGCCATACGTTTTCTATTCATGTTGATGCCTTTTATCAGGAATTTGGAAAAGATTGTGATAACAATTCCATTGGTATACATCTGTAAAAATATGAAAGAATAATTAGAGATTGTATAATTCAAATATGACCATAGTAAGAATATGACCATAATAAGCTGGCTCTGTGGTTTTAGACCTTACCTGATAATACTTTAGTCGGTTTTGTATTATAAAATAAGAATGTTCTGTTTATTTTAATTTCGTTATTCCTTCTACTAAAAACCCTGTAAAGATGACTAATGTTTGATGCAGTTGGATGCAGGCTATAATAAAATCCAAGTAAATAACATCTTTTTTTTTTATTTTTTTGGCTCCAATGTGAAGGCATCTTTTTCAGTTTTCCCCAAGGCTAAAGGTTTATCCTTTCTTTGCCATCCTTATTATTACGCTGGTGTTCAAAAGGTAGAACAGTCCTGAGGGTAACACCACCACTTGCAGTCTGTTACAGACCCCCCCGGGGCTTGTGCTTTTCCCTGATACTCGCCTGAGCTTGTCCTGCTGCAGTGACCTTGGGCTCACTGCAGGCTTAGGGAGGGAGGACTCCCTTGCTAGAGACCTGTGGCGGAAAAACTTCTCATTAAGAATAAAGTTTTGCCATCTGTCACAAGCCTCACTTGACAGCTGAACCAAAATGCCTTGGCTTCCCCAGATCCTGAGTACTTCCAGCTCAGGTAATGACTAATGACAGTCAGGAAAAAAAGTAAGCAAAAGGCTATTGTAAACAGAATAATTTAAAGCCAGTCTCACAAAGTGCTAAACAAAAAGCAGAGAAGTGTGCAAGTAGAAGTCATCTCAGCACCTCCCCTTTACCTTGCTTGCTTGCTATATGTTTTTGGGTGACTTGGTAGCATTAAGCACATGAATAGTCTGGGGATGATACGCAGCTCCCCGGCTTGGTTTGGCTGGTTTCTGCACGAGGCATGTATGCAACTCTTCAGTGCAGATCTCTCATCTTCTATAGCACCTTTTTTGTTTTTAAGGGATATGTTATAGTATGAGAAATATATATGTAGTGCAAACACACCGAGGTGGGTGACAGAATCTTTCAGCCCCCTGTACCTGGACTTCATGCCATTTCATGAGCATCTCAAAGTCTTTCCATGGCCTGGCTCTTAGGGCTGTGAGATGGGAAGTGAGCTCATGGTGCAGAGGGGTGGTGAGCTTAGAGGCCAGGGTTACACCTGTAGTGGGGAAAAGGCAGAGGAGGTTGTGTTGCACTGGGGAGGGAGTGAGGTGAAGGGGGAAAGGGATGGAGCAGGGCTTCTTATGGATATCAACAAGAAAGGTTAGAAAACTAAACAACTTCAAAAAATAGCAAGTTTTGCATAATAACAAAAGAAGAGGAATATACATACAGTGAGTACATTTTATATCCCTTCGGATGCCGGGCACTCTTGTGCTCCTGTAGCATCAGATGGAGCCAGATGGATTTCCCCAAGGAATTCCATGCAGAGCAGATCCTATCCACAGAAAGACATTCTCTCCCTTTTGATTCTCTGAGATAATACACGGTTTTCTCATAAGAAAACTCTGCTCCCAAGGATGCTCACTGAACTTTTTGCTGCATGGTTAGATACAGGCAAGGCCACGTAGGAGGCAAAGTTGCTGGTATGGTGTGGGAGCTGCCCACAGGCAGCGCTGGCTCTGAGGCAGGTGAGGTGACCCTGGAGGCAAGGGACCTGTGCAGCCTGGCACAGGCCAAGGACCCTGCTGGGCAGGCAGCCCAGCACCCACCTGAGCCTGCTTGGGGTTACAGTGACAGGGGTCACGTAGAAATATGATCACACAGAACAGTCTGAGTTGGAAGGGACCAGAAAGTTCATCAAGTCCAACTCTTAAGTGAATGGCCCATATGGGGATCCGTGACCTTGGTGTTATCAGCATCATGCTCCAACCAGCTGAGCTAATCACTCACTCCTCCATGGGCAGCCCTCTCCCAGGCAGGAGAGCTGTGCTCCACCCCCTGATCCACACAAAAGTCACCTTTCTCAACCGTTTTGTAAGTTATGGATTATCTGAGTGGGCTGTCCAGCTAACAGACAGTCTTTCAACAGCTTGGAAGGTTACCTCCATTCCACAGACACCAGTGCAGCTCAGGCTGGTGTGGAGTGGCTCCCATGTAGGGCTGCTCACACTTATGAACAGGCTGGTCAAGCCCTGTGTACAAGGCCCAGTAGAACAGGAATGTTCAGGATTGCCAGCACCTTGAACACAATGCATTCTGCAAAACACTCAATGCAGAAGTTAAGGCAACAGGGAAGTGAATAGGAGAAGGAAAAGGATATGAGAAGGAAAAAAAAGTTTCTAGAAGGTAATGACAGATTAGGAAAAGGATCATAAATACCTCAAGTTGGAAGGGACCCATAAAGATCACTGAGTCCAACTCCCTGCTCTTCTCATGACTAACTAAAATTACACCATATAATTAAGAGCATCATCCAGATACTCCTTGAACTCTGACAGGCTTGATGCCACGATCACTTCCCCGGGGAGCCTGTTTCAGTGACCAATCACCATTGCAGTGAAGAATCTGAACTTCCCCTGACACAGCTTCATTCCATTTCCTCATGTCCTATTGCTGGTCACCAGAGAGAAGTTCAGCCCCTCCTCCTCCACTGCCCCCCTGGAGGAGGTTATAGACTGCAATGAGGCCACTCCTCAGCCTTCTCAAAACTAAGCAAACCAAGTGACCCCAGCCACCCCTGAAGTCTTGCCCTCAAGACCTTTTGTCAACTTGGTTGCCTTCTCTGGACACACTCCAATAGTCTGATATCCTTCTTACAATGTAGTGTCCAAACTGCACTCGATATTCAAGGTAAGGCCGCCCCAGTGCAGAGCAGAGCGGAATAATCTCTTCCCTCAACCGGCTGGCAATGCTGTGCCTGATGCACCCTAAGATGCAGCTGGCTCAGGGAATACTGCTGACTCATAGTCAAATTGCCATCCATCAATCAAGTCAAGATTCCCAGGCAAAATTCTTTCTTTAACCTGTTTTTCCCACAGTTTGTATGTATAACCGGGAGGATGTAGCTCTCCATGTCTTGGGCTGTAGGGAAAGCCTGGCAAAAGCAAAGTTTTGCAATTGCTGATTACATGGATGATGGACTTTTTGGATGGAAGAAATGGAAGAACTGGGGAAGGAACTATGAGGCATGTTGCAATTTACTTTGACAATATTTCTTGGTGAAATGAGAATTTTCCATGCACTGAAAATGAGGTAAAAATTTACTCTAGCCTGGTGTAAGTTTGGTTTTGTTGACAATTAATGCAGCATGAAAGGTAAGCATCTACTCTCTGAGTGTTTCTACTGCTGAGTGTGCAGAAGTTTGATTCTCATGAGTGAATTTCAGTGTGCACTGCAGGCTTTTGGTAGGTGCCCCTTCTGCCTGGTTCTTTCATGCAAAGCTATTTGCAGAATGTTCTGTAAGGCTCACTGATGCAGAGATTGCTTTTGCCCTGATTCTCTAGACAGCTCAGTTCCCTGGTTCTATTTATGACTGGAAATGTAGACAAAATATCTTGCCTCAAAACACTTTAGCATGAGTTTTAAAAATAATGTACTTGGAAATGCCAGCTTGAGCTGTATGTTTTATGTGTTTTTCTAAATGGTTAAAATGATGCAGCTTTTTATATTTTCATATTTCATGTTCTTTCTGTTTCATGGTGTTTTTCTTATGCAAACTCATTTTCATTTTTTCTATTTTACCCAGTGAGTTAATTTTAAGTATCAAAATATTAACTCAATGTCCTAAGTGTATGTTTTTTAGAATTATTGTGCAGAAGAAGAAGGCTGAACTCCAGCTTTAGGTCCAAAGCAGATCTCACTACCTTAAATCTGAAGAGGTATCACAAGTTCCTGTTCAGTACACTGCAATTTCCCTATCTGGTATGATTTAACTGACTTCTCAGTGGTATTTTTTTTCCTCATGTTCACTCACTCAATATTTTTCCCTTCTAAATTTCTTTACCATCAACTATTATTCAGTCTTCTATCTCTGTAGGAAATACCTTTCTTGTTAACAATGTTTTCTTAATGCTAGTGTGGTATGAAGTCTTCCTCTGAGGCACCTATTTAAGCTGAGCCACATCAAATAGAAAGCACATTTCCCCCTTTCAAAATAAAGTATTTTTTATTTCTCCTCTGTGGCTTGTGGCATCTGACTAGGCTATGCCCTGCTGTGCGTGACAGGGAAAAAACAACGGAGTCACCTGTGGTGCCAACTCCAACTTGAATGGGACCATGGACTTTGTGGCCACTGGTGAGACAGGTTCAAGCCTTTCTTTCTCACAACTTCATCTATAACGTGAAGCAGTTCATCAAATTCGCTAAAGAAGTTGTTGTCTGCTACAGAAACTTTGTACATGAATGCACAATAGCGAAAAAATTTTTAAAAAAAGGAACACCACCCCGCACCACCCATTTTAAAAAAGGAGCCCGTATTTTGACAGAAATGAGGGAGTTTTTTATTATCTTTCCTAGGAGAGGAAGTTTCACCCAACACAACCAGGCTGCTGTATGAGCAGGATATGCTGTGTCATGTTCCTCTTTTCTCTGCAGCTGTGAGACTCAGCAGACATTTGTCTTTGAGAACTTAGCATTGGGAATGGGGATTTCCTCATAAAAACTTGTAATGCTGTTTGTACTTCCCCTGAGCTGAAACCCTCAACAGCTTCAGACCTGCAGAATAGAAGGTTAATAATTTTCCTACCTGTGCTCACCAAGTTACTGGGAGTGAGACAGTGACAAAGAGCAGGGAAGTGTGGCATTTTCATACAGGTAAAAAAGGTTGCCGGCTCCTAGTGTCAGTAAGCAGACCTCTGATTCAGCGCCTCATCAAATACTGGGAATCTGACTTCTGAAGGCTTTGGATCTGGCATATCCTTCTGGAGATTATGTAACTTTTACAAAACCCCTTCATGATCAAACCCATTTTAAATATATATGCAGTGGATGTGGCTGCATGCATAAACCTGTGTGTGTACAAATAAAACCACCAACTGGTATTAACTCAACATGTTAGGTTTGGGGTTTTTAAATTAGCATGAAGACATGCATCATGAGATTATTACAAAATTTATTTTTGGGTTTGGGAGATATTATTCTATGGTGTGGAAGTCCTACAAGAACTGCTGCAAATACAGAATTCAAGTGTAAAATATTATTTTAATTATTCCAGATGGCATTTCCACGTACTTTTGTGTGTGTGTGCATGTGTGTTTGTACACGTACGCCCTCTGGAATGAATGCCCATTATCATGTCTCTTTTTAGAGCTTCTGTTTCAAAAACATAATGCATAATCAGTTTGATTATGTGACAAGCTGTTTCATCCTTTTTCCATTTTTTTTTTCCCCAAGTAATTTTCTAGGTCATGTTTGTGTTAGGTCCTTCTTAAAAAAAAAGAATATCAGAGAGATTTTATGTGGAATTTCTTTCAGCCAGCAATTACAGTCATTGTTTGGAGAACTAATTTTGAATTATATTCCTAAATAATTAGGGGGTTTTTTTCTTTAGAAAATCAGAAATCCATTTAGGCAGTGGGGATTTAAGCTATTCATAGAATACTTAAAATACAGCCTTCAAGAAAAATGGAAATAGCTATAGTTAAGATTTGTTCAGTTCAACTTGTTTCACCAGCATCATTCAACTTTCAGTCTTCAGTGAGATGAATTAAAGGAGAAGTAGTTTCTAAAAACGTTCTCTAAACATTTTAAATTAAATCTATTCAAGTAACAATATCTGCTTCTTTCTCTTGAGAAATGTATTTGGAAAGGGTGTCCCAGGCTTACATTATACTCAAGATACACTACAAATCTGAACTTTTATTGAATGCAGGACCCACAATTCCAGAATTGTTCCTAGTGGCAGTTAAAAACCAGTCTGATGCTGAATTTTAATGGACTCAATTAGTAACTTTGAGAATGACACTTCTCCTTGGTCACTTCTGGCCATCCCTTCTGGCCATCTGGTCACTTCTTGGTCATCCCTTCTGGCAGCAAATCTGGTAGGTGCATGCTCAAGGGAACGAAATCCTAGCAAACCCACAAATTAGTATTCCTCATGCAGTGGAATGCCTTCCAACACAGCTGGCAAAAAGGAAGAGGCTGGATCTGTTTTCAAGATATCAAAAGGAATGGAGTTCACAGGGTATCCTCTGTGAAGCTGGGAAGTTATTTAAGCTCATCTTTATGGTTTTAGTCACTATCGTTCAATATTTATCTTCACAGTACTCCAGCTCTGATCCCTCAGATGAAACCTTGGCACAAGCCATCAGAAGTGACCCTAGGCTGGAATCTGATTTCCAAGTTTTGAATGCTCTCAATCCAAGCTGGATGCAAAGAATGCTGTGGATAGTTTGCCACTCTCCTGAATGCTATTCTGTGTTCCACAATGGGCATTTTACCCCTAAAGAGATATGGTGCTTGAGAGATTTGGGGTTGTTCAGCCTGGAGAAAAGAAGCCTCTAGGGACATCATGGAGCAGCCTTCTGGTACCTAAAATAGGTGGAAACTACAGAAAATAGGGGAGGGACTATTTATCAAGGAGTGTGGTGATAGGAAGAGGGGGAATGGCTTAAAACTGAAAGAGAGCAGGTTTAGGTTTAGAAATTATTTACTGTGATGGTGCTGAGGCACTGAAACAGGTTGCCCAGAGAAGCTGTGGATGCCCTATTCCCGGAAGTACTCAAATCTAGGTTGGATGGGGCCCTGAGCAACCTGGTCTAGTGGAAGGTGTCCTTGCCCATGGCAGGGGGTTGAAAGTAGGTGATTTTTAAGGGCCTTTCCAACCCAAGCCGTTCTATAAGTCTGTGATTTTATTATGAATTCTGGTCTAGGGAGAAACTGATCTCAGGAAATTAATATAATAATACCCCTCTGCCTAAGAGTTATCTTATAAAGAAAAATGCAACTCATAAATTTTCTTCCTGAGACATTCAGGTGCTGAGGCAGTAGAAGTTACATTAAAAAAAAAAGAAAAAAAGAAAAGAAGGAAGAAGGCTATTAGGAAAAAGATAATTTGTGCTGTACAGAAAAGACTACTGTACAACAAATTAAGCCTAGGCCCCTGATATAACTAATGAGGAGAAATTAAAATACTGAATAGCTGTCTCATTCACCAGGCACTACTTGTCTAGGTTGCTATTGGTGGCAAACAACAGTAAAAATAGCAAACAGTAATTTGTATATGAGGCAATTTCATTAGGGATTATTTCATAAGCATGTATACAATGAAGATACATAAAGACAAGCCAAGTTCAACAACTTACAAGAAGAACAAGGTCTCCAACCTTTGAGTATTGGCTTTGCTCATTTAACAACTTTTGAACTTTCTTCTATAGAATTAACCTACATATAATTAAACTGTAAACCTAACATGTGACTGCTGCTTTTCATAGTATCATGTAGAATGACTCCTGTCTATTAACACATTCCTGTACATCAAGGTTTCACCCAATAAAAGAAAGCATTAAACTTTGATTTAACATATTTGCAGNGCCAGCAATTACAGTCATTGTTTGGAGAACTAATTTTGAATTATATTCCTAAATAATTAGGGGGTTTTTTTCTTTAGAAAATCAGAAATCCATTTAGGCAGTGGGGATTTAAGCTATTCATAGAATACTTAAAATACAGCCTTCAAGAAAAATGGAAATAGCTATAGTTAAGATTTGTTCAGTTCAACTTGTTTCACCAGCATCATTCAACTTTCAGTCTTCAGTGAGATGAATTAAAGGAGAAGTAGTTTCTAAAAACGTTCTCTAAACATTTTAAATTAAATCTATTCAAGTAACAATATCTGCTTCTTTCTCTTGAGAAATGTATTTGGAAAGGGTGTCCCAGGCTTACATTATACTCAAGATACACTACAAATCTGAACTTTTATTGAATGCAGGACCCACAATTCCAGAATTGTTCCTAGTGGCAGTTAAAAACCAGTCTGATGCTGAATTTTAATGGACTCAATTAGTAACTTTGAGAATGACACTTCTCCTTGGTCACTTCTGGCCATCCCTTCTGGCCATCTGGTCACTTCTTGGTCATCCCTTCTGGCAGCAAATCTGGTAGGTGCATGCTCAAGGGAACGAAATCCTAGCAAACCCACAAATTAGTATTCCTCATGCAGTGGAATGCCTTCCAACACAGCTGGCAAAAAGGAAGAGGCTGGATCTGTTTTCAAGATATCAAAAGGAATGGAGTTCACAGGGTATCCTCTGTGAAGCTGGGAAGTTATTTAAGCTCATCTTTATGGTTTTAGTCACTATCGTTCAATATTTATCTTCACAGTACTCCAGCTCTGATCCCTCAGATGAAACCTTGGCACAAGCCATCAGAAGTGACCCTAGGCTGGAATCTGATTTCCAAGTTTTGAATGCTCTCAATCCAAGCTGGATGCAAAGAATGCTGTGGATAGTTTGCCACTCTCCTGAATGCTATTCTGTGTTCCACAATGGGCATTTTACCCCTAAAGAGATATGGTGCTTGAGAGATTTGGGGTTGTTCAGCCTGGAGAAAAGAAGCCTCTAGGGACATCATGGAGCAGCCTTCTGGTACCTAAAATAGGTGGAAACTACAGAAAATAGGGGAGGGACTATTTATCAAGGAGTGTGGTGATAGGAAGAGGGGGAATGGCTTAAAACTGAAAGAGAGCAGGTTTAGGTTTAGAAATTATTTACTGTGATGGTGCTGAGGCACTGAAACAGGTTGCCCAGAGAAGCTGTGGATGCCCTATTCCCGGAAGTACTCAAATCTAGGTTGGATGGGGCCCTGAGCAACCTGGTCTAGTGGAAGGTGTCCTTGCCCATGGCAGGGGGTTGAAAGTAGGTGATTTTTAAGGGCCTTTCCAACCCAAGCCGTTCTATAAGTCTGTGATTTTATTATGAATTCTGGTCTAGGGAGAAACTGATCTCAGGAAATTAATATAATAATACCCCTCTGCCTAAGAGTTATCTTATAAAGAAAAATGCAACTCATAAATTTTCTTCCTGAGACATTCAGGTGCTGAGGCAGTAGAAGTTACATTAAAAAAAAAAGAAAAAAAGAAAAGAAGGAAGAAGGCTATTAGGAAAAAGATAATTTGTGCTGTACAGAAAAGACTACTGTACAACAAATTAAGCCTAGGCCCCTGATATAACTAATGAGGAGAAATTAAAATACTGAATAGCTGTCTCATTCACCAGGCACTACTTGTCTAGGTTGCTATTGGTGGCAAACAACAGTAAAAATAGCAAACAGTAATTTGTATATGAGGCAATTTCATTAGGGATTATTTCATAAGCATGTATACAATGAAGATACATAAAGACAAGCCAAGTTCAACAACTTACAAGAAGAACAAGGTCTCCAACCTTTGAGTATTGGCTTTGCTCATTTAACAACTTTTGAACTTTCTTCTATAGAATTAACCTACATATAATTAAACTGTAAACCTAACATGTGACTGCTGCTTTTCATAGTATCATGTAGAATGACTCCTGTCTATTAACACATTCCTGTACATCAAGGTTTCACCCAATAAAAGAAAGCATTAAACTTTGATTTAACATATTTGCAGCATTATCATATTTTCACCTCAATGTTTAGACATAGATAAGTATATTTTATATATATATATATAAAATGCTAAATATAACTTTTTGATTAGTGTTGTATTTTCTCCGTCTCTCTCATAAAGTTGCAGGCATACCTTAGTTGGGTAGGGAGCACATGAATTGCCCTAAACCACCTCTGCCTGCAAAACTTCACTTGTAGACATAAGTTTACCATCAAAATCACTATTACTATACAAAACCACTATACAAAATTACTATTTTGCTACTAACTTACTATTGGAACAGAAATTTTTCCAATGTCTAACTAACTGGCAAATTTATTTCAAGCTCAAGAAAACTTTTGTTCAAGTAGTATCTCCCTTATCAGAGTTTGCTGATGTACTTCCATTGGTAGAACCAAACTGGGACACATAAAAGATTTTAACAAAACTATGGAGTGACTTTTGAAGTTTGCCTAGGCACCATAACAACCATCTCTGATGTTCAATGAACTGAGTTGTTCCTGTGTCTCAAAAATGACACCAAAGGGGGGAAAAGAGGAAGATTATTTTCACATATATTTCTGAAAAATGAAGCAGTTATTTTCTGGGAATATGAAAGAAAACAAGGATGATGTGATGACCCACTCTTAAGGGGAAGGAAGCACCAGCTTCTCTGGGCCTCTACAAGAGATTTTAATTCCATGAGGACCTTAGCTGTGAATGAAGACTGGCAGTTGGTGACAAGTCCAGAGTATGTCCTTTTCTATCCTTGTAACATTACTGACCGTCACTACTACTTCATTATAAAGTATGTGTTCCTAAAAGGCATATTTTTAATGTTGTAATTATCCAATATTCTAAACTTCTCATACAATATCCTCCAGATATTTCAGTTTTCAAGAGAATATGGCGTAACATCAGAATGCACAAAAAAACTTTCTTGGATTTGACCAAAGGCTCAGGGTCTTGTTTGAATGAGGGCTGTCCTAGGTTACAGTGTAAGATGTGTCCCCCCGAAAAATATTCTATCACCATCTGTTGAAACCAGGTGTAGCAATGTTCCCTGCCTCCTCCCTCTGGATTATCTTCTGTTAATGGGCCAGCTGTTGACACCAGGTGGGGCAGAGTTCTTTATCTCTCCCATGACCCATCCTTCCTCCAGGGGGATATCTCCTGTTAATGGGCCATCAGCTGTGACTCATCATCCCATTGTGAGGTGTTCCACCCAGAGGGAGGAGCCAAGCATTCCCACCTGGATATAACCTGGGGTTTGGAGCAGCACAGGCAGCCTTTTCCACTGGATTCCCAGAGGAAGACCAGACCCTTTCTACACTGCCACTGGACCTTCAGAGGAAGATTAGACCTTTTCTACAGAATCACTGCTTCAACGGAACCATCACTCCAGGAGGACTGCAACCACCATTTGATCAGGCTACTGCCAACCCCCTGACTGTCAGGGGGTCAGGTTTGTACTCTGACTCTGTCAGTGGGTTGTTTTCTGTACTATTACATTTATTTTATTTTTTCCTATTAAATTGTATTTCTGACTTGGAAGTCTCTCACTAGTTTGCTTTCAAACTAGTACAGGGCTTGGTCAGACATAATACTTATGAAAAATAAAAAACTAGGCTCATCTGGGCTGATCTGTCCTGACATAAATCCAGCTTCCTGTGCTTTTTTTAGCCGCGGCACCATGGTGCTGCTACAGCATTCCTCATGGTACTTTTAAGTCCACATTCTGTGTTAATTTATCCCAGTTCTCTCGGTGTTGCACTGTGTTAGGGTGGCACAGGGGTGACAGTGACAGACCTTTTTTTGGAGGAAAGAGGCAATCACTGTCAATACTTGGCACTAGCAGCCCTCCACAATGTGGTATCTCAAATTGGCCGGGAAAGCACCATCCCTGAGTGTGTGAGGACCAGCCCCACAAAACCCTGCAGCACTGGGCCACCATGCCCTTGCACCCTCAGGCATGACATACCCCTAAATCTCTGCAACACAAGCAGCACCTCAGGTCTTCCTGTTTACAGGACAGCAAAAGAGCAGGTTATGTATCAGTTGAGTCAACTTTTTGTGTCACAGAGTAGTCTCTCACCCAGTCCATCTTGGAAAAGCCTAAACTTATGCCTACAATCACAGCCAGGGCCATCTTTGTTCCCACAGCAACAGATGCAACTCCTATAACATGACCCAGCTTTTTGGCAGTGCCCGATCTCCTTCTGCCGGAGCCCTGACTCCAGCGCTGGCAAGGCCTGCTGAGAAGGGGTTGCTGTGCAACCTGACTGCTGCACAGCCATCCTTGGCAGCTCAAGACAGCACTCCTCAGTTAAGGCATGCTTTGATGACTGGATCCATGCATTTTTCTGCAAGGAGTCATTTGTTCCCCTAGCAGCTAGCATTTCTGGCTGTATCTTCTGTGTGATCAGGCACAGCTTCCTTCCTCTCATACCCATTGGAAAAAACTGTGCCTATCTGCAGCGTTTTTGTGTCAGATTACAGTACTGCCGACAGCCAGGATTCAAGAACACACGGGGAGATAAAGGCCTGGCAGGAGAGGTTTAGGGCCCAAAATGTTCCACATGCTATGCAGAGTGTTTCCTCTGGATGCCTGCTTGCTTTTCGCTGCTTTCTCTTCCTGCCCCCACCTCCTGCCCCATTCCCTGCACAGCCCTGTAAAGCCGGCTTCTCCCTCCAGCCCAGACTTCCCAGCTTTTTGGTTCAGTTTCAATTAATTCAGGATATCCTAGGTGTGATTTGGGGGCAGGAAGCATATCTCTGTTTCTCTCCCTTTCCACGCTTTTGTTGCAGAGCTCTCCATTTGTACTTCAGCCTGGCTTCTGCTCCAGGGCCTTCTGCATGCGTGGGGCAGCGCATTTGGAGGCAAAGTGGGTGGCCTGAAGGTCCTGCTGAGACTCCTACTCAGCCTGTGGGGCAGCTATTCGCACCTGTGGCTACTCGGAACTGGCAAAATCCTTGAACCGGTGAAGCCAAGTGGCTGATACAATTTGAGCACATCTGTACAGTGAAATACCCTGTACTGTGACTCCGCTTCTCAAGGCCAGCGACCATGCAAGTAAAACTAAAATACTACTACTGCTGTGATTATTTTGTTCTTTTTTTTCTTGTTTTGATTTTAATTTCTTGTCCAGGAAGGGCAATAAATATATCAAAAACTGAAAAAATAAAAATGTAGCAGATGGAATTCACTAATTGCTCTGTTCTCATCTTTTTTTTCCGTGAAAAGCAGAGTTTTTCAAACATATTCAGATCAAGCCGTTGAGCCTGGCCATTGCTCAGTTGCAAATTCTCATGCTTTCTATGACAGTAATTTTAGGACATCATACACGGTAGTATCAAATACATCCCGACCTCAGAGAGTGAATTTGAGCACGATTCTTTGGCAGGAGGTGGCTTCACAGGGGATGGAAACAGCCCAGGAATGGGTAATAGCGACATGATCTCTGATACTCATCTCGGCTCTCTCTCAGCTCAGGTGGAATCCACCTGGTGAAGGGTCCAGTGGGTAAATCCTGTGGGGAGTGGCTGAGGGAGCTGGGGGTGTTTAGCCTGTAGAAAACGAGGCTCAGGGGGGATTTCTACAACTCCCTGAAAGGAGGTTGTGCCCAGGTGGAGGTCGGTTTCTTCTCCCAGGCAACCAGAGACAGGGTGAGGACAGCCTTAAGCTGCGCTGGGGGAGATTGAAAGTTGAACATTAGGAGGAATTTCTTCACAGAAACCAACAAACAGAAAAGCTTTAAACTTTTTAAACCCCTGAGGTCCCGGCAAAAGGTGCAATAAAGACAAAACCTCCCA